>OZ026846.1:30175436-30775436 GCA_964023205.1 Lutraria lutraria | reverse complement strand
CATGACTACACAGATGCAAGAAGTCAAAATGTTGTGTCATTAGTTAAAGTGACATACCAGTGCCTAAGCCAGTCGTATGATCCCTGATTGGTCCAGTATTCGTGGAAACTGTCTTTCCAGAAGCTCTCGTCCAATCAAAATCATCAGTTCTATCTTGTGACCAATCACAGAAACTTGATTCAAAGTTACACCTAGCCGGGTAAGCACCTTTAAAAGTAAGAGCTTTACAATGAGTATGGTTTGACAAAATATATAAAACAGAAACATAAGTTACAGCTCTAAAAGTCAAGTCAACAGTTAACAGAACAACTATAACTCTGCCAGAAAAGTTATAGCTCTTGAAATTAGGTCAATATTCAACAGAACAAGTAACCCTGGTAAGTTACATCTCTAAAAGTAAGGTCAACATTTAACAACTGTAATCAAAGTACTGAAAGTCCTCACAGAAAATGAACTTACATAGACTTGTACAGCAACATGGAATAATTGCATGGCGGATGTAGAAAAACTTTGGTCTGCATCAAAATACATGTGCGCCAAGCAAGTGACTGCTTTGGAATGTTAGGACCAATTATTATTTAATAATTTAATAATATTTAATATAAAATAGATCTAATCAAGACTTACTACAAACATTGTTTGTTTCATCACTATTGTCTCCACAGTCATCACTGAAGTCACAGACGCTTGTTTTTGGTACACAAGCTCCTCTCTGACAACGGAATTGAGCGTTAGTACAAGATGGCTTTGGAACTGAAAATAGAATTTACATAAAAATGTTAGAAAAAACGCTACTTCAGAGAGATGATTTGAAAAGAAAGAAAATTCAATGTGATAAGACTGAAAATTATTTGCATTTATCTGTAAATTAAGTGACCAGGTCCCGAGGTTAAAAAACTTGAGAACAGTCTCTGAGCTCAAATCTCATTTCCATTATATGGTAAAAAAAATAGAGCTGATTATAATGTTTGATACACAATAAAATCAATTATACTGTAAGACTAATGTATCAATAATATCATAATTGATTTGATCATAGTTAATTTCGAAAACATTTACTCAAGATATGAGATTTGAGCTTGGAGACCAATCTCAAGTTTTATAAGTTTGGGGCAAGATCATTAGTTTCATCCGACATATTTTGTAAAATAGAACATGACTATTTTACAGTATTATGAATTTATTACACTTAAACATAAGATTATAAGTACCTGGGAAGTTGCAGTTTATTAGTTGAATATCATCAATAGCAATATCACCATTTACACTGAATGACCTATGACCTTGGAAGATAATCTAAAAATAGAAAAAATTGAAATGGGTCACAAATATGGATTGGAAGGTATTCTAATCAAAACATACAAGTCACTTGTATAAAAACTATATGTATAATAATCATGACTTTTCTTCCATCATTGTCTGTCAATATAATACTCAATATAACAAAGGGATGTAACTCTACCCACACTGCCCGACATGTCACATGATGTACACAATAGCGTTGTCATACATGTGAAACAGAAAGTAGAATTCAACAAAGAAGAGTAACTTCTACAGACTGTTAATTAGTATAATTGTATCACAAAATATTTTTCACTTATCAACATATCATGAAATTACCTGGAATGGTCTTGCTATCCTACCAATATCAACAGTTTGTAGAATCCATTTATTACCAGACTGTATATGGACATTCTTTATAATTGTGTCTTTCAAACTTTCACGAACACCAGCGTTTATGTATCCAATACCTGGTACAAAATATAAATCTCAACAATTAGAATATGTACATATTTAGACATGATATGTAGCATCTAAAACAAAAGTGTTACTAGGGCAATATGCAGAAGATCAAAGTGTAATGCTGACTCTGTGAGTTCAGAGGTCAATTAGAGTATGCAACTCTGTGATTGGTCAATTATGAAATGGAACATAGAAACAACCAATCAGAGGCATTTGCCATACTGATTGTTGGGCAAAAAGCAAAACTTTTATAATCTTCCATTTGATTGAAGATGGTTTCACAAGACCAGACTTAAGATTTATGATTTATAATTCCATATATAGGATTCAAGAGCCAAAAAAGAAAAATCCCCTTAAACCTAACTACCCTATTTTAAATGAGCATGTAGCCAGAAACATTTTTTTTCCTGTTGAAGCATTACTCACCAGTTCCGGTCATGTGATAGTAAAATTGTAGCTGACATGTAGCACTTGATGATTGTAAGGTAGGACCAACAAGTTCAGCCTGATTACCAAATGTTCCAGATGCCCCATCAATAAACAAATAATGTCCTGAAACAACAAACTTGTATACTGAACAAAAAAACAATGAAAGAATAAGACACCTTTTAAAACGAAATATTGCATTACTAAATTAGTGCCATCTGTCTATAGATTAAAGTTAATTAATTGATAAATAATTGATTTCATTTATAGCATTTCAAGAGTTTCTAAATATAGATTTCTTGTAATGCAACACATGACTTCAAAGAATCCTGAATTTCCCATTATGCAATTTTTTAGCACATTCTTTTCCAAAGTCAAATGATTGACAATATTCATGTCATGGTAACTGCCAAAGATTCCTTTCAAATGTCCAATTAAGTGAATTGATAGAAAAACAAATGTATTTTTTATTCAATACAAGATGACTCATGCTTTTATCTCACCTCTGCTGTTGCCTAAGGTATGATCAAAAGCTGGACCCCGGCCCATATTCTGTGTAGATGAACTATTGCTGCCACTCATCCACTGCTGGGTACCAGAACTGATGTCCGTCCAACCACAGTTATTACCAGATTCAAAATCACAATCACCTGTAATCATGTTGAAACATACAATGTATTTAGGCCACCCATCAATGCACATATAACATATTATCATACATAAACATGTACCATGTACTTGTAAATACCAAGTTGACCTTTTGGCATGAAGACATAGATACAGATTTGTCTGTAATTATACCAAAAATGGTAATTTTGTGCTTGTCAAAGACTATTTTCATATAAATAAGTAAGATAAGACTTGGAATTCATCCATATAAAAAGTACAACATAATAATTTGTCTTACAAAAACATACACAAAGCAATAAAAGGGCCAAGACAGTTGCATGTGATTTAATTTTTTCTGATCTTAGATATAAGAACATACCACAAGTTATTTCATCTCTATCAGTTGGACAATCCATCATGAAGTTACAGACTTTACTAGCAGGTATTTTTGTATGATTCCTATCCATACAATCAAAGGTTTTATTGTTGAAATTTACTGAAAACACAAAGACGTACATGAAGTTATTAAAGAAATAAGTAAATCTATATATTAAAGTGTATATAAAGATATAAATTTATTTAACAAGAATTGCTGACTCAATCAGTGTTTGGTGTATTCGGTGAATATACTAAAAACAGACTGAGAACTGACAAATGCAAACAGCATAGAAAAATCGACATAAAACACGTTTTCAAGAACAAGGCCTCACTAAACAGATTGTGAATAAAAGATGGAACACATAAATACTCAAGTTGTTAATCTTACCATTTTTGCAGGCATACTGGTTCAGTTTAAGGTCATCTACAGCAATATCTCCAGTGAAACCTGAACCAACACTAGCTGTTACTAACAACTGAAAGATAAAACATTCATGAGTAAAAAATGACAAAGATATATACAATAAGTTCAAAATACAAGAGGGAATGAAACAGCATTTTTGATTATTGTATCATGATTTTGGTTTAAACATAGAAGATTAACAACAAAGTAAGGTGTAAAAATCTGGTTTTCAATTATTTCAACAAAAAAGTTAAAATTAATGACAAATGTAGTTAAAAACAATATTCTCATAGTAAGACATACATGGAATGGTTCCGGTGTGTTGCCAATATCAACGGTTGCCTGTTTCCACACACTGCCTTGTTCACCACTGAGCAACCAGGCTTGTGACAATCTCATGGAATTCTGTAACTGGTAGGAGACATTTAGGGAGCCTACACTGTTACCATGCATGAAGTACCAGAATGAGAAGCAGTAAGCAGGTTTAGTTGGTATTTCCTGTGATTGTATGATAGCTTTGTCTCCCGGCTTCCTTGGTGAGCTGGTTTCAATGTATAAGTAGGTACCTGTATTGATAAATAAATAAACATTTTGAAATCAACTCTGATATTTGTAAGTTCTATAAATCAACAATGGGAATATCAAACTCTGTTTGACCTCTCCCATTACACATGTACTGGCACAATTTTGAAAACGTATTAGTTTCTGTGTTTATTTCAGTTTATGTGTTTATTCAAGTTTCTGTGTTTATTCCAGTTTATGGGTTTATTCTAGTTCCTGTGTTTATTCCAGTTTATGTGTTTATTCTGGTTCCTGTGTTTATTCTAGTTTATGTGTTCATTATAGTTTATGTGTTTATTTCAGTTTAGATTTTTCATACAAGTACTTCAAACTTGGTCTATTGTTCAGAGAATCGTTATAAAGCAAATCATTAAATATAATAAAATGTTACCTGTAGTAGTACCCATGGTGTGATCTACTGTAGGTCCAGTGTTAGTTGATGGTGTACTTCCTCTCTTTAATGTCCAGTCAAAATTATCATACTGTTTTTGGACCCATCCACATATACCATTCTCAAAGTCACATGTAGCTATACCAGGACATGGGCCTTGTGTCATAGATATATCATCTATAGAAATATCTCCTAGGTAACCATATCCACGGATACCCTCAAATACAACCTGAAATGTTAAAGTGAGAAATAAACATTACATGAATAATCTAACATAAGACATAGTCTTCCTATGGTCTTCCCAGCCTAATACCCAATTTTATTATCTCAATTAATTAATGGTATTCAAAAAGAACGAATCATATATTTTTTTCATCTGACTAGATATTTATTAATGAACATAATTTAAATTATTTGCATGAAAAAATGAATCTTAAGTGTTGATCATAATATCAGGCTGACAAAGTCTGACCAATACAAATACTAAGAAGAGTTGACAGAATCTAAATCTTTAAACACTTGACTTTATATAGGCAATAAACTGAACATTTTTTCTATCCAATTATTTGTGAATACTGGTTTGATAATCATAATAAGCGATATGCAAGAAATATATTTAACAGTAAACTAATTAAGTACCCACCTGGAACTGTGTGGCAGTCTGTATTGTTTGTTGTGCTTTACGCCACTGGTTGCCTTGGTTACCATACAGTGACCAGACAGGTTGACCAAGTCTACTGAAGGAGCTGGCATAGACATTCAATGTACCAATATTATTACCATACATATGATACCAGAATGATAAACACATGTTGTTTGTAGCAGGATATGTTTTGCTGGCAAGTCTGGCTTTATCACCTTGTTTCCTTGGTGACGATGTTTCAGTGTACATGTAATGACCTAAAAAACATGTACATTTGTATGAATTATTTATTGTTGGTGGATGTATTAAGATTGTTTCTCTCAAACAAGATGCTTAAAAATGATTCACAAATCAATATTGCATTAAGTTGTAGGTACAGTATGTCAAACCGGTGCTAGCAGACTTCTCAGAATAAAGGCCAACTAGTGAATTAGGCCATTCTTTCGAAGACCTCCATCAATAATTTAGAACAAATTGAGCTCCAAATAAAGGTCAACTGTCAATAAAGGTCACATTAAGTCTTTCTAAAGGGTGGCCTTTCTTCACAGATTTGACTGTGTTTTACTTACAATAACACTCAGTATCTAAAGCTAGCTGAACAAAAGTTATATCTGACATCTATACAAATAGTCAGTCATAGAACAGCTAACAACAAATGGTTAGTTATCCCAAACAAATTGTATTGTACCCTTTTTATGTTGAGGATATAAAAACAATATTTACCATCTAATGTTCCATAAGTATGATCTGCATTGGGCCCTGTTCGGCTGGTTCCTGTAGCCCCTGATTTTCTTGTCCAGTCAAAATTATCATTTGTTAATTGTTGGAATCCACAAATTGAAGGATCTTCAAAGTCACATGTAGCTTGAAGAAAAAATATCATTCGGGTCATTATAACATATCATGTATTTTTTTTTAAATGAGGAAAATTCCTACCGCTGGAAAATTTCATAAATAAAATGTTGATAACACAATCAAGTCTATGACTTTAAGTCAAACTAGAATGTGTCACAGACTTGATGAATACCCCCAAATGCGGCTTTGACACAGACGTGTTCATGTTACAGCCCCATATTTGTCCTTCGACCTTCAAGTGTAAACTTGACCTTGGAGGTACAAGCCTGGTTCTTGCACGCTACACACCATCTGATGTAGGTCAACAATCATACCAAGTAATTTTGAAATCCATCAACAAACAACAATGTTACAGTCTTAAAAGAAATGCGATGATACTGAACTGGACTGCACATTTTATGTGATTCTAGTATAGCCCCACCACTAAGTGTATACATGTAATTCACAAAAAAATATCTAACCTGGTGGTGGGCATGCACCATTAGTTATAGTAATATCATCAAGAGCGATATCTCCATGGAAACCCTTTCCTTTCAAAGCTTCAAACACAATCTGAAATAATACACTAAACATTCTAAATCCAGCCTAAATTAACAGTTATAATTATAGTTCATATTCAAACAAGATAAAGTCATTTTTCAAACATACAAACAATTAAGATGGTGTATTGAAAGAAGACAGTGAGTTTTACAATGTGAAACAATCTGTATATGAAATTAATCTTCAGTAGCTTTTAGGGATTTAATAAAGACAGGCTATTTGTGCAAATGCTTGTTAATACAGTAAAGGTGACCTTTAACTGGTAGTCAATGACAGTTAGGGAAAGAATGGCCTTCTATCAGAGGTGGCCACTAACCCAAGTTTGACTGTACATGAAAATGAATCAATACTAAATACAGTATTGTACAAATTTGAACACAGAAAATTATCCATATAACTTATCAAATTTTAAATATTACATTCAGCATTCTTCTTGTATAAGAGAATGGAAAATGTTTGTGTTAATTTTGTCAAAGCCAATGTTTCAGGCAGTAAAACAATCACAGATAATTTCTGTTGCTAACGATATACCGAAAAGTCTAAAACCTGACAGAGAAAAAGTTCACCTGTTTATTACTCAGAGGACCTAGTTCTACTTGTCCCAGAATCCACTTGTCTCCTTTGGTTCCCTTTTTGTTCCAGACAGGATTTCCAAGGTTGGAGCCCGATTTGGCGTACATGGTTAGAAGGTTAACATCAGAGCCGTACATATGGTACCAGAATAGGACACAAGTCGCTGACTGAGTATTAACATTTGGACTGATAATACGAGCTGAGTCATTAGGCTGATGTTGGGAAGTCTCAATATAGATGTAATAACCTTAAAGTAAATTGTATTACATGTGAAAGCTAGTGAATATATGTAAATGAGAACACAAAGTATTTAGGGACGTACGAAGCAATTTCAGAGTTGGGGGCAGGCAATTTTAGATTTTGTCTTATGGGGGAGAGGGAATTTGTTTTAATCCATTTTAAAAAAGACATTACAACCAAAATTATGGGGGGGGGGAGCTAAGCCCATGAAGCCCCTCCCCATTCCTATGACCCTGATACTTGTCCATACTGTACAAAATGTAAACAACACAAAGAAATAAACAAAAAAATTCTAAATAAAATATCAGTTTTTTTACAACAAACCTAGATCAATTAGACGATTTAATAATATTTATAAATCATACTGCAATTAATATAAATCAAGGTTTACCATTGGAACTCATTGTTGTATGGTCAAATTGTGGTCCAGTGTTGGAGCTGACAGTTTTGCCTCTTTGTCTCGTCCAATCAAAATTGTCTGTTCTGTCCTGTTGCCATCCGCAGAAGTTAGACTCAAACGTGCACTGGGTAACAGGGACTAAAAAGGATTCATACATTTTAAACATACAAGAAACTAGCAAATATTCTACATCCAAATCTAATCTTACAATGAAAGCATTTAGTACTTGTGTAAGAATTATTCATAAATTTACTTCCTGAGTAAAACAAACTTGACTTGAACTTCACCATCACAATGGTGGAATCCACGGCAGTCATGTTAAATACACACAATGTCATTATCTAAACCAGTTAAATCCAGCTTTATCAATAATATTTACAATTCAGTCTTATTGTATCAGATGGTATATTTCAAATCAATGTTACTCATCTTTCACATACAAAAATAAAAAAAATTGCTAGACTGATTCTAGTATTTTCTTACTGGCAGTAGAATATGGTGTGGGAGCTTGCGTGGAACCAGTCACGGGTTGAGAACCACAACTTCCTGTTGCCACACTGATATCATCAATGGCAATGTCACCATTGTAACTTGTTCCTCTTATACCCTCAAACAGCAAGTAGAATGTTTGTCTAGATGAAAGAGTTGCCTGCCCTAGAACCCATCTATCTCCATGGTTACCAGACATGTTGAATACAGTCTGCTGTGGTCCAGTTGACAACATCAGATAGACTTTCAGTCCACCAACACCTGTGGAAAAAATTCAATGAATATGAAAATAATCATGAACAATAGAATCATCCATCCAGAATCATTTGTGGAAAAACAAAATCATTCAAGATTAGTGCCATCATTAATGATAATGAATGATAACAAAAATGTCTAAAATTCAAAACACATGAAATAGAAGGAGACAAGAAAAGCTAACTGAATACAGGAGTATATGGCACAAAGATTTCATTATGATAAAATTACGTAACAATTTTACAGTCAAACCTGTGTTAAAAGCCATCTCCATATAATTAAGACCACCTTTCCACCTGGCCTTTGTTCACAGTTTTGACTGTATATTGTGCATCCTTCATGACTCCAGGATTATACCAAACAAGGTGAATATTTGTATCAGACTTCCAAACAAAATAATAGTTTACCATTTCCATTCATGTTGTACCAGAATGACAGACAGGACCCTGTGGTAGCGACAATTTTGTCACTCTTCAACCATGCCTTATCACCTGTTCTTCTTGGAGCACTTGTTTCAATGAATACATAATATCCTGTAAAATACAAAAACACACAACAGTCAAACTGGAAGAATTGAACAATTACATTGACAGCATGCAAATATCAATTACTTCAATTATACTGCTATAATGCAAATATGTATAAAATCATCCAAATGTGATAGAAGAATCAAACTGGGTTCTATGATATAAAACTTGAAATTGGTCTACAAGCTCAAATCACCTATTTTGTCTTTTGATGTTACTAAGTTAATTATGATCAGACAATAATGATATTTCCAATATATTATTTTGACTGCATAATTTATCTAAATATGGAAACATAAATAACCCTTTTCAACAATAATACTTTAAGAATGGATTTGAGATTTGAGCTTAGAGACTATTCTAATGTTATATAAACCTCTGGGTCTATAACAAATCAGACTGAAGTAGCCATGTAAAACAGCAAACTAATGTCATACCATGATATTCATAAAACAAGGGTGCTACAAGCAGGGCCAATGCTTGTATGTTCACCACTTCAGTAAGATCTATTTCATGTTGCTACCTCTTACAGTTTCGGAGTTATGAGTTACATTAAAGTTTTTGCATGATGCAGACACAAATAAACCAGTGTTCACAACAGCTCTTTTTTCCTTGATCACAGCCTAACTAAAAATTAAGACTCATTGGATAATGGCAAACATAGCAATACAAGAATTACATAGTAATGTTTACCTGCTGGTGAATTAGTAGTATGATCATTGTGAGGTCCAGTCGTGGTAGATGGTGTACTACCCTTTGCTCTTGTCCAGTCAAATTGATCTCCACCGATGTTTGTGTAGCCACAGAGTCCAGACTCGAAGTTACAAGAAGCGGGTGCTGGGCAAGGTCCTTGTTTCATGGTAAAATCATCTATTGCAACATCACTACTATACGTACTACCTCTGATTGCCTCAAACACAAGCTATATAGAAACAGAAAAATGGATATTATGGCACATCGAAATATTCTCAAATCTGTAACGCCATGAATTTCACATTAAATGTTCCGAAAAATGATTTTCTGACAGGTGTAATTCTTACATGTGGTGAACATTGCAAACACACAAAAAGTACCAAACATCTTTTATAATGAAGAAAGAGTTTGGGAGGTCAGGTTTTCGCAAGCAGAAATATGTGCTAAAATAGGCCTTTTGCGAAAAATGCTAACATTTCCATGACTCGAACTTAACCACTTATATATATATTAATACAGTAAATCATTCAATATTATAACTGTAATACAATTACATGTATTTAAATAGAGACAAACCGCAAGTCTCTTTAATAACTAATTTCTGATCAAAGTCATTGAAATACCTGATAAGAAGAAGAACTCTGTATTGTGGCTTGTCCTAAAATCCAAGCATTGCCTTGGTTACCAGATTTTGTGAACACATCTCCTGTTATACGCCCATTGGACATTGTATGCACAATGAGTTGTCCCATTCCAGTGCCGTACATGTGATAGTAGAACTGAGCACATGTGCCTTTAGTTGAAGGATAAACAGGTGTCATAATACGTGCCTTGTCACCTGAAACTCTTGGAGATGATGCCTCAATGTATAGGTAATGGCCTGAAAAAATAAAATTGAAAATATCAATACATAATCACACTAAAATTGCATTAATATTTCTAGACCACATTTGAGCATTAAGAACATAGCTAAAGTACAGAAAACTGAAGCATGTGCAAGCATAACAGTGTACAGTGCAAAATTATAAAAGCATAAGTTTTAATGAGATGTCTGCTAACAATGTTTGTACCCCTCCTTCTATTTACAAGATTATATAATTGTAATTACAATACATATTATGATACCCAAAACAGCTATCACTGTAATGAACAAAGGAGTACAGTGCTACTTCCACATACAGACCAATATGAGACAATGAAATGTTTTCCGGCAGTCCCAAGATCAAGATTGAGAACTGCTAACGGTAATTACTATAAGCAGCTTTCAAAAAAAGATGGTCTCAAAAATGGAGTTGGTCATTTCATCAGCACTGCAGGTACAACAATTTTGATACAGGTGTATGACTAAGATAAAATACTTCCATACCTCTGCCTGAACTGTATGTATGATCAGTGCTAGGACCAGTGCCGCTACTTCCTGTTTTATTTCCATTGCGGATCCAATCAAAGTTGTCTGTTTTATCTTGTGTCCAGCCACACAGTCCAGTTTCAAATGTGCAAGTATCTGTAACATAAACAATACATACAGAACATACTGGTACTTGGGTGGGGGATATATTGATGTAACGGTGACCATGTAGGTCTGAACATTAGCTCCATGATTGGTTGCACAATAAAATGAATTATAAGTTTAATAAATTGCAATCATCTTGATTTTCTTAAGTTCTATTCATTTACAGATTATTTAAAACCTGTGTTTCCATCCATCCATTGACAGTAAATTATTTTAGAATTTTGTAGCTGTCAAATTGGCTGCCACTATTGATCAAACTGTCCCAGGATATTTTTTTACTACATGTAATGGGGACAGAAACCATTAATTTCCAATGCATTT
Source organism: Lutraria lutraria (assembly GCA_964023205.1). NCBI lineage: Eukaryota > Metazoa > Mollusca > Bivalvia > Venerida > Mactridae > Lutraria > Lutraria lutraria. The sequence continues at coordinate 30,763,876 of OZ026846.1, read as the reverse complement.
ATGCTACTTGTACATATACGTCATTACTTACAAGATTTCGTCAAAACTGTCGATTGTGAACATGGAACCTGCTCAAAAAAGATATCATCAACGGCAATATCGCCTTGGTAACCACCAGTTGTTGTAGCTTCAATAACAAGGACAAAGTTTGTCCTGCTGACTATATTAACACTGCCTTGTTGCCACTTGTTTCCCTGTGTGCGTGTTTTACCCCACATTAATATCTTAGATCCACCAGAGTTGATGAAAATACTCAAATTTCCGATAGAGTTACCATACATATGGTACCAGAATGAGAAACAACGACCCTGAAATACAAAAATGATAAGCATGATATACATTGTTATCATACATAATCTGATATGAAATATTCTTAACCACATTCTAGAAGCTTATTTGTTTTCAAGAGGTTAAGTTTCACAGTTATTTTTTTTTTAAATAAATAGGAAAATAGTTCTATACAAGTTGTTTAGAAGTAAATCTGGCACTAGATTAGTCATCAACCAACCAAAGTGTTAAATGTATATATAAGTAACCTAGGAGAAGTAATTAGAAGTTTACATTTTCAGCTGATCATAGTATATTTCGAGGGTTCAGAGCAACAGTGTCGTAACTCATATTGAAATAAGAACAAGTTACAACAGTGTTGCGCTGAGCCCTCAATTTGTATACTTTAAATGAAGTACAGTGCAACCTCTCCATAACACTCTTTGGGATTAGCAAACTTATATGGTTGTTGAGAGGTTGTTGCTCTGCGGAGGTTATATTAATAGTTAAATCATGCAGTTGGAACAAATCATGCTGTTGCTAAAGGGAGGTTGTTGCTCAAGAGAGGGTCACTCTGTAGGGGTTGTACTATAATTTGTGCTAGAGTCAAGTTATAAAAATGAATATACATTTTTGTGTAACTTATTCTAAACAAGTACAATCAACAGTACTTTATCATAAACATTTCAATAATGACTTACCTGTGTTGATGTACTAGGTAATACAGGTGAGTTGAGATCAGCTTTGTCTCCCGGCCTGTGCACACCAGATGCTTCAATATAAATGTAATAACCATGGCCAGAATGGTCTCCTAATGGACCGGTACCCTGACTGGGCGTGGATGAATTGGTTCTGGTCCAGTTAAACTTATTGGATGGGTCTTCCTTCCATTGACAGTAATCATAGTCAAAGTTACAGTCTACACTGCCTTGTGTGGCTATAAAAAAGATGTACATCAGTTACTAAGAGAAAAAGTCCCTTCAACATAATACATTCAGACCAGAACAAAGTCCACCATTGAGAAATACATAAATTGGCCTTAATTGACAGGTGGCCTTTATTGACAGGTGGCCTTTATTGACAGGTTACCTTTATTGACAGGTGGCCTTTATTGACAGATGGCCTTAATTGGAAGGTCTTGTCATTTTAAAGGATCAAATACAGTTTTTTATAAGAATGGTATTATTTCAGAGAGTGGCCTGTCTTACACAGGTTTGACTGTACATTAAAATTTTGTAGTCTTGTGAAGAATAAAGACATTCAACATATCTAAAGTTTGATAGGACATGTTGCAAGGTAATTTTAAGCATAAATAATGCCACAGATGTAAAATAATACAGAAACTATGTATTTGAATTACCATAAAGCAGGTAGAATAAAAGTAAAGCAAACCAAACACTGTGATCATTAACAATGCATTTTGATGTTATAACAGTAAAGTTAATTAGCAACAAAATGTACATTGAAATTATGCAGACAATACTTACACTGACTAGGAGCAGACGACTGGGGAGTCTGAGCACAGCTTCCATCTTTCACAACTGTGTCATCAATGGCAATATCACCACGGTAACCTTTTCCTCGAATTCCTTCCACAATTATCTAAATTAGAAAAAAAATGCATGAATTAAGAGCTTAGTAAGGTTTAGTATAATCAAAGTACTGAAAGTTTTCATAGAAACTGAACTAAAACATACTTGCACCGCAACATGAAATAGGAAGTAGTTTAACAATTTCATGGCAGATGTAGATAAATATAGTACTTAGTACCGCATAAAAATTCATGCCCGCTAATCAAGTGACAGCTACGGAAAGCTGAACAATCATTCAGTTTCCAAAAATACTGGAAACCATCGAAGCTGATTTGAGTTACCATCTTGTGAATATGTCTTTGAACAAAATCAAACTTTCCTATAACATAAAGAGTCGTCCTCAGAACAGTAAAAGGATCAGATCATGGAAACAATATTCAAGGGAGCTAATCCATGCTATAATAAAATGCTTTCAATGTAGCATTATCTTATAGTTGCCTGCCTTCATTCACTGCAATCATTAACATACCTGATATGGTTTTGCTGTGTATTGAGATGTGATGCCAAACTGTCCAAAATTCCACTGGTTTTGATTGTCGCCGGATAGCTTCCATTGTAAAGCTTCTGTAGAGAATGATGATGATGTCTGATTCAATGCAACATACACATTGAGAGAACCAGTGTCTGCACCATACATATGATAGTAAAAGCTGAAACATTTAGGTCCAGATGGAGGGTAGACTGGACTAACCAATCTGGCTTTGTCACCTGTCACTCGTGGTGCGCTTGATTCAATAAACATGTAGTACCCGGACGTGGTACCCTTTGTATGGTCTGTGCTTGGTCCTGTGAACGAACTGCCGGTACTTCCTCTAGATCTCAACCAATCAAAATCATCTCCTTGTCGTATGTTACTCCAGGTACACAAGTTTTTCTCAAAATCACACACTGTACCTTAAAACAAAACAAACATAAGGCTGGTATGTTAATTAAATCAATAATGAACATCAATTACAAGCATCAAGTCACAGATAACATACCCCTGTATGTCTCTGTCTGGATATCAATCCACAGAATTGTTACAGGTTTTTTAAATAGTTTGTAACTTTATAAGTATATACATTTGATTTTTGATACAAAAATGCCACAAAAATTGCATCATAGTAGGCTTAAATAATTCCAGAAAATAAAATGTTTTTAAGCAAAGAAGGTAAAGATTTTAATGTGTTTTGTTTTTAATTACAACTTAAAATATCTGATTGGTTTGAAAAATGTGAAGACGAGTGGTAATACATGTCAGTTGCCGCAATCACTTGAACTTACAAACCACAGGATGTAACACACTACATCACCATGGTATATAACCTATACCGTATTAGATTCTTAAAGATAAATTACCTGCTCCACTACAGGCTCCATTGGTCACAGACACATCATCAACAGCTATATCACCATGGTAACTCTTTCCTCGTATTCCTTCAAATACAACCTGTTAAAAAATTGAATACAAATTCTGATCATTTCAATAGTACAATTAAATTTGTATGTACTTTCACAAAACATGAAGAGACAATAAAACAAGTTATGATAGAAATATAGATTTGTTAACATCAATTTTCACTGAGCAAATTCATGTCAACAAATTATAACAAGAAATTTTGGCTAAACAAAGTCACATGTTCTTTTCTACCCAACAAGAAGATAGAGAACAAACGATATATTACCTGGTAATCAAAGCTTGGTGAAATAGTAACTTGGGCTCGTTTCCATTGGTTGCCTTGATTAAAAGATCGACTCCAAACTTTCTGACCATTTGTAAATGTTTGGCCGGCTGAAGTTACATATACATTAAGTGTGTTGATATCTGCTCCGTACATGTGTGTCCAGAAAGTCAAACATAGAGAACCTGTACCCTGTAATGCAAGAAGCTACTTTGTCATCTGAGATCTCAGCCAATCAATTATAGTTCTTAATGATCTTAGAATTGTAGCAGTATGGTATATAGTATTTGTCTTTATATATTAGCTCTAATATTAACAGCCTGATTAGCTCAGTTGGTAGCACATCTGATTTGCAAGCAAGAGGTTGCGGGTTCGAGCCCTGCATATGGCGGTACATTATTTTCCCCATCCTATTACAGAAGACTAATCGTACGGTACGTATAAGTTCAGGACAATCATCAATACTCAAAACAGTCTAAACCTGAACATTCAACTAACATAAAATAACCTTAACCATGTTTTACAGAGGAAATATTTTACTCATAGACACAAGGAAATCTCATTTAAATGATAAAATTTTCTCTTTGAGTTCCTGAACATGAGTTTGTCTGATACAACCCTAACATCCATGATGACAGCAGAAATGTTTGTTTTTTGGAAGTTTTTACAATATCAACTAGCGTAAGTATTCTTATTAATTGAGAAGACAGGGCCAGGGAGAGGACATACATACTAGGGATGTACATCACAATCAATCACTGAGACAAATTCATTTTTTCCCCATTTTTTTTTTTAGGGGGGGGGGGGCTAGAGGGTTACCCGATTTATTTTCCCTGTCACTTGGTTTGTATAGGTCAGGGTACCATCTCATACAAAATTTACAAATCAATTTATAGACAAATGAATAAAATACCTGAAGTTGATACATAGGGCTTATTAAACGTGCTGTGTCATTAGGTCGTCTTGGAGCTGATGTCTCAATAAACACATAATGTCCGGTGTTTGTCTTGGTGGTGTGGTCACTCGCTGGTCCGGTGGTAGCTGAACCGGTTGTACCGGACTTCCAGGACCAGTTAAAACCAGGAGTATCGGTTGTATCCTGGGTGTAACCACAGAGACTAGATTGTTCAAATGTACACACTGTTGGGTTATCTAAAAGTTAAAATACCAAAACAAGTTAATGAAATTAACACATTTTTGTCAAATATTTTACAAAATAAGGTAAACAAGATTAATATTTACATAAAATAAATAGAAAAATGTCACCCAATGGTGAACAGGTTAATTTTCACAAGAATACTAAAAACAAATAATAATAATTCACGCAGAATGGAGAATTCCAATTAACATCATAAAAATACCTTGAATTAAAATTCACATCACTGTTAGCTATAGTTTATATAGGACTAATTCACAAAGTCCCAAAAGGTTTATAAATAAGGTACAATATAAAATACTATACCATCATTAAATGATGAAGATTTTTTTTTCAAGTATGTTTCAAAGGTGAAAAATGATGATTGTTTAGAATCAATGTAGGAATTAATAGTTGATTTATATGTTAATTAATTGAATAAAACTTATAAAATGAACATCAAATAACATCTTACTTGTTTGTTGGCATGGTCCAACAGACAATCGAAGATCATCAAGGGCAATATCTCCACGGTAACTAATTCCACGAACAGCTTGAAATATGACCTGAAACAAATTTTTTAACCATGTATGTCAGTTTTTATGATTATAACAGTATTTTATGGCTTTAGGAAAATGATTAATACCTCATTAATATTCATGACTTGTTCAACTGTTTTGATTGATCAAAAACAAATCACATGCTTGATGATGTTTATGGATGGTAAAAATATATTTCTTCCACTTCTGTATGATGATTTTGGAGAGGGAGCATAAACTGTCTATTTTAAGAATTAACTCGTGCATTGCCTACCATACATCATGCACAATGATTAACAGTCTATATGATTGTGGTCTCAAAAATATCAGTAGTACCATTGTCTAAAATATGTCCAAACTTTGAATACAAGAGGCAAAAAATTCTTAAAAGTTTATTTTTTATTGCATTACACAATGTTCTATAGCCATCCCTTTCTCAGCGCACATGAATTTTGAAGGACTGAAGTACTACATTTATCTACATCTGCCACGCAGTTGTGAAACTAGTTCCCGTTCCCTGATTGTTGCAGTGCACATCTATATAAGTTCAGTTTTCATGAGTACTGTCAGTACTTTGATTATATTCTTATTGCCACTGAATAACTATGGAAAAAATATTACCTTATATCCAGACTGTGGCGTAATGGTTACAAGTCCTTGAATCCATTTGTTGCCTTGGTCACCAGTCATCTGCCATATATTGGTACCCAGTCCTGTAAGTCCAGGATTCTTTAGATACACCAATAAAGTGTTTACATGGGTACCATACATGTGATACCAGAAACTAAGGCAGCGTTGCTGAGAATCATTGATAATTGGAGTCTGTAAGACGGCTGTGTCATTTGGTTTCCTTGGTGATGAAGTCTCAATGAAAATATACCATCCATTGGCTGAAATATGGAACCAATAAGAGAATTAGTTATTGCCTTAAACCCTTTACCTCATATTAACACTATTTAAATCAATGCCGCCAATCTCATATTGACATTATTTTCATCACTTATACCTAGCAGTTATAAAATATAGCAAAATAAAAGATAACCTACAATAAGGGATTATGACACTAGGTTCAATTATTTTTAAGGGCTCCCAAATAGTTGTTTTAACACCGACTGAAATAATAAAATGTGATAATAAAGTTAAAAATCCAAGTAAATATCTAACTTACCTGTCCCAGATGTATGGTCATTAGTAGGCCCTGTTTGGGATGAGCCCGTAGGACCTTGACTTCTTGTCCAATCAAAATTATCATCTGGAGATTGGGCCCATTTACAGAAATTCTGCTCAAAGTTACAGTCATACATTGTTGGTGCTGAAAACATACAGGATTTTAAATGGTTGACTAATCACAACAAATTGAGTATTGTTTTACATCATGGTTTTAGTAGTACAGATTTTTAATCCTGTCATTTTGAATGAAATAACCAAGTTACTTGAGAATTCAACTGAATGTTATTTAAATGCAATATAATCAAACCTGTGAACAAAGGCCACCCTTGGGAAAGACATATTGTGGCTTTTATTGACAGGTGGCCTTTATTCAGAGAAACATGCAACGATACCAATTCAAAGAATTTCCGACAACAATAATCATTGAAATGAAAAAGCATCAAAATATGGAACAATATAATTATTTGAATGTATTTTCTGAATACTTTTCACACTATGTAACACTATTGTAGTTCACCTACCTGGGGTAGAACCAGGGGTCATTACAGATGATGGTGCTGTCATTGTACTAACAGTTGATTGTAGGTTGGGTGATGCAGATGGAGGCTGAAGGGCACATGATGATCCTGTAAATGATATGTCATCAAGCGCAATGTCACCAAGATAACTGGAGCCTCTCACTGCTTCGAATACAATCTGCAAAGTGAAACATTGATAATTACTTAAATGCGTCCAGGAATTATGAATTCATCACTGTGAGTAAGATTTTAAATATTAACTTATATTATTATCCAAAATTTGATAATCATTTTAATAAACTACATTTTATGGGGAAAAATCAGACAAATCACATAGAAAAATGAAGAACAAAATAAACATAAAAGAGATGTATATAAATGTAGTTGTGTATTTGTAATTCACATATATATAGTTCTCTCCTTCTCAAGTACTCAGATGATAAAGTCTAATGAGATGGGAAATAAGACAGAGACAATTAATGACGTAAGGTAGGGAGAGATACTTTGGAGAAGATGTAGGGTGAACTTCACGACAGGAAGGATAGAGAATTTATTCAAGGACATGATATAAATAGTAAAGAATTATTGTGATATTAAATGACAGAGAAAAGAGGTCTAATGAGGGAAGGTGAGTGAAGGAAAGAATGAGAGAGATGATGAGACACAAGAAGACTAGGATAAGATTTTGGTCCGAAATCTTCAACAAACTTTACCTGAAACTGAGAAGTGCTTCTAATACCAATTTGACCATTCAACCAATTTTGTTTGTGATCGCCACTTTGTACCCACAAAGTCTGGTTCTTGGTTCCTTGGATAAGATAAACATTGAGGGTACCAATACCTGTACCATACATATGGAACCAGAAATTCATACAAGATCCAGTGGTAGGACTGAATGTCTGACTTGAGATACGAGCTGTGTCTCCATTTACTCTAGGTGAGCTGGTTTCAATGTATAAATATTTTCCTGAAAAGCAATGTACAAAATGATAAATCAAATAATCCTAAACTGTTCAGTGTAAAAAATAGAAATTTGTAAATACACTTCAGGTCAATCTTCGCTTATATTAAGACCATCTCGCTATCTAGACCACTTTTTCTGAGAACCATAGATGGTCTTATTAGCGGGTTACTGTAATTACTTTTTCATACAAAAAATGTTACTAGTGACAAACTGTAAGTAAATGAACCCTACCAGTATTATCTCCGTGTGTGTGATCATTTTGGGGACCTGTATTGGAGCTGGTTGTGCTTCCACTGCTCACCAACCAATCAAAATCATCATTTCTTAGATTTTTCCATGTACATGTTGTTCCCTTGTCAAAATTACAGTTGCCTGAAAAAATATTTTTTAATAAAAAGTTTTAAATTTAGCTTTCTTAACTTTTAGGAACAATCTATATCAAGCAGCATTGGAATTTGTCAATAAATATGATTCCAAGGCAACCAGTCAAATAAGAGTTCAAGATGAAAAACAAATCATTATTCTAAAATATCTTCACTAAACTAAGTGACAGAATTCCCCCCCCCCCCTCCCTATCCCCAATATTGGAAACATCAGATAAAATGTTCAACAATCAAAATAATTGACAACTATATTCAAGCAGATCATAATACCTGGTAAAGTACAGCCAGTGGAACTGATAGAAATATCATCAATTGCAATATCACCACGGTAACCATTTCCTATGACACCTTCAAACCTGATAGTGTAGTTTGAGCTAGAAGCAATGGTTGCCTGTGCTAGCTGCCACTGTTGTCCCTGGTCACCAGACTTCTTCCATATTTGAGTAGATCTTGATCCAACTTTCATGTTAACATTCAAACTTCCAATCTGTGAGCCATGCATATTGTACCAGAAAGAAAGACAGCCTCCTTGCGGTGAAGAGTATGAAGGGGAGACAATCTGTGCAGAATCATAGCGTCTACGGCTCGATGCTTCTATGTAAATGTAGTGACCTGTAAATGTAAAAAATTGATAGTGAAAATTAAAAAAAACTTCCTTAGACCACAGTTGATTCCACCTGAACAACCTAAGGACAGAAAAGGTGTTTGCTAAAACAAGTAGATCACAGTTTGCTGTTGTACAAACATATATACATGTACAATAGAATACCTGTTGTCTAAGACAGATGGTAGATCTCTAATAACCGCTCACTGCACTCGCCTCTACATTTCATAGACAATGGTTACTCATAATCTATCCTATACATTTATATCATGCTTCTGTTTTCATTGTTTTACGGGTGATAAATTGAAATGATGTTTTCATGTTTTTGCATTTAAATAAAACTATTTAAAAACAATAAACACAAGCTAAAAATTGAAATTAACGAGATGTGACCCACTCTAAGTTTCTCCCGGAACTTTGACATGTAGAATTACACAAATACAGAATGAATTTCTTACCTCTAGAAGTTCCATAAGTGTGATCACTTGAGGGACCAGTTCCTGTAGATGCTGTACCTCCTAGTGTTCTTGACCAATCAAAAACGTCAGTCTTCAGTTGCTTGTAACCACAGAATCCAGTCTCAAAGTTACATGTAGTCTTGACTGTAATATACAAAATATTCACAGTAGAAGACAATGTATATGAACGAAAACATACAAAAAATAAACAAATTTTGCATTCTTGGAATTGATTAACTCATTGACATTCAAACTAAAGGCTAAAGTTTTGAGTCCAATTTTCAGAGCCAAATTTAATGCTTTAAACCACGATAAGAAACATATTTTTCAAGTTATTTCAACAACTGATAAAACAAATCCATGGACTGTTGTACCATGTACAAATAGAGGAGGTAATTGAGATAAGTTGAAGTGTCATGTACAAAAAGGGAGATAGTTTGAGATTTAAGTATCATATAAGAGAGATAATTTGAGATTTGTTTAAATTTCATTCAAGGGAGATAGTTTGAGATTTGTTTCATTATTAAGCAAACTGTTATAAACTGACCTGTTTGTTGGCATGGATTGTATGAGAATGTGATGTCATCAATTGCAATATCTCCACGATAATTGATTCCTCTTACACCCTCAAATACAACCTGAATAACATAAATATTCTTTCTATGATAAACAATATGCAAAAAGATTTCATTTCACCACAATTTACATAAAGTTATCTGCAATGTAGTTGTGAATGCTATATTGTAGGATTTCTGAAATTCAGTTTAAATGAAAGTAATAAAAGCCATACACCAAATGTTACCAGTATCAAACTGTTTTTTTTAACTGGCTTCCCTTGTAAACAAAATCCCTAAAGCACAAAAGAAAGTAACTGTTTCTGGTTAAATGCTCATCAAAAATACGATAGGTAGGCTTTTTTTATTCTTGAAAGCATGTGGAAAAGTAAAAATTAGACTATCCATTCCTCAAGCCTAATAAAAAGTCTAGGATCATGGGAAAATGGGGGAGGTCACGTTACTAGACACAAACTTTAGTTTCAACATCTAATCCATTTGTTAGTTTAAAAATTTGGAATACACGGCTGCAAAACATATAACTATATATACAACTGTTTACCTGGAATGAGGATCCACCAGATGTTGTGATGTCAACAGTCTGGAAATGCCACTTGTTCCCAGCAGTTCCTGTGCGTGACCATGCAGGAATACCAAGCTGGTTCCCGATCTTTGTATATACATTGAGAGTATTGATATCAGGTCCGTACATATGGTACCAGAATCTCAAGCATTGAGCATTATATTTAGGGGCCACCTGGGGACTTACTAATCTGGCAGTGTCATTCGGTCGTCGTGGTGATGACGTTTCAATGAAAGCATAATGACCTTGACCTAAGAAGACACAAAAGATTGATATAGAATGGTTATAACACTTCATTCAATACTGCCTTACTTTATTCATTAATAATGAAAAGATAGTATTAAATAATCTACTAAATATCTTGTGACCCAGACTCCTAGAAAGTCTTATTTTATTGGTAGGTTAAATTACCATGGTAACCAAGTATGGTAATAGTTCCATTGTTGACAATGTTTACAGTCTAATCAGTTAATCAACCATACATACTTGTTCCAAGGGTGTGATCAATAGAAGGTCCAGTCTGTCCAGAGGAGGTGGGGCCTGTAGCTCTTGTCCAATCAAATTTGTCATCTCTAGCTTGATTCCAGTTACAAAATCCTCTCTCAAAAGTACAGTCAAGTGGAGAAGGTGGCACTGAAGTAATGGTAACAAATAAATAACATGAAAAGTACAGTAGACTGAAATCTACAATAACCAACATTTAAAGCATTAATTTTATGGGATATGTACAGTCTAAATATTTAAAACAGACAAACTCTTTCATCAAGACAGACAATGATGGCTATCAAACATAAGGTACATGTATAAATTATAAATCTATTTTTATCATACAAAGTCAATGAAAGCAGACTAAATGCACACCAAAGAGATTGTACTCTCACCTGTTGGAGGAGTGGTTGGTCCAGTAGGTGGGAAATATGTTGTCTGTGATGCAGCTGTGGCGGCTGAAGAGGGTTGTACTAAAAGAAACAAAACACTTTGTTTAACCTCAAGTGCAAAATAATGTTTTAATATTATACTTTCTTATTTACCTACATACATGTAGCATATAAAAGTTAGTTGGTTATCATCATCAAGTTATTTTTTTTCAGACTGACATTTTCAAAGCCAGACGTGAATACTTGTCTTTTGGGTAAATATGTCACTGGGTAATACACATGTACTGAAAACAATGACACAATTCCTATACAGACTGAAATATAAGTAATATCATTTTTGTTTGAATCATAGCAAAACGATGTACATTTGTACCATACATGAAATGTGAGTAGCTTAAATATGGTATACTTACTAGTACACAGAGCATTTGTGAAGGAGATATCATCCAGAGCAATATCACCAGAATAACCGTTTCCACGGACAGCTTCAAATACAATCTGCATGAAAAAAATCAAAAGATTGTAACAACATTTTATCAAATAAAATCAACTTTAAAATTAATCTACCAATCATAAATTGTCCTATATTCAATGTCCTTATTGGGAAACCAGTTTTTTTTTTAATTTTACTTTAAGAGTTAAAAAGGATCGCCCATTAAAGGTATGTCTAGTTCATAACATTATCAAAATAAATAACATTACTGTTTGTCTGTAATTTATTATGACAAACAACAAACATTTAACACAGACAAAATGAATCTGAAAAGTTCTGAAAGTATGTGAGTTGAACTTAAAGTAAGAGGTTTCTATTTATAACCTCTAAAATAAAAATCAAAATGGACACATTTTCACGGCGGATGTAGATAACCAAAGAAGGACTCAGGCCTGCATTAAAAAATTCATGCGCCTATTTAAGTTCAATACAAAATATATTGACAATGTTTTTGATCAAACAAAAAGACTTACATAGAAAGGTACTTTGCTAGCAAAGGTGACCTGACCAGTTTGCCAGGAGACACCAAGGTCATTCATACTAAGTTCCCATATGTGAGTGCTGGTGTTAGTGTTGTTTGCCGGTACTACCATCACTCTGAGTGTACCCAGATTTCTGCCATGCATATTAAACCAGAAGTGTACGCAGCGTGGTCCAGTGGGTTTGAACTTGAGACTGTATAAATCTGCTCGGTCGCCGGTCTTTCTAGGAGCCGATGATTCGATGAAGACGTAATGACCTGAATTCATATACATGTACAAGATTGTTTTTTACAACATATTATAGTTCTAATTGTGTACATGTCTTAATTACTAATCTCAAACACATTTATAGAATCTGTATTATATATTAATGCACCAATTATAAAAATGATACAATATGTTACACTACATAATAGTTGAATCATAGTTTTTCACTAAATTAGACATATCGACATTTTATGTATCTATAGATTATTGTTTCAAAGATGACCATACCTGTAGAATTTCCTAGAGTATGATCACTTGATGGTCCAGTGTACTGTGATTGAGTTGTACCACTGCCCATTATCCAGTCAAAATTATCAACACCACCAAGGTTCCTCCATGTACATAAACCATTCTCAAAGTTACAGTTTCCTAGAATAAACAACAATACAATAAATGACGTAAGTTTTAACTAAAATCAAATACTACTTTGAGCTTGCAGAATTTTATGATTTTCAATCATTTAAACTTCAATGAAGATATTGAGTCATTTTCATCTATTAGTATAATCACCATTGATTGATTAATACAATGCAAACCAAACAACAAAGGTCAACATTTTAAAAACAACGTCAAATCAACATAAGTACCAATTAGTATAATAAAATATACATCACAGACACTAACCTGGAACTTGGCATGCCCCAGTTTTCATTGAGATGTCATCAATGGCTATATCTCCCTTGTATCCATTGCCAACAGTGGCTTCCATAACAACCTATAATCAACAAAAGCATTGAAAGAATTATTATACAAAGTGAACACTGTATAAATCAAAGTACTGGTAAAGTTTATATTCAAACCTCAATAATGAGGCACTTGATTGGTTGATTTTTAATAAAGTGCATAAATTAACCAATGGCAAGGTTGTATTCTGTGTCTGAGCCAATGTTTGATGTTGTATTAAAAAAAACAAGAAAATGGACTCAATTTAAGTACTACACACCCTGAAAGGTTGGTTCGCTTGTATTGTAGCTTGACCAAGTATCCATCCCTGTCCCTGGTTCCCAGATAATGACCAGGCTGGTGTTGATGGAAGCTGGGCACCAGTCTTCACATATAAATTTAAGCTTCCAATATGGTCTCCGTACATGTTGTAGTAGAAGCTAACACACTGAGGCTGAGTATAACCAATCTGTCTACTGACAAGCCAAGCCTTCTGACCAGGTTTTCTAGGAGCACTTGACTCAATGAACATATAAGATCCTTCAAAGTGGAGATAAAAATGTAATTACTAATATTTCATCATAACAATGCCATCATAATAAGAGTGCCCCATTAATATTTCATCATAGCAATGCCATCATAATAAAAGTGCTCCATTAATATTTCATCATAACAATACCATTAGAATAAGAGTGCCTCATTAATATTTCATCATAAAAATGCCATCATAATAAGAGTGCCCCATTAATATTTCATCATAACAATACCATTAGAATAAGAGTGACATATCAATATTTCATCATAACAATACCATCGTAATAAGAGAAAATGTACTTGTAAGCATGGTAACTAACTGATGTTATCACATGACATACTGATATTCAGATAGAGTAAGAAGAGTATTTACCTGATCTAGTATTTGTTGTGTGGTCATTTGTGGGTCCAGTCCCTGTGGAGGAGGTGGTTCCAGATCTCTTTGTCCAATCAAAGTCATCGGATCTGTCCTGCGTCCATCCACATTGATCCGTATCAAATGTGCAGTCTATGCCACCTGGTAAGTAATAGTAAGTAAACATTGATTACTGTTTATCATACATGATAGGATATCTTCTTATTTAAAATTATTATGTGAGTTAACTAATTCATTTAAATTTTGATGCATTTAAAAGATATTTTTTCATTTGACGCAATGTAAGGTGCTAGTTAGACGCAGATAGCATAATTATTGTTTAAAATGTGATACTGAAAAAATATATGCAAATCGAGAATATTTGCAATCCTTTTTTTTTTAAATTGGGGTCGTAAACATTTTCTAGGTTGGTCGTGTTAGGGCAAATATTCTTATTTTATTCTTTGCCTTACCTTGATTACCGCACTGTCCTGTTACCATCTGAATGTCATCCAGGGCAATATCACCACGGTAACCAGGTCCAACTATTCCTTCAAATACCACATTGTAGCTGGACACTGCTGAAGGTAGATTAGCTTGTCCAAAAGTCCATTGATTTCCTTGTGTTCCTTTCTTTGTCCAAATAGCTGCATTCAGTCGGGAACCAGTCTGGAAAAAATATACGAATAAAACCACTCTGTAAGTACTATTATGTTTGCAATTAAAAAGTTCTATAAGAATATGACATGGCCAAGCTTAAAATAATGAAACACACTTAACATACATATTTTAATGCAGATAACACTTTTTAACACTTAAATATTGCAAATAGCAGACATAAAAACTGAGAAAATGTAACATTTCAACTTTCATGTAGATAAGAATGTCAACATTAGTTTTTCCCATAAATGGAACTACAATACTAGATTTTCCCCGAAGTGAATAATACAAGTTCAATTTCCCCCCTAAAATGAAGACTACACCATACGTGTTTCCTATGAAAGAAGAGTGTAACTTAAGCTCTAACCTTTTTGTAGATATTGAGAGCGTTGACATGAGGACCATACATATGATACCAGAACTTCAAACAATACGTCTGTCTGGCGGGAACTGATGCTGATATCAGACGTGCTTTATCGTTAGGCTTTCTTGGTGAAGATGTTTCTATGTACACATACCAGCCTTTATCTGCAGTAAAATCATGGTCAATATAATGAGCAAAATGAATTTATAACCCAAAGAAAAAAAATCAAAAGAAGAATTAGAAATGCAGCCAAACATGTGAACATAGACCACCCTTGTAGTAAAATCATGGTCAATATAATGAGCAAAATGAATTTATAACCCAAAGAAAAAAAATCAAAAGAAGAATTAGAAATGCAGCCAAACATGTGAGCATAGACCACCCTTGTAGTAAAATCATGGTCAATATAATGAGCAAAATGAATTTATAACCCAAAGAAAAAAAATCAAAAGAAGAATTAGAAATGCAGCCAAACATGTGAACATAGAACACACTTGTGAAAAGGCCTTAATTAAATTGACAGTTTACTATGCTTAAAGATGGCTGATCTTCTCTCCCTCTAGGAGCCTTGGGTATTTACTCCCATTGGTGGCCTATGGTGCTTCCACCCTTTGGTGACCCTCTGGTGTGCTCCCTTCCCCATTTTCCCCATTAGGTGTTCTCCCTCTTTGGTGACCTCTAGTGCTTCCCCCTTCAGTAACCTCTGATGTTCACAGGTTTGATTGAATGAAATCACTAAAATTTCAAAGAATTTTTTTAAGTTGAACAATGATTTGGAGGAATAATTAATGTTCAGTTGTGATATATAAATTTACTGACCATTTCCAAGTGTGTGGTCAGCCAAAGGTCCCGTGAGCATTGTACCAGTTGGTCCTTGAGCTCGAGACCAGTTAAAGTTATCAGTCATATCCTGGGTCCATGTACACAATCCTTGTTCAAAGCTACAGTCATACTTTGACTGTGAAGCTAAAATATAAACATATAACTCATCACATGAAATGTAAATCTAGTTCTTTTTTTAATATACAGATATGAATTTCCTTAACTTTGTATATTTCAATAATACGACAGATCAATACAAGACATTCAATGAATTAAATCTCTATTCCTGCATTTTCAAGCAGAGCAATCTATATCTGATATCTGACAGATTTTAATTGGAAAGATAATGAGAGCTGATGAAAGAAGTTAACCAAGATTTTATTATTATCCAGATATTAGAATCTAGTGTAATCAAAGTACTGTAAGTATTCAAAGAAACTGAACTTACATAGACTTGCAATGCAACATGGAACAGGAACTTTAACAACTGCATGGCGGATATAGATTAACATAGCATTTAGGTCCACATGAAAATCTATGCGCGCCAAGGGATTGATGTCTATGGAAAGTTAACTATCATTCAGTTTCCAAAAATCAACATATCAACCATGATAGTATTCAGAACAATTCATAATTATTTTAGTTTGTTAAAAGATTAATTAATAAATAAAATATACTCACTGAATGTAGGACTAACGGCTGTTGTTCCAGTTTGTGGTGTTGTAGATATTGTAGCAGGATTAGCTCCACTAGGATTATCTGTTAAATATTAAAAACAGGGTAAAATAAGAATTAACACATCACATTTACATTCACATATAATCCTCTGATTCTACATGATGAGGGCTCAGGGCAACACTGTCGTAACTTGTTCTTATTTCCATATGAGTTACGAGACTGTTGCATTGAACCCTCGATGACAGAAACATATAAAATTACTGTGATAAAAACTTTCTATTTATTTATCATACACAGGGCTTTCATTTGATCCTAAAATAGCATTTCTACTTTTGAAATTAGCAAAATGAAGCTTATGATTTGTATCAAAGGGTCAAATTTACTATTACATTAGGTAGAAAATTTTGACTCTTCAAATTATTATCAGGTAAGGGCCATATGTGACCTTCAACTTTTGGCATCTAGTTAGCACCTTGCATACACATTCAGTGTCTATTCACTATTCACTATGAGCTTAGAAAGCCTCACTTATTTGCCATCCTTATGTAAAACACGCAACACTTAACCTTAATAATCATATGCACATGATACAAGATATACAGGAAGAAGACGACTCTATAGAAATTATCTACTTACAGCCACAGCCTGACTGTGAGAATGAAATATCATCAATAGCTATGTCTCCAGAATAAGATGAGCCTCTAACTCCCTCAATGTAGATGTTGTAAAGGGAAGAAACTCTGCTCAGTGGGAATTGTCCTTGTAACCAGTTATTTCCCTTGTCTCCAGACAAGCTCCAGAGCAATTTAGGACCAGATACAGTAGTATTCAAGTAAACATTTAATGAACCTGCAAGTATACACAAAAAAAGCAATTTTACAAATTTTAAAATTTAGATCTGATACTTTACAAATGATCACATTTTTTTAAAACAACAACAAAATGAGAAACAAACAATAAGCTATATGCATTAAAGCAAAAAATACCAACAAAAAACACAACAACATGCAAATAAGCAAAAAAGTAAAGAAGAAAAAATAACAAAGCGAAAGCTAATATAAAATCAACACACTTGGCAAACAGTATTCAAGTTTTTTTGTAACAAGAGCCTTCGGTCGAAGGAATGGAAAATAAGGTCCATAATATCTGCCTGGTTACCACGATATAGGGGGTCCCCCGTGTTCTGTCATAGACTAATAGATGTATAGGCTCAAATAAAAGCAATAAAGACTTTAATTATAAAGGCAATGCAGTTAGGCATAGGTCTGATCATCCTTAAAATTTGAATTGAATATAAAAATTCTATCTTTTTTCGTACCAATCGTTCGTCCATACATATGGTACCAGAATGATACACAGGTAGTGGTGGTCGTAGGATTGAATTGTTGACTTAACAACCAAGCTTTATTACCAGCAACACGTGGAGCTGATGTCTCAATAAACATGTAATGTCCTGAAATCATACAGTTAAATCAAATATTTGTGGAAAAAATCCAATAAATATCAATGGAAAATATCAACCAACTGAACATGTTTTTATACAAAGTGTTTAATACATAGGTGATGAAATATGCGTTTGAACTGAATTAAAAATTATCTGTGGTGCTTTGACACTTTAATTCATAAAAATGATGAAAATTATATCAAAATAGAATAAACATAATTCTTCAATTATGCCACTGCCACATGTAGAGGCAAAGGCAAAATTGAATTATTCCAAAAATTGTTACCTAGGAATGTTCCGACAGTGTGATCATTGCTTGGGCCTGTTCCAGAACTACCAGTTGTTCCTTGTTTCCTCAGCCAATCAAAATTATCACCCACTCGAGTGTTAGTCCATGAACAGGTATCTTTTTCAAATGTACACGATCCGTCATTTCCTACACAAGAACCTGAAGTGATGGTCACATCGTCAATAGCGATGTCGCTCCTGATACCTGGTCCACGAACACCTTCGAATGTCAGCTGAAATGTCAAATATTCATTATTTTATTTGTGATTTAAGGAAAACACCACCTGGCAAATTCTTTTTTACCATTACACGGACCAACTATTTTCAAACCAAAGTTTTCCAGTAGCTCCTCAGTATTTCAACTGAGTCCATCTCAATAGTAACCACCAACTGTTTGGTTCAAACTTTATTTGATATCAGATTGAGTGAAACAAGTTACACCAAAATATGATTATCTAATCTTTAACTCCTTAATTCACATTAATCAATAGACAATTAGTGTTTAAATTTCAAGATGAAATCTACAAATTAAATATGATTTCTAAGTGTCACAAGAAGATAACAGCACAGAGTCTGAGTAAATTTATAAACAGATTTTAATCAATGAAAATGCTTTGATTTCTTATTTAAATAAGTTATATTAAGCAATATCTCGTATTATGGCAAGAAATAGCAGACTGATATCCTCCAGAACATGAATGATAATTAAGTACAGTTAAAAGGAAATGTACAGACCTGCCAAGGGGAGGAAGATGTCACTGTGACCTGTGCCTTCAACCATTTGTTACCATGGTTACCGCTTGTAGACAAAATTGGTGATCCGATAGCATTACCGATTCTAGCGTAGACATTTAGTGTACCCATCTGTGTACCATACATGTGATAGTAGAATGTAGCACATGTGCCTGTGGTAGCTGGTTGTGATGGTGAAAATAGTCGAGCTTTCTGACCTGGTCGTCTTGGAGATGATGCTTCTATGTACACATAGGAACCTGGAAAATAGCAAATATTTATTTTATTACAAATCAAATATAAATCAACTTTACTATTTAAATCCTAACTACTTACAGAACACATTGCTGAAATGTAAAAAAACAGAAGGTTACAAGTTATACTATAAATAATGACAATCAAAGTTTAGTTATAGTGCGATTTTATTAACCTGTCAAAGCTGAATAATTACACGGTTGTTGGATGCGATTATTTTTAGCTTCGTACCACAGTCGATAGTTTTCGTTTATTTTACCGTTATGGAATGTTCCAATCAATGTGTTGATATAACGGTAAAACGAAAATTGTCGTATAACTTACGAAGGTAATCGAACCTCGCCGAAGCTAAACATAAATACAATCATTGACCGTATATTTATGCAGCGTTGACAGTTTAATAAAATCGCACTATACATACTTGACAGCAACAACAACAAAACAATTATATCTTTAATCTTGATCTTTGTGGGTTCAAACACATAATCTGCTGTTTGAGCTGGGACCTTTTCCCAAACTATAATTGTATAGGTAACAATCAATCTTACTTACCTCGGCTGGTACCATAAGTATGGTCATTAGGGGGACCAGTCTGCGATGAAGTTGTGGGTCCTGATTTCCATGTCCAGTCAAAATCATCCGTACGATCTTGTTGATATTTACATATACTTCTACTCTCAAATGTACATGTGGATCCAACTGTTTTCATCAAAATAAGATAAAAATATATTCAAGATAAAATCTCTAATAAAAATAGTTGACTTAATCCCAAGAAGAAAATGTTACAAGTTAATTGAGCATACAAATGTAGATAATTACGAAATTTCAAACTGATATATCACAGCAATCAAGGATGTCCATGTGTATGCCTAGATGTTTAAGTTGTATTCAAACTTTTACATACAATTATAAATAAAATGTATGATAAAATCTGCCTAAAGACCAACTGTGAATAGACCATCCTAAAATAGATTCCTCAGTATAATTGTTTCAAATTTAAGATTTTATCATTTATCATTACTTGTAGATAAGGGCTACCTCCGTTTTTTTTTCATTGTCACGATGGTTATCTTACAGACAGGCTTCAATGTACAGTAACCAAAAAATATACAAGTAGTTAAGAAATGGACTCCTTGAAATAACCACAAACCTCCCAATACAGTTTATACTTAAAGAATTGAAGTATTCAAGGAAATAACAAAATCAGAGAATTCTATATATTGCCATGGTACATACCTGTAGCAGAACATGAGCCATCAGTAACAGCAATATCATCTAATCCTATATCACCACGGTAACTAACACCTCTCACGCCCTCAAATACAATCTTGTACTGTGTTGTACTCTGTAATTAAACGTTGCAGTCATATAATTCATTTCATGTTTTCTTAAATATTCTTACTACTAAATACATTGTATTTCACACATGATATCCATTTTGAACCAGAAGTCTAAAGCTAGAAAATGGTAAAATTTGAATAAGATTTTAAGTGTAATCAAAGTACTGAAAGTACACATGGCAACTAAACTAACATAGACTTGCACTGTAACATGTAGATAAACATAGTACTTCAGCCCACAGAGAATTCATCCACACAAAGCAAGTGACAGCTATGGATAGCTGAACTATCAATCAGTTTCCAGAAATTTAGTTCATGTGCAAAGGATAAGAACTTACATTATTACAAAATTCTGCTATGATATAATTAAATAAACAGGGTTCCATATGTGATGTGAATAGACTTACCTTTATGTCTACATTGGCATTGTACCATTTGTTGGACAGAGTTCCAGTGTGTGTCCATACTGGTGATCCTCGGTTGGTTCCCGACATCAGGTATACATTCAGTGTGTTAACATGGGTACCATACATGTGGTACCAGAAATGTAAACATTTAGTGGTGGTTGCTGTTATTGTGGTGCTCATCAGACGAGCAGTGTCGTTCAGTTTTCTTGGGCTTGATGACTCAATAAATACATAGTAGCCTTGTGCTGTGTATAAAGATTATTACACTTAGTGGTCTGACATTAACAAACAATGATGGATTTCTGCTTAGATTCCTTAAGTTCCCATCTATTACAGTTTTTTTTCTCCATCAAGTGTCACAAGGGGCCTGTCTTATCAATGTTTCTTAAGACATGACATTGTAACCGAGGTTTTGTCGTAAGTCCATCGTAAGACGCTTGAGTTATAATCAAGGCAATTTATCAACGTTTGGCGTACTTATGACATGTTGATAAAACGGGCCCCAGGATCTGTATTACCATAGTGCCAAGCAACTTTATAATTAGTGTAAACCTTGTCTTTCCTAAATTGCAAAAATTAGTACCAATACTTGTATTAAGAAGTATTAATTACAGAGAATAATTAAAATGATATACAACAGTAGTTTAGGTTAAACACCACTAAATTCTGATAATGATTAAATATAATTATGCAAATACTCACCATTTCCTAATGTATGGTCAACAGATGGTCCGGTGTTTCCAGATTGGGTGCCGCCATGATTACGGGTCCAGTCAAACTGATCGTCTGTAGCTTGTGTCCAGGAACATAAACCATTCTCAAAATTGCAATCATAGGGAGATGGGGCTAGAAATAAAGAATATCATACATAGCAGCAACAAAATTATGGATTTAAAGGCAACATAAATTAATACCATTGTTTAGTGTCTCTAAACTCTGGTTTATGGAGATAAAAAGGTAAGTTTGTTTTATAATGGAAACAAAGAAATAATAAGTTAAGTGAATAAATGTACTATCACTAAGCTGACAAGGGCTAACATGGTTGAAACATTGATTAAATAAGCAACATTAATTTTCTTTTTGAAGTTAGAACTTATTTTCACCAAAATTTTTAAGTGAATAAATACAAATTTATACTGGGAAAAAGACATGTGCACAATCTTTGTGTATAAAAGAAATGAAAACAACCTCAAGGGGAACAACTCCTGATACTTTATCAGAAACATGTCTCAAGGGGAACAACTTCTGATACTTAATCAGAAACATGTCTCAAGGGGAACAACTCCTGATAATTTATCAGAAACAGGTGTCAAGGGGAACAACTCCTGATAATTTATCAGAAACAGGTCTCAAGGGGAACAACTCTTGATATCCTAGATCTATACATAACAAGGGCTATAACTCTGGTCATCATTAAATACCACATACCCGAAGATGGTGTAGGTAGAGTAGATCCAGTTGGGAAGACAGTAGAAGTCACACCAGTCATAGCATTAGGTGGGTTAGCTGTAACAGTTAACAAAAACAATAACATTTTATTACCATAAGAAACCGGTACTGTACATGTGGTTATTCCCGCAAGGTTAAAATTCTGTGAAATTCCAAAATTTCAGGATTTTAAATATCTTTGGAATTTCTTTCTGCCTAATCAGCAAAAATGTGAACAACAATGAAGTTTGACAAAGTCTTGAGTGGTTTATGAAGGTAACAAGAACTTCGGGTCAGTGAGATGAACGTGTGAATTTATTTCGTAGATTTTTATATCTGCAGCATGATTGATAATCTCAGAAAAAGCAGAAAAAAGTTATCGCAGAAGTAATCACTTTTACAGTATTAAGATTTATTAAAATTCTTAGCAACTGAAACCAAAGGAGAACTAAATCACATATATTTATAATTATCTTAACATGTGCTGTTATTTAGTTATTTACAACCTTATGCATATTTAAATAGGATGTTAGTAAAGTTACAATGTCTTTCCTCAAATATTCTCACTAAGCCTCTATAACAATAAAATCCTATCATTTTGATAGAACTTTGGATTTGTTTGATGCAAGGGAGCTAAGCGCAGCATATTTACCACTTGTTATTTGAGTTATCTTTCTTGATATAATCCAAGATTTAAACTTACTCTGACACTTTCCAGTGGTAAAACTGATGTCATCTAAGGTTAAATAACCCATAGATGCAGCAGTTCTAGTGAATTCAAACATGATCTGGTAGCTATTTCTGTTCACCACAGGGAACTGGCCATGATACCAAGGACCTGATGCAGACGTTGGTTGGTAAGATAAGCTCCAAGCATTACTGGTAGTGTTATTCTAAAATGTACCAAGTAATGTTATCAGACATATCATAAATATTGTTTAACAGGAACATTAGTTATAAGTGACTTATGATATTAATCATTTTAAAACAATACTTTAAAGTCACTTCAACAGAAAATGTAAATCAGACCACAAGACACAGATTGATCTATATACCCGGTAAGTGATGTTCCTAGGACTGTTGGCAGGCAGAATTCCCTAAAACCAATTTAACAGGAAATTTGGAAAAAGGAACACATAATTTAATAATATACTTCATATCAAGTTCTTTATAAAGTAATGATTGTATTTGTTTAAAAGGTTTAAACTGTACAACATTTGCACACTGACAGACAGACGGACCAATGAGCATTTTATTAAAATCTTTATTTCATATGATTTTCAAATGGTTACCTGGACAACGGAAGCAGTCAAAGTGCCAATAGATCTGGTTCCAGAGAAGATGAACCAGAAACTGACACATACACCAGTAGCGCTGGTTGCTGGTATGGACGGACTGATAAGATCAGCCTTCACTCCTGGAGTTGTTGGGCTTCGGTCACCGATATACAGATAGCGTCCTGATAAATACAACAGAAAAATGTTGAGTTGTTCAAAATATATAAAGATGTTATGTTAATTAAGGCAATGTTAAGATATCTTTAAATTAATTTAAATGACGACTGAAGATAAGTGAAACAAAAGGAACCTCAATGATAAAGATGGAAAAATGGTAGAATAGAGAAAATTAAGACAGACAATGAAAATAGACACACTTGGTGAGTGAAACCATAATATTTTCGTTTTAACTAACTTATGTATAACTTATTTTAAAACTAATTTATGGAATACAACTTACCTCGTCTTGCACCAAATGTGTGATCACCTGTTGGATGGCGCATTGTACCTGTATAATTTCCTGACATCAACACCCAGTCAAAGTTATCAGACTTGGAGTTACTCCATCCACACATACCTGATTCAAACTTGCAATTACCTGAAACCATACACAAACCATAGTCTTACAGCTCACTACTAAACAATTTTAACTTTATATCATTTCAAACCATGCTTAAACGTTTGTAAGTAAAAATAGACATCAAATAAAAATTCTCCATTAGAAAAAAACACATCATCCAATAAGATCAAGAAAACTAAAATCACAGGAAGTAAATTTTCAAAGCATGCTTATTTAAATGTAAATAGAGGAACTTCTCAGCAGCAGTAAACAAATCATCAAGAGGTCACAAACAATCTTTGTGGGGTAAGGAACCAATACAAAATCTGCAAGGAGACAATCTATAAGGGACAAGGAACCATTATATAATCTGTTGGGAGTCTATCTTCGGGCAAATAGGAGCCAATCTTTGAGGAGTGTGGAAACAATATCAAATTCACTATGGGTCAAACATCAAGCAGTATAAGCCAATATCAAAGCAGTTGACATCAAATCCTTCACCAGAGAGCAACTCATATATAAGTAGCATGTAATGAGTCATCAGCAGTGTTAATTTCAGTTGAGTGTTTAATCTATATTGTCAAGTCAGGACATTATTGTACTGAAGTATCAAGTGGAAAGCTATAATACTAACTGTCTAAATACTTTCCTGACCATACAACTTAAGAAAGCATCAAGACAGCTGATATCATGGCCCCCATGTCCACACTTCCAAGTATTGTGGTTGCCATGGTTCAAACAAGATACATGTAGCTGACGTCATGGTCACCATGCCCCACTTCCAAGGATTGTGGTTGCCATGGTTCAAACAAGACAGCTGATATCATGGCCCCACATCCACACTTCCCAGAATTGTGGTTGCCATGGTTACAGTAACTTCTGGTTTAGCAGTATCAATCACTCCATGATAGGTTGTCATTTATTCAGAGATTTGTACAGTTATTCCTAAATTCTTCATCCCAATTCTATATCCATTTGATGATTAAAAGCTTTTCATGTGTAAACAGTTCAGAAACACAAGACAGCTTCGCTTACAATAATAAAACAAGAAGTGTTTGTGAAACAGGGATGCTCCCTGTGACCTCGACCTTTCACCTACCGACCTCAAAATCAATAGGGGTCATACACATGTGATGACCAACCTCCCTACCAAATCTGAAGAGCTTAGGCCACATTGTTCTCTAGTTACTTGTCGGACAAGGTTTGGATACAGACCAACTGACTGACTGACAGACAACAGCAAAAGTTGCTAATAAAATGTACAAAATGTTGTGACAAAGTTCAGTCAAAGTACATACCTGGTGGTGGACATGTAGATAACATCTTAACATCATCAATGGCCATGTCTGAATAAACTGCACCAATAACACCTTCAAATACAACCTGTAATACAGACAAACACAGATGTGTCACTCTTCAACAAATTACTGCCACAATCAAAGTACTGAAAGTACTCATGGAAACTGATCTAACACAGACTTACATTGCAACATGGAGTGGGAACCAGTTTAATAGTTGCATGGTGGATGAACTTTGGTCTGCATCAAAATTCATGCGCGCAAAGCTTTGAAAAGCTTTACTATCGTTCAGTTTCAAAAAAGCATAATCTAACCAAGTAATATTTCAAAAACATGTTCAAGATGGAGTCATGTCAGTGAGAAGATATGACATCATAAACTTAGAGCAATATTAATAACTTGATATCATCATCATCATCATCATCATCTTTGATAATGGCAAACAGTCCATCCGGACTATAATGGCCATGCGTGGGGTGTTAGTAAGGTGATAGATTGTCAAGCCTCCCAAGCTACTCAATCCACCCAGGAGGACATTGACAATGTGATAAAAAAAATAGTGCAAAACCTATTTTAGCCTTTATAGCCTATAAAGTGCAAAACCTACTATGTACATGGTGAAGAAACAAGAATGTTAGTGCTGTTAAAAGATAAAAGCATCTGTATTGTCTATGGGTTGTGAGGCAACAAAGCCACTCCTGACTTAAACGCAGGGTTTGAATCAGAATTGACTAAGTATACTGGCAGTGAGTTCCATAAGACTATTGTCCTGGGAAAGAAAGAGTATTTTATGTAGTCAGTTGGTGAGTGTGGGATCTTATATGCCAGATGGTGGTGATGTCGGGATGGTCTTGCTAATGTTTCCATATATTGTGATGGTATAATATCAACAAGCCCATAGTGTATTTTGTGGAATAGACTAAGACGAATGTTTTGTCTTCTATGTTCTAAGGAATCCCATTGTAATTGATCTATTATTTTTGTTACTGCACCTGGTGTCTTTGAATAATTATTGGTAACAAATCGGGCAGCCCTTTTTTGGACTTGGTATAGAAATTCCATCCATAGAGCAAAAAATATTTTGTTTGGGGTAACACTACCTACTCACTAAGCCCTACCCAACTTTTTTGGGCATCTGGGTATAAAAGTGTTGTTGTTGTTGTTGTTTTTCATTATAAAAATAGCATTCTGATTTATATTTGAGTTTAATACAAAAATAAATTTTAAAAAAGTGTTCCCAAAATATCCACTGAAAATTCTCTTGGAAGGGTTAGCACATTTTTTAAAGGTTGGTGTCATGACCCTAAAAATGAGCAAAATAATTTTAACAGAATAATGCTGATGGGTGGAGGTATGATGTTATCCAAAATGCCAACTTACATTGTAATTGTTCAAGTAGGGTAAAGAAACAAATTGTTGGATCCATATATTTGCTGCAGACCCAGATCGTGACCAGACAGGATTGCCTAATACTGGATTAGTAGAATTTTTCACAGCATAGACATTGAGTGTACCCATAGAGCGACCATACATGTGATACCAGAATGATATACAACGTCCGTTCACGGACGATAATGATGGCGTCCATAAACGAGCAATATCACCTTTACGTCTTGGCGAGGATGCCTCGGTGTACACGTAATGACCTGAAATAGATGATAAAATATTATTTACATCAGTTCATTATTCAGTTCAGAAGGGGTCCAGTTTTAGAGGTTTTACTGTAATTTATACTGCTGATTTTTCTACATACCTAAAAAACAGAATAATGATTACCATTTTTTTCTCACTAGTCAAATTTCCAAGATTTTGCCCTAAATCAACATTAAGTGATTTCAATTTTAGTGAATTAAGTAGTACTTCCTTTATCAATTTATGTTAAGTAATTTTTACTTGCATTTTTTAATTTAGCAAAAATAGTAAAGATGAGGCAAAAATGAATAACCCATAATAAGGAATACATAAGATCACGCCATATATCAAGGGGTAACTGACTAAATATTTCATTAGCAGGCACATTGTACCCTAGCACTAAACAAGAAACTGTAGAAACATATATTTACCTGAGCTTGTACCAGATGTGTGATCATTAGGTGGTCCAGTAGAACTAGAAGATGTTCTGCCTGACTTCCATGTCCAATCAAATATGTCCGTTTTATCTTGTATGTAGTTACATATTGTGTTTCTTTCAAAGTTACAGTTTGCTGGTGAGGGTAACACAACATTTCCGGTACCTATAGTTCACAGATTGTAAAGTTTATGTAAATATTTGCCACACCATTAATGTTAGCTCTAACAACATACAAATACTTTGTTTTTTATAGAATGTAAAGTTAATTTTCTCAAACACCACTTGCTGCCCCTTAAATGGATTGTTAAACAACATTCAAACACTTCATAAATTCAAATTACTGTAGCCGAAAAAATATCTAGATTTTTTGTTTATGGATACCATGAAAATATGATTTTATTACATTAGAAATGTTCATAAATTTAGTAAATTAAAGTGGACCTTGATAAAAATGGTGGACATACTGGAAATAACTGCAAGTTTTAACAAATCTACCGGTAAGTGATTTTTGTACTCAACATTAATAAGTTGTAACTATAAATAAACATGATCTTACCAGAGCACTGCCCTGATACAAGTTTGATGTCATCAAAAGCTATATCACCAAGGTAACTGGTACCTCGTACACCTTCCATTACAACCTGTGTAATTCATTTAACAATGAGATTAGGACATACAAATCATATATGAGCTTAAAGCTAACATTATCAGCAGTTTTTTAAGCTCAGTAATATCGGCATCTAACAGCACAACCACCTATTGGTATATCAATCAAAGTAAATGTGCTCATTTAAACAACATTGAAAAGCAAAAACATTTTCTTTATTTCTGTATATACAGTGCAACCTCTCCAAGGCAACACTCTTTGGAAGTAGGAAAATTATGTTGTTGTTCAGATGTTGTTGCTCAAGAGAAAGCTGCTCTGGAGAGGTTGAACTGTAAGTTCTTATACTGGGACTTCCATCAACTGATACATACATTAGTAACTAGGGAGCTAGCACTGCCTCCAGGGATCTGTACATTGCCTTGTATCCATCGGTTACCCTGGTTCCCAGATCTTGTCCAAACAGCCGTGCCTAGGGTACCATTCTGTGATAGGTAAACATTAAGTGCTTTGACATGGGGTCCATACATATGGTACCAGAAACTCATACACATAGCAGATGCACCATTGATTTTAGGACTGATAAGCTGGGCTTTGTCACCTGGTCGTCTAGGAGATGAAGTCTCTATATACATGTACTTTCCACTTCCTATAAGAAGATTGAAATATTTTCATGATTCAATAAATGAGTATCATCATAGTATAGGCTGTGTTTGAGTATCAATGAAATATCACTCATTCAAATGTTTTACACTGTACATGATGAAAAACTATTCTTCAAGCTCATGTCTGTGAGAAATATAATACATTCAAATGATTGTATACATTCATGTATTAGTTTACATACCACTGGTGTGATCCCGGCTAGGTCCAGTACCAGATGATACTGTGGTACCTCTGTGTAAACTCCAATTAAAATCATCCGTTTGACTTTGTGTCCAGCTACATGTATTTGTATCAAAGTTACAACTGAAGCCAGTAGGTATTACAGCTGGGGCAGGTGTTGTAGCTTGTACAGGAGGTGTGGCTGACAGGGTTGGATTAGCTTGAGAAGGTGTTATAGAACATGACTGAGACACGAACTTGACGTCATCCAGAGCTATATCACCATGGTAACCTGTTCCTCGGATGGCTTCAAACATCACCTACAAGTAAAACAATCTTAACATTAACAATTCTTCTCCAAATCCAAATGGTCCTCAGATGTTATAAACAATACTTAACATATCAGAGCAAAGTTAATTAAAAGACGAAGGAAAAAATACAAGATGTTAATAATAGATTCAAATTCATCTTAAAGCTAACATCAGTAATATCATCACATGTAGAGATCAAGTACAGACATCTTGCTTAGTACATGTCTTTTATCCTAGGATGTGTATCATTCAAGTAAATAATATCTAGCTGAAAATGACTATTTCCTCATATTAGTGAATATCCAAATTTATCCAAATTTTTTTCTGAATTTCAAAATTTAGTAACAAATATATTTGTTTAAGGTGGATCGCGGGTTTCCTCCAGAAAAATGTTTTTTTTTAGACATCAATGCACGGAAATCATGAAAAACGTTGTTCAAAGTGTTACTCCAGGCTAACTGTAGGCTGACGTTATTACAAATAAGTTGAATATTAGCATGACGTAACAATTTCAACAACGTTATTCGTGATGTTCGAACTTTACTATAATGCAATTTTGTGAAAAATAATGCGCGATGACATATTATTTTTAGGTTTTATAATTGCTTGTTAACATAACTACAAAATAAACATGTGATTCATTAGTTGATTGAATATACTTCCGTTTACCAAAAGTACACTGAAATATAGTTGGGGGTCAAAATGACGGATGAAAAAACGGACATATTTTTAGCGCTTAACATTCACCCAGGAAAATAATGACGACAAACTGCCATTAAAACTTATATGAGCTTATTCCGCAGATAGAGAGCTTGAAGTTGGTGAATATAAAATTACAATAGCAGTATGTTTGAACCAATTTTTCGTGTAAAACGTCGATTTTACACCTCTGACATTCATCGTGGCTTTGCTAAGAAACGGGTCGGAAAACAGAAAAACTAAAATGAACAAAATTCGAAGAACATGCTATACCATCAGTGTGTAAAATTTCAGAACAATCGGAGAAAATTCGATTTTTGACCCATGACGTCGGGGAAAGGTCGCATACTACCTTAAATCATACAATCTCATTTAGTTTGTGTGACCAGTAGAATTATCCATTAATTATACACTAAATGCAATCAGTGTGTCATATAACTATTTGATTTCTACTGTTTCCATACCTGGTAAGGTGAATTCTGTCCAACGTAGACTTGACCCATGCTCCAACCAGAACCCTGGTTCCCGCTTAGTGACCAGACTTTTGTATTGGCTCCATTCTGAACCTGGACCCAGACATTCAGGGTACCAATCTGTGATCCATACATGTTGTAGTAGAAGGATATACAGCTAGTGGAACCAGTTAATGTAGAACTGACAAATATAGCATTGTCTCCAGGTCGTCTTGGTGCTGATGACTCAATGAATACGTAATGACCTAATAAAGGTAAATATGGATAAATATCAAATATAAATAATAAGTGAGCTTTAACAGCTTCATGAAGTATATTTGAAGCGATTTTCAAAATTATTTCAAAACATAGAATTCACAAAACAGACATTGCATTTAGAAAATGTGAACACATTGACAATATTTTCATGCAGAAATGCATACAATCATTATTGGATTATGTTCTACTTAGTCTATAATCATTTATTGCCTGATTTTCAAGAAATTCAAACTGACAGAAATTGGAATATTCAATCAAGATGTTAAGGATGCAATTTCAGATTCAGAAGAGGAGGGATTTATTTTAAAATCAAAATTATTGGAGTAGATAATTTTTAATTTTGTATTACAATGTTAGGAGGGGGAAGTTGTCAGTATAACCCCTTATAAAATTCATAACAATCAAAATTTGGTGGGGGGGGCTAGCCCTCTATGGTTCCCACAGTCCTGAAGATATCCATATTTACCGCTAGAATTCTTCAAGGTATTGTCACTTGATGGACCAGTTCCTGTACTTGCGGTACCACCTTTGATACGCTGCCAATCAAATGTATCATTCTGAGAGTTACTCCATGAACAAGTATCCAGTTCAAAATCACAATTCCCTAAAACATAAGGGGACCTTTTTTTAAACAAATATCAAAACAATCATAACATAAGTATAAACATGTATATGTATGCCATATTTGGATGAAGGAGGAATAATTACAGCCTAGAAAATAACAGAAAGTTTCATATAGCTTGAACACAAAAAATAGGGTAGAGAAGTTTTCGTTTATATTTTTTTTAACTTTGGAAGTACGGCTTCTTACTTAAACTTTTAAATCATAAAAAACACCGAGACAACAATAAATGCAAAAGCAACAATCAATATAAAAACAACAATAATCACACAAAATAGAACAATAAATATATAAACAACAATAAAAGCTAAACCATCATAAGTTAACTCCAACAATACTGGTTATTGTCCATTTACATACAATACAATCCCTGTTTTAAATCAGTCTTACACATTTTAAGTCAGTGGAAATTTCACATCACACACACAAAGACATAATAACAGAAAATAGAAATAGTATATACCTGGTGCTGCTCCACAAGAGCCAGGTTTTACGACAACATCATCAATGGCGATATCTCCAGAGTATGATGAACCACGAATTCCTTCAAATGTTAATTTGAAGGGCAATTTATTCTCAGGGAGTCTCACTTGTCCCCTTATCCATCGGTTGCCTTGGTTACCTACAGTAACAGAAAATACAGTAAATTCCTTCTAAAAAATAGTAAGAATATTTTTCTGCAATATCTGTCATATTCCTTTTAGCTATCCATATTAACAAATTAACATTCTAAAAGAACAGTAGAGGTAACAACATAGAGGTAAACTAGAAATGTGTCATGTGGACACAAATGCCCCCCCCCCACACACTGATAGGTTAGTAAAAAAGGGGCCATAACTCCTGTGAAAATGTTTGGATTTTGACAGAAATCTATCTTGCCCTGTATTTCCTTATTTTACACCTGCATGTAAAATTTTAAACCAATCCAGGAAACATTTCTTGAGTTATTGCTTGGAAACCAAAATTTGAACAGATTAACCGACTCAAGGATGGAATGAAGGACATATACCCTAACCCTCAACCTTAAACTACTATTTTAAACTACTTTGTCAATACAGAGGAGCCCCTTAAATACTAAAATGTAAGGATAGACAACTTTACATTTAGGTACTTCCATGGCCACATTCTGTATTTTGGGGTTTTGTCAGACAGACAGGGTTTACACTTTATGCTCTTCTGCCATTTAACTATTGCTGAGGAAGATGACTTACCTTGTTTAGTAAACTTTGGTTGACCAAGCTGTCCTTGAGAATATGCAAAGTATACATTCAGGGTACCAGTACCAGCACCATACATGTTATACCAGAATTCCAAACACTGAGAGATAACATCTGGTGTAAACGTTGCAGAAATTAATCTAGCCTTATCTCCATTAACTCTGGGTGCTGAACTCTCAATATACATATAATATCCTGAAATTGCAAGAGATACAATATATTGACCTCTGTAAATCTCATTTAATGTCAAAGAAACTTTACAGCACACAGCTACGCTTGACCCAAATCAGAAGCTTTAACACTTAAGCAGATCTCAAAATACTGTTTAATCAAAACCAATTAATTCTAAGAAATAGCAAAGCACATATAGTATCCTAAGAATGCCCTACCTTTTGATGTGCCATAGGTATGATCATTGCTTGGTCCAGTTCCTGTCGAACCAGTAGATCCACTTCCTCTTGTCCAATTAAATTTATCTGTTGTATCTTGTGTATATCCACATATTGATGTACTCTCAAAGTTACAATTCAGAGGATTGCTTGGATCTAAATTGGAATAAAAAAATACAATACAATTAATTTTCTGTTAAAATTATGGTTTCAGAACTGACATAATAATGATGAATATAATTATGCACATCATTTATCAAAATGCACTCATCTGATAGGTCATAAAGTGGCAATTTATTTGTTACATTGAACAAAAACAAAACAAAACACAAGCAAAGACTGGGTTAACTGCCACCTGTGAACATTGGCTACCATGCAGTGAGCACTAATACATTAATACTGTAAGAATAGGCCTAAATAATCCCTAATTAAAGTGCATGGTAAGTACATCTCTTTAGCGGCCATTGCTTACAATTCAGACAGCATCATGTTATAAATAGAATGTAAATAAAGGTGACAATTGATTTCGCGTTGTCACTGTGTTTATAGATATATCTGGTAGCTCCATTTTGATTTTCCTACCTCCAGGACATGCTCCAGAAGTCATGGATATGTCGTCGATAGCAATATCACCACGGTAACCACCACCAACCACAGCTTCTATTGCAATCTAAACAGTAAAGATAACATCATGAAACATTCATACAAATACACTAATATGTACCAACTTCTAATTTCAAATGAAATCTTTACATTCATATTAATTGGCAGTGTGTGTGTGTGGGGGGGGGTCTTTTTTTTTGGGGGGGGGAACTAATTTGGGGTAAAAATTCAGCCCCATTCACCTACTTGGAAATCACATTTTCCCCTCAAAATCATAAAAGGATTCCCCTTCAGTTCAATTTTTATATTTTTCTTGAAGACATTTTTGCTAAAACAGTTTGCTGAATTGACCAGAAGAAATCTCTTTTGTCATGAACCAACAAGGTTAAAAAAAAGATAAATAAGTAAATTAGTAAACAAAACTGAACTAAAAATATTAAGAAAAGCATTCATGGCCATTAAATAAGATATCTACAGTACAGGTAATATATGCAATAAAGAAAATAAAGATGAAAAACAGCATATAAAAACCTCACTTAAGTTAATAATTAAAAAACAATTACCTGGTAGTTAACAGTTGGACTGATGCTGACTGAAGCTGGTTTCCAAATATTACCCTGAGTTTTTGTCTTCGTGAAAACAGGTGTACCCAGTGCTGGACTGGTTTTGATATAAACATTAAGTGAATTCACGTGTTGTCCGAACATGTTGTACCAGAATGTTAGACATCTTGATCCAGGTCCTTGTTGGGGGCTGATTAGGCGAGCTTTCTGACCCGCACGTCTTGGTGCCGATGTTTCAATATATACATAATATCCATCTGAAGGAACAGAGGCTTATGTTTAAGTAAATTACAAAATAATGTAATGAATAGTCTCTTATAATTATATACCGGTAGCTCTCTTCTAATTACCTAGATATTTGCTTTTTATGAATATATGATTAAGTATGTCAGAAAGAAACAACAATAATTTTTTTATACTAACCTACATAAAACATATCTAAGTCAGAATATATTTGTATACGACTAATTCTTTCATGACAAGAGCACCACAAGTGGTGCCAACGCTCTACTGTTCACTGCCTCAGTAAGATCTATGATCCATGGCCAACTATGAAGTTTCATGTTGCTACCTCTTATAGTTTATGAGTGATCAGTTACTTAATGTTTTTTGCACAGATGCAAACTCAATAGTGATCACAAATACCTGGACTTTTTCTTTGAAAAAAAAGACAAGCTAAAAATGACCAAAAAACTAAGGACAAAAATGACTTTGTTAATACTTCAAGACTTAATGGATAATTCAATACACAGACAAAATAATATAGAGTAACAAGTTTGGTGAAATAGCATAAATAAAACCTTACTTCCAGATGTATGATCAGCTGTAGGTCCAGTTGTAGAACTTGATGTTGGTCCCTTGTGTCTCGCCCAATCAAAATCATCTGTTTTATCTTGTTTCCAGTAACAGAGATTGGAATCAAAATTACAATCAAGAGCTCCAGTTGCTGCAAGAGATGACAATAAAATATGTGGAGGACCAAAACAGAAAATAACATTTTTAGACAATACACAGAAATAATGTCAACTTCATGTAGAGCTGAGAAAAGGTTTCAGTTTGCAATTATAGTTCAACCTCTCTAAAGCAACACTCTTTGGGAGAAGCAACATTATGCTGTTGTTAAGAAGTTCTACAGGGAGGTTAAACTAATAGTTAAATTGCACAGCTAGGAAAAATCATGTTGTTGGTGAAGAGAGACTGTTGCTCAAGAGAGGGCCGCTCTAGAGAAGTTGTACTGTAGATTCAAGGAGCTTTGGACCATTTTTGAGAGAAACACATTTGAAACTATGTATCAAAAATGAACACAGTTCTGCAGACTAATCAAGAAACAATTTAATTTCAAGTGTTGTTCAGTCAATTGTTAAGTCAAGACAAAATGGAAATTGGTGCAAAACTAGTAAACTCTACTGATGACAACAAGGTGGCTATCTAAGGAAAGTTGAGTTTTAAGGGAAAGAAAAAACAATTAGAGCTACATATATCTCCATGTCTATGAACTACATTTTCCAAAGAAAGCAAAAAAGACATGAAAAACATTACCTAGTAAGCAAAATGTCCAATAATTTAACAGAATCAGTAAAACAGAATAAAATGAGACATTAAGAACAAATTAAGTCTCATACAGCAACGAATGGCTACTGCATGTTTCTTAATGGAAATAACCCAAGCACATTAAGTTTGATAACAAAAACATCAACATGATTAAAGTAAGATTAGATAAACATGGACAGAGCTACCCAAAACCATCCTGTAATAAGTACCACTTCACAAAATGATCAGAGTTTGGGGACTTAACTTCAAATGATGCATTTATTATTACATGTAGTTAATTACTTAGATATGAAAATTATCATTTGATAAAGAAGGTAATTACATCTAAGTTTGATATTAGTTATCAAAATCATAAATTAATTTTGCATTTTTTTAATTGTATTTAATGCAAAAATAGAAAACTGACCAGGAGTAGTCAAGGCTGTCGGGGCGACCGATGGTGGAACTGTAGAGTTTGAGGCAGCAGAACTTGGCTGAACTGTAAGAATAAATAAAAGTTTTATCATTAAGAGTAAACATAATAACTATATGTGTTCAAACTGCATGGCAGTCAATTTCTGTTCCTAAGCAGTCAATTTGGCCTCTAGCCACCTCTTTTTGAAAACACCGACATTTCAGAAAAAAATATTTGCAATGTACAAATGTACTTTTTTCAAAATAAATTTACAAAATTTACTTGTAATAAACAAAGGAAATGGAAGAAATAAAGACAAATAAAAAGGACAATTATGGTAAATAATATAACAATAAAACAAATATCTACCGCCACAAATGGAGCTCCTGAATGAGATGTCGTCAATAGCAATATCACCTTGGTAACCACTACCTCGTACACCTTCAATAACCACACGGTATGGGAGAGAAGACCTTATAGGAGCCTGACCATTTATCCATTTATCACCATTATTTCCTCTTAATGACCATATAGATTGGTTGTTGGTTTTTGAAAACTAGAAAACAAAAGTCCATGGTATTATAAAATATTCAATCCAGATAAAACAAAGTACTGAAAGTACTCATGAAAACTGAACTTAATAGACTTGCACTGCAACATGGCAAGGGAACCATAAGTTTAACAACTGCATGACAGATGTAGAAAAATGTAACACTTTGGTCTGCATCAAATTTCATGCGTGCTGAGCGAGTGACAGCTATGGAAAGCTGAACTAGCGTTTAGGTTAAAAAAATTCTGTACTTCTAATTATAGGAAATGTATCTGATAACTGTTAAAATAATGTCTACATAAATATCTGTACATATTAATTGGACTAATGATAAAGAAATGCAGCAATGTTTTACTAGGAATACTTAGTATATAATTACATAAAGAAGCAAACACCAAAGAAATGTATTGTTGCATTAATTTCCATCAGTATAAAACTTCTTTATTTATTTCATGCATACAAACTACAAAAACTATAGAAATTTAGATTTATTTCAAATTGTATTACACAGTTATCACCCCTGAAAACCGGAATTCTCAGAAAACCAGACTTTTGGCCCCTTCCGGAAAATGTTTGATTTTCAGAGGTTATACTGTTATTAGTTGAGAAACTTTTGAAAAGTGAATCACAAACCTGGAGGTATACATTAAGATTTCCGATATTTCTACCATTCATGTTGTACCAGAATGATACACATTTACCATTGGTTGCTGGGAACTGTTGACTCACTAACCAACATTTATCTCCTGGTCGTCTTGGAGAAGATGATTCCAAGTATTGATATTTGCCTGAAAGAAGGAAAATAAGACTACAACATGTAATGTCAACATCCTTATTTATCAACTAATTCGCACACTTATGTATAATTCTCAATTTCAAGCGTTTTATTGACTTTCCTTTGATAAGC
This sequence comes from Lutraria lutraria, assembly GCA_964023205.1. Lineage (NCBI taxonomy): Eukaryota > Metazoa > Mollusca > Bivalvia > Venerida > Mactridae > Lutraria > Lutraria lutraria. The sequence goes on along the minus strand of OZ026846.1, from coordinate 30,726,187 downwards.
TTTAGGCTGTTCATAAATAACCATATAACCTTTACTGGCAACAAAATTCTATGATGTCATACATGAACAAAGCAAAAATTAGTATAAATATCTGATCTTTATCACAATCTAAACTTTACTGTTGTCACCCCAAACTAAGAGTGTAACTAATCATAGCTATTAACTTTGATACGTTTTTTAAATTAAATCAGCTCCACTGGAAGCTAACTGATTCTAAACTTACAATTAATATTATAGTGCTTTATTACCTTGCTGGTTCCCTAGTGTGTGATCTATAGATGGTCCGGTACCCGTTGATGATGTGGTTCCTGATCCTGATCTCCAGTCAAAGTTGTCACCTGACTGTGCATTAGTCCATGAACATCTTCCATTCTCAAAGTTACATCCACCTGTAAGGGTACATAGTGGAAATATGGATAATCAGCCCTGTTACATTGTTTTCATGAAAATTCTTATAAAATAAAGCAGATACAGTACAACCTCCGTATAGCAACACCCTTGGCAAATATTGGCCATTGTGTAGAGGTTGTTGCTCTGCAGAGGTTAAATTTAGAGTAAATATCAGCTTAGGGAAATTTTGAAGGTATTGTTATAGAGAGGTTGTTGCTCTACAGAGGGCCGCTCTGGAGAGGTTGTACTGTATTATTAAACCTTTGAATAAAGATAATGGAATGGTGATAATATATCGCTGGTGTATAGTTGGACCATTTTACAGAGATTCATCAACGAAACAATATATCTACAGACAACTGTTCAGCTTTGGTCTTAATTCCCATGATAGGGTTGTTCTAGACTGTAGATGAACAACCCCCCCCCCCCATGAACTTATGTTGAATACTTGATTATCAAGTACAGTCAAACCTGTGAGGAAAGTCCACCCTTGGGAAAGATGCACTGAGGCCTTTATACACAGATAGCCTTCATTGGGGGGGTCATCTTCTTCTAAAACTTCAATGGCTGTTTAAAAAAATGGCCTTCTTATGGAGGCGGCTGCTAACACAACTCTGACTGTACTATGAACTCAAGCACATATTATATGTAAGCAAATTTAGATGAACTATTTACAATAAACTCTCTGACACTAACCTGTTCCACTTCCTGATCCACCACCACATGCACCTTTGGATAATATGATGTCATCAACAGCGATATCTCCATAGTAACCATTTCCACGAATACCCTCAAATACAATCTATGAATGACATATAATTATTTGTTACCACATACATCCTTACATATCATCAATAAAATTATATCAATACAGATCACAATACAATGTATACTTGTTGATAGAAAATATCCTATGTCAAGCAGTTACTTTTTTGATTCCATAAAATCACTCCTCAATCAGAATCAAATTATGATATCAAACTTCAAATTATAGTTTGTAATCTAAATAAACCATTTGTAAAACAACAGCTTACAAAATCTACTGTTTTCTTAAACCTTACAATACTTAGGCAAAAACTGTAACACCAAGATATGGCAAGGACAGTTTTCGCACCCTAGCAGTCTGACCAGGCCCTTTACAGTTGGGTGACTAACTTCTAAATTCTCGTGTGATATCCTTAAACTGATAATCGGCTGTTTCAAAATGGAAATTGGACAGGTCCATTTACAAAATTGAGCAGATTAAGGGTTAAATATTGTCTCCTATTGGTATATCATTTCATTTAAAATTAAGTAACCAGATATAAATTACTCTGAGATCAGAAAATAAGTATACAGTGCACCCTTTGTGAGGAAGCAAATATATGTTGTTGCCGAGAGGTTAAATTAACAGTCAAATGGTAGACAAATGGGAAAATTCATGCTGTTGTTGAAGGGAGATTGTTGCTCAATAGAGGGATATTCTGGAGAGGTTGTACTGTATTTTCTTTACCTGGAAGTTGCTGGTAAGTTTGTTTGCAGTCAGTGTCAGTTGGGCTAAATTCCATTTGTTTCCTTGATTTAATTGTTTTGTCCAAACAGCAGCACCCAAATTATTGTTCACCTTCAACTAAATAAAGATTAAATATGCAATATATTGTGTATTTCAATTTTTATACAAAATTCAGAAATCTGCTTCAAACACTCCTTACAGCATAGAGAAATGGTCCAATGTTGATCAAAGGTTTTGGGGTGATTGACGGTGCAGTGGTCATGCGCTGGACTTTTTAATGAAATATTGTGGGTTTGAATCTTGTCTCTGCCTTTCGATATTTCAGGGACGCTTTAAAGAACCAGGAAAATTATTTGAAATGAGTAGGGATATAAATGCCTAGTTCTCCTGTATCTTATCTCTCCTTTCTCTGGAGCAGCTCTGAAATGACCAGAGTTGTTAAACAACAGATAAACATGATCAAAGACATTGGGATAACATTAAAACATCAACGCATTTACACAACTGTAAAATCAATAAATTGTTCCTACCTTGACATTAAGTGTACCAATGTTAGCACCATACATATGATAGTAAAACTGTAGACATTCAGGGTTAGTACTGCTGCTGAACATGGGAGATGTAAGTCTAGCATTGTCATTAACTCTTCTTGGAGATGATGTTTCGATATACACATAGTAACCTTCAAACAGATATGGTTATCATTCAAGCATTGTCTATGAACACAACAAATCATACTCAAATGATGCAAATACTACATCTGATTTGAGCTTAAATGCTTGACATCAAAATGAACTGTACAGTTTGTATTGTACACTATAATCAAATTCCATATGAAAGAATGACACATCACAATGGAAATCCTGATAAAAATTCTTTACATTTTAATCTAAATTCCAATAATAAAAGTATGCAGACATTTCTTCATGAAACCAAAAAGTATTTCCATGAGTATATTCTAACTGTAATATAATTTGAGTAAATGCTTAATTAATTTTGTATCAAGTTTTGAAATGAATGTATGATATATGAAGGTACTGAAGAGTTATCTTACCTGCTGCTGTTCCAAGAGTATGATCTGAAGGTGGTCCAGTATTGCTAGAAGATGTTCTTCCTTTTTGTCTCTTCCAATCAAATATATCTCCAGATTTGTCATTAGTGTAACCACAGAGATTTTGTTCAAATGTACATTTACTGATTACAGTACTGCCTGGTGCTTGTGTTGATGGAATAGCTAAAATGAATGAAATATAACACTAACTTCTTAATACTATTTCCACAACCATGATTAATAATTTAATCTAAAATTATACTCCAAACTCTAAAGATGTAGAATCATTTATCAGATAAAATGCAGCAACAATTCCGTTCTTCTTCTGTATCAAACATTACTCACAATATATTATTTCAGAATTTTGAACAAATTTAGCATCAGAAAATAAATGATGAAATCTTATGCACTTCAAAATTATCAACTTGTTTCCTACACACAATGTAAGTGTTAACAATATATAATCATATAAGGTTTACTCACATGAACATCCTTGCATGGAAATGTCATCAATGGCAATGTCACCAGCATAGTTAACTCCCCTTAATGCTTCGAAAACAACCTACAAAGATAAAACATGTTCCACATGCACAAAGTCTTATACATGTATTATCAACATGTACTGAATGAATCATCATTTAGTTAATCTGCTGAGCTGTTCTATGAAGCAGAACTTTTAAGATGTCATTATAATTACTGTAATACACTCATTATTTAACTTAAAAAAACAACAACATGTGTTGTTGTTGATTAAACAGTATTGTAACTTCAAAACATTTTTTGGAATAAATTTCTCATTTCTAAATTGACTAAGCTGAAAGTCAAAATACGTTACAAACCACAAGGTTTTTTTTTGTCATTTATAAGATAAACTCGCAAGATAAGTTAACCATCAAGAAATACAGAACACAGATTTGATAATGCCAGAAAATGAATAATGATTAACTTACATTAAATCCAGTGGTTGTATTTATTACAAGTGAGCCTTGGATCCATCTATTTCCTTGTGTACCTTTACGAGTCCACAAGGGTGAGCCAAGATTTGATCCAGACTGGACATATACGTTCAATGTATTGATGTGAGCACCATACATGTGATACCAGAAGTTCAGACATTGGGTTCCACGTCCAGATGACTGAGGTGGAACTCTGGGGCTGACAAGACGGGCCTTAGCATTGGGTTTTACCCCAGAGGCCTCAATGTACATGTAGTGTCCTAGAAATAAGAAGAATATTTTTTAATAATCTCTATAATTATAGAAGGAAATGAAGATGATTTAAGATTTCTTTTTTTGTTAATTACACATATTATAACTGTTTTGAAATAACAAGACATATTTGTATTAACAATGCAGTGTTCAGTAAGATGACATTGTAAACATGTTTAAAACTTTAGATTATTAAAATTCAATGGATAATAAAATTTGTAAATTGTACTTCAAGACAGAAATACAGAAAGTATTCTAAACAGAGAAAAATCTGACAACACACAGAAAAGTACTTTAAACAAAAGTAAGTACTGTAAACAGACAAAAGTACTGTAAATAGAGGAAAGTACTGTATTGTAAACAGATAAAATTATTGTAAAAAGACAAATGTAAGGTAAACAGACGAAACTACTGTAAAAAGATTAAAGTACAGTTAACTGAGAAAAGTATGGTTAACAGAAGAAAGTACTGTATACAAAATACACTACTGTAAAATGAGAAAAGCACTGTTGTGTATTCGATAAATTATTACTATGAATTATGACAAGATGTTTTGCATATTATGAACACAAGGTAACATAGCAAATGCCTTACCAGCCTGTCCAACTGTATGATCAGTGGTTGGTCCAGTGTTAGTAGAAGTTGTTTTACCTTGGTGTCTTGTCCAATCAAAATCATCATTTGTAGCTTGATTCCAACCACAAACATTACTCTCGAAATTGCAGTTAAATGTGCCAGGCACTGAAAATAACAAATGTATTATCAAAATAAAACACCAGCAGTCCCATAGTTGAATTCATGCAAATGTTTCAAACATTAACACAATACGTTAATTTTTTTATCGTTCAGTTACTACAAAATCTACAAGATAAAAAATTTGTTCCACACATTTAATCAAAACATACATATTAAATAGATGAACAGAGGTTTAGGACATTAATCAGCCATATTCATATCTTTATTGGTCAGTAAGAATCACTTACATGAAGTGGCTGAAACTGGAGCTGATGACACTGTAGTCCTAGGTGCGACAGTTGTAGCTCCTTTTGGTAAAGCACTGGATGGTGTTAGAGAGCACCTGCCACTTGTCACTGAGAGATCATCAAGAGCTATATCTCCAGCATAACCAGATCCGACCATGCCTTCAAATATGATCTAAAAAAGGAATGGAGGTAAGAAATTAAGGTTAATAGAACATGAGATTACAATTCAGTTAGCTTCAAAACAATTAACACCAATCTATATTTATTGAGACTATATGGTGTATGAAGAGGTGGTAGACTTATAGCAAAGTAATCTAATAATATTTATTCAATATGGTGTTTTCTAGCGATCAGTTTACGCACTCGATTAATTTTGTATTGCCTATAGAGTTGACTGTTATTACCGTGTATTGCATTGAGCTCTGTACAGTGACCTGGGCTGACTTCCATTGTGTACCCTGGGTACCAGTTAAAGTCCATATATTGGTTCCCGGCACAGATCCATTCTGTGAAATATACACATTCAGAGTGCCAACATTTCCACCATTCATATTGTACCAGAAATGTAAACATTTCATGGAGGAACCAGTCGCAGGATTAACAGCACTTTGAAGCCAGGCTTTTTGTCCTCGTCTGCGTGGTGAACTTGTCTCAATAAATATGTATAATCCTACAAAAACAAGCATAACATAATTCCTATAAAAAAGTAAAAACAATACTTAATATAACAAAAATTATTAGCAAAAACAAATTTCGAGCAACTCAAAAGCATACTTTTTTTAAAACAATATTTTGACCGACAATGTTGACTAAGCAGGTCAAAGACACAGGCATCATTTAATCTGAAATGATTTTTGTATGAAAGAACGGTAAAACATCTGAAAACCAGTCCTAGCGGTAATCTTTTTTTATTAATCGAAAGTTCTCTGAAAACCAGAATTGTTTGAAAACTGAACATATGGCTCAGTCTGAAAGGGGTCCAGTTTTCTGGAGTTTTATTGTACATGTTTGCTTGTTTATCACAGCAAACTCACCATTGCCATTTCCTTGTGTATGATCAGCTGTTGGACCAGTTCCTGTAGAGGGCGTACCCTGTCGCTGCAGCGTCCAATCAAAGGCATCAGTTTTCATGTTTGACCATGTACATAAATTATTTTTATCAAAGTTACATTCTCCTGAAAATAGCAAAAATTGAATAAAATTTTAATGCATCGTTTAATTTTTATTTAAGTTTTGTTCATTCAACAGAACAAGGCTGTAACTAATGATATTAATAAATATTACAACAGTATTGAACAAGAAAATATGAAAAAATTCTTAAATATATAGTACCAGTAATCAGAAAAATTGAGTACATGAAAACTGGTATGGAAATAAATATGATTTTCAGAATTTAAAAATACAACTTGACTTAAAAGATGGAATTATCACGCTGCAATAATTACCTTGACCGCCACAACTTCCTGCCTTGACAGATACATCGTCAATAGCTATATCACCTTGGTAACCATTTCCGACGACTCCTTCAAATACCAACTGAAAGCAGAACAATTTTGAATTAATATTTTCCACTAATAAAAAACAACAACTTGAGAATACAAACATATGCACATAATTATGTATGATAAGGGTTAGAAATACAGTTAAACCTGCGTTAGTGGCTACCTTCAAATAAAGGCCACCCTGTGAAAACAAAATTACCTCCAAATTAAGGTCACCTGTCAATAAAGGTCACACTTTCTCTTTCCCAAGGGTGGCTTTTGTTTACAGTTTTGACTGTTGTCCAAAACAATAAATTAAAGAAATACCTGGAAGTTCTGTCCAGCAAAAACAGAGAACTGCCCAACAGTCCATTTATTTTGTTGGTTCCCTTTTCGTGTCCATGCTGGTGCCCCTAATGCTCCATTTTGTGGTTTAAGGTAAACATTAAGTGAGCCTATATTTCGTCCATACATGTGGTAATAGAAGGAGACACATGATGATGTAGCAGGGGCCACTGATTGAGAGAGCAATCTGGCCTTCTGTCCCTGTGTCCTTGGAGATGATGTTTCAATGTACATGTAGTGTCCTAAAATGTTCATACCATAATAAGAAACTATAGTTTTTGATCACAAAAAGCAGAGAAAGTCTAACACCGAGTTATGATAATAAACAAAAGTGAGTTTGAAGACTCTGACATAGGTCTGACTAGTGTCTTGACAAAATGAATCAAGTTTCAAAACTGTTTTCTAAGGAAAAATAGCATAAAATAACACAAACCAGATTTGGTTCCTAGTGTATGATCAGCAAATGGTCCTGTCCCAGTAGATCCAGTGGTACCAACATTCCTTGTCCAATCAAAATTGTCTGACTTATCTTGTGTGTAGCCACAAACATTTGAATTCTCAAAGTTACAAGCTAAGTTAGATGCACTCCCTACAGTTGTTGAACCTGTGAGATAAAATGTCAGGATTTATTTAAAGATCAGTTTGTAGAAAACCTACAGACAATTATATCACACATCGACCATACAGTTTTCAAAATATGGACAAATAGTTGACACACAGTGAATAGTTTACAACCATAGTTGACACACAGTGAATAGTTTACAACCATAGTTGACACACAGTGAATAGTTTACAACTCTAGTTGACACACAGTGAATAGTTTACAACTATAGATGACACACAGTGAATAGTTTACAAATATAGTTGACACATAGTGGATAGTTTACAACCATAGTTGACACACAGTGAATAGTTTACAACTATAGATGACACACAGTGAATAGTTTACAAATATAGTTGACACATAGTGGATAGTTTACAACCATAGTTGACACACAGTGAATATAGTTTACAACCATAGTTGACACACAGTGAATAGTTTACAACCATAGTTGACACACAGTGAATAGTTTACAAATACAGATGACACACAGTGAATAGTTTACAACCATAGATGACACACAGTGAATAGTTTACAACCAATCCTCACAGACCATGCATTATATATAATCTAAATCAAATCACTGATATTTAACAATTTTATTGAAGCCAGAGTATTACAGGATATACAGTCAAACCTGCATTAGTGGCCACCTCCAAACAAAGGCCATTCTGTGTATAAAGGCCATCCTTCTAAAAACTGTCATTGATTATTTAGAATAAAACAACTTCCGAGTGAAGAGTACCCTTCAATACAAACCAGATTACATCCATCCTAAAAGTGTCCTTTGTTCACAGGTCTGAATGTACTTTTATACTAATTGCCTACAAAAGATTTAGACAAGAATTGAAAATAAAGTTAACTTACCTTGACAAGCTCCTGATGTGATGTTTGTATCATCTATGGCTATATCACCTCTAATACTGGTTCCTCTTACACCTTCCAGAACAATCTAAAACAACAACATAACTAAATATAATACACTAAGAACTGAGCTTTAAAATCAGGTTAAAAATATCTGGATTTTGGTACTGAGTTGAAATGTAAAAACTTACCAAAAATAGATTCATACAGAGAAAGATAACTGTTATTATATTGTTGATTTTTTGTAATAATCGTTTAATGTTGCCAGAGATTTATGTCTCTGATGTTGCTATTTTGAGAAAATCAAAACAATAAATTGTAGTAAAACAATATTGAGTGAAAAGCTTATATTTTGTGATTATAAAGTAAGTAAAAATATGTAATTCAAACATGAGTGACTAAATAAAAGTACATGAAATATAACTGAATAAATAAAACTCTAACCTGTACGGTTCCTGGTCCTGATACAGTCAGTTGGGCTTGTTTCCAAGCTGCACCCTGGGTACCAGAACGGGTCCAGACAGGAGTACCCAGGTTGTTGCCACGTTGTACATATATATTTAGAGCCTTTATTTGGTCCCCAAGCATGTTGTACCAGAAAGAGAAACACTGGGATTGTCCTGCACTAATCTGAAGATTTGGACCGATCAACCTAGCTTTATCACCATTACGTCTAGGTGCTGAAGCTTCTATGTATACATAATATCCAGCTAAAATGAAAATACAAAAAAATTGCAAAAAAAATCAAAGACTCCAAAAATTCAATGCATTCATCATATCAACAAAGCACACGTTTTTGAAAGTGATTAAACATTTTAAAAAAGCTAATTCATGAAAATCTACTAAGGAAATTTTACAAGGAGTAACTGAAATACAGATATTCAAATTAATTGAGTACAGATTTCCAGTCATAAGAATCAAGCACTGTAATCAGTGACTTACATCCAGTAGTGTGGTCTCCATTTGGTCCAGTACCAGTAGAACCTGTTCTTCCCTTGCGTCTTGACCAATCAAACTGATCATTCTTAAGTTGTTTCCAGCCACATGTATCGTAGGAGAAGTCACAAGCGTAACCACTACCACCTGCAGAAACAGACAGAAGATAATGAATATGAATGAAGAATGTGTCCATTCTAACTTTACATGTACACTTCAACCTCCCAACAGTTGCCCTCTCATAAGCATCAACCTAGCTTCAACAATTGCATGATTTTTCCCACTTCACGATGTAACTATTAGATTTAACCTCTCAACAACCAACATAATTTTGCTACTACCAAAGGGAGTTGATTTAGAGAGGTTGCACTGTACACTCTGTGTAAACCTGTGAACAAAGGCCATCTATGGGAAAGACAAAATATGACTTATATAGACAGGATGCCTTCATTCCAAGGTCATGAATGCTCATCTCAGAAATATTTGTACTTTAACAACATTTTTTTAATCCCTTTATCCTAAGCTCTCAGTATCATTATTACCAATTTTATCATCTTATTATTATCATATGTTTGACAATCATATCTTTACAAAAGGCATGTTGTTATAATGATGCAGTTATAAGTAAACATTGGGATGTTTCTGGACATGGATATATGTATAACTGTACCTGTTGGTTTAGCAGTAGATCTATAAGCTGTTGTAGGGCTTGTCTTTGCTGTTGTTGTCCTTCTTGGTGTTGTTTGAGATGCACTTGAAGGGGTCACTGCTGGTACTGTGGGATTTGAATTCTGAGGTTGCCCTGAAATATTTGATTATGAATTCTCAAATATGTAAGTTCAAAATCAACTTATGAAGCATAATTCTGTGGAGTATTGCTGTAAAACCTCAACATTACTAGAATCTTTCTGACCAAATAATTTTGAACTGATATTAAGGTGGTCTCATCACAAAGTGGACCAAACTTAAGTGGTCATTGGGATGTAGTAATTGTTATATTCAGGGGTTTACATATCAATGATTCACTGTACACTATAAACAAACATGTGAAGTAGAATGCTACAGAGGATTATTAGAGAATTCAGACGAAAAAAACGGGGCTAATCATTTTTAATTTATACACTACCTTAACTGTGTAAAATTTACAGAAGAAATTTCATTGACATTGATATAAGAAATGGTACAATGATAAATTGTTTGTGTTTGCATTGAGAATACTTGTAAAAGAGGAATTCGTACGTGAGCATGAGGTAGTGTTTGTAAAGCTGAGATCATCTAGAGCAATATCTCCAGCATAATTTGTTCCACGGGTGCCTTCCATGATTATCTGTGAAATAATAATATTGCAGTACATTAAAATATCACTTCCCTTTTTCTTAAAAATGGTAATTCTTCAATTTTTAAAAAAATAGGCAAACAATTAAAGCAGCATTCAATTAATTTGACAAAAAGAAGTACCAAGCACATTATTTTAGCCAATTATTTCAATACAATAGATATCTTAGATAATAAAACTCTAGTAATCCCAAAGAAGTGTATGAAGATTCTACAGATAATCACCTTGTATGAAGATTTTTGTGCAGGAATCTGAATGCGGCCTTGTTGCCAGTTGGCATTTTGTCGTCCCTTCAGCTCCCAGAGTGGAATCTGAGCCCCTGTATTTGGAATCCATACCCAGACCCTAAGTGCCCCAATACCATTACCATTCATATTGTACCAGAATGACAGACAATTAGTGGACACTGATGATCCAAATACTTGACTAACAAGCCATGCTTTATCACCAGTGATTCTTGGAGTGGAGGCCTCAATAAAAATGTAACTTCCTGCAAACACAGACAAATCATGATTTACAAACTCTTTAGTAAAAGTACAGTCAAACCTGTGAAGAAAGGCCAACCTTGGAACAGACACATGACCTCTATTGACAGGTGACCTTCATTCAGAGGTCATATAGTTCCCCAAATAATAAATTAGATTTTATTAAAGCATGGCCTTTATTCACAGAGTGGCCTTTATTCAAAGGTGACTGCTTACACAGGTTTGACTGTAGTTAAAATGGTGCAGTAATTATAACAACATATCATTAGAATAAATTAGTAAAGTAGTATCAATTACATAACTTTACAACATAGTCCGAAGTATAACTTTGTTTTATAAAAGAAGTGACTTTTAAAACAATTTTGCAAAATAGCTGTTTTTTAACATGCAGAACTCAATTAAATGAAAACTTAGTGATTTAAAGAGAGTAAGCATTTATAAAAAAATTAGGCAAATTTATTTTAAAAGTTATGTACAGATAGTATGATCAACCATATAGATCACCCACTGCATTGGATTTTTATTGTTAATCACACATGTTAACTTAACAAAATCCATAAATGACTGACCTGAACTTGTTTTAGTGGTATGATCAGCTGTAGGTCCAGTCTGGCCACTCGGTGTTGAACCTTGACGGAGTTGCCAATCAAACACGTCGTTCTTGCGGTCATTAGTCCATGAACAAAAATTCTTATTATCAAAGTTGCAGCTGACTGAACTCGACCCTGATGTTGCACCTGAATAAAGAATCATGTCAGTGTTACAAACATCTTACATCACATACTCTTCAATATGAAGGTAATTCTAGAGCTACAATTTGAAAACATCTAATTACAGAGAAAAATAATTTTGGTTCTCATATGGTTACTCTTAAACAGATTTGATAATAATTAAATTAATAAGTAGCTAGGAACCAGAACAAAAGAAAATTTGGACACTGTTAGATAACACTAATATACTCATACCTAGAGTTGGACACTATTACCAAAGACCTATACATACATAGATAAGCAACTAGTCTAAATCTCGCAAAGTCACGCGGCAGATTGACAAATCTCGCAAAATCACGTTTGCTTATTGCTCATTTTCTATTGAAGACATATTAAAGTAAATTATATCTTCCAATAGAGCAAACCATTCCCTACAAAATGATACCAAGTTGATAAAAATCGGAGCACAAAAGAAAAAGTTTTATGCAAAATACAAAGGCCCCTGCATGAACCTTATATCGTACATTTTGTCATTTTTCTGCTATACTGGTTGAATTTAAGTAATAATTTCAAAGAAATTTCTTAACAAATCATATTGAAAATATTTTCTTGCATCAGAAAAATGAGTACTTAATGACATGGTTGAAAATTCATTAATGAGATTTGCACAAATTTTAAGAAGTTTGCAAAATTCAAAGATCTGCTGTGTGCAAAAATAGCATTTTCTACAGGCGCTTACAGGAGTTTCTTATCTATGTATGTATAGGTCTTTGCTATTACCAGGTAACAACACAGTACCAAGAATCGTTTAAATTTGTACCAGTCTGTAACTCATGTACAGTTAAAAACCAGTACCATAATTGCTATTTTAGGTGTTTGAAATAGTTTCAATTCTCAACTAATCATCATATTTCAAGCCATGCATCATGATTAAGAAAGAAAAATTATTTTTTAAATTGATCAGAACTTCAGTGATTGATAACAGGTTACACAAAAACAAAGATATTAAATTGTAAGCCAAATTCTTGTGTAAGTTTTGGGTATTGCATGGAATCGAAAAGTTTATACCTGTATCATTTTGTTGATATCAGTATCATTAATGGTGTCCAACCCTATTCTTACATAGAATTATTACATAATCTCTGAACTTTTACCTGAGCAGGAGCCAGGGATAATCTGATAGTCATCTATGGCAACATCACCTAGGTAACCATTACCCACAATTCCTTCAAACACAATCTGGAATGTTCCTCTGCTGGCAGGGACAGAAAAAGATGCCACATTCCAAGCATTTCCTTGTTCACCTATTTTAAAAATTACATTACATAGTAAGTAAAATAAACATACAAGTAAGCATGTTTCTGAAAAGTGACCATTAACTCCAAATTTATATCAAGGCAAATATTGTTACAAAATAGAAATATTTCAAAAGCGGTATATTTCAAAAATTGCTGAAATAAAACAAAGATTTAATTCAATGTCAGCACTTAGCAATTAAAGTGATTTAACAACAACAACTACAACAAAAAGGTGTCATAACTTTTATACATTTTTATCTAACAAACTATAGTCAAGCACTTGTGACTTACTAGTAAAAAAAACAATGATATTGTAAGTGTAACAATTACATGCAGATGTAAGTGAAATAAGTTTAAATTCAAACCTGATCTTGTCCATGCTTTCTTATAGACACCACTGAGTACTGTGTATACATTCAATGTTCCCATGTTTCTTCCATGCATATTATACCAGAATGAGACACAGGATGGTTGACTGGTTGGATTGTAAATAGGACTAACAAGACGAGCTTTGTCACCTTGCAGACGTGGTGAAGATGCCTCGATGTACATGTAATGGCCTAAAACACAAACAATCAGCTATGAAATGCATAGTATTTAATCAAAATTGCATCTTTTATACACCATACCTAGAAATAAGTTAAAATTATGGAGTAATTGCTTAATTAAACTACAGATAACTGGCATAATAATAATTATAACAATAATGAAAAACTATTTACCACTTCTGGTTCCCAGCGTGTGATCTTCAGTTGGACCAGTATTTGAACTTTGGGTTCCCTGAGTATCCCATGTCCAGTCAAATTTATCTAAGTTACCATGGTATTGAGTAAATCCACAGATTGACTGGTCTTCAAAGTTACAGGAGGTTAAATTTGCACTACCAAGAGGGTTGGAAGTAGCGCCAGCTAAAAGATGAACAAATTGCTTAATTAACAACATTTACTTAACCTATTACTTCCCAGGTACACATATTTTGTAGACTATCCATAGCTTCCAAGGTACACCTTTTTATGACCTTTGACCAACTGGACATCAACCCACAAACAACAATTTAATGACCACAGTATTCAATATAATTATTGATAAGAAAAACAGTGGATCACAAACCAGATATCAAGTTTAGTTATGCTGCAAAACACATACAATGATCCTCCAAGACTTCATTTATCATTCATTAAGCAAACAACAGTAGATAATTATACTCTTCTAATGTTAGCCAAAAGCAAACCAAATCATTTTCATTCACATTTCTAGTATCCATGTTTGGAATTTTGTTAAAAAATGAAAAACAAGACATATATGGTTCGAATTATTAACTAGAATAACATGATTACAAAGCAAATTATTTTCATCTATATTTCTAGTATTTAAGTTTAGAGTTTTGTTCAAATAATGTACAAAAAGATATTGGAAGAATTATAACCAGAAAAAGGAGATGACATACTTGTGCATGGACCATCACTAACTGACGTGTCATCTATGCCAATATCACCTTGGTAACCATTTCCACGGATACCCTCCAAGACAATCTGAATTACAGAAAGTAACAATCAATGCAGCACCAAATACACAATTATTTCTAAACTTATCAGTATCAATTTGTAATTCAATTCTTAATTATTAAAATACATATACTAAAAATTATGTCTGTAATAGCAACAAATGTACTATCATTTTAAAATATCCAAGTAATATTTATACATAGGATAAGACATATTACAGGATTTTCCCTAGGGGGGGGGAGTATCTGACCCTCCTGGACTTTGTCATAACATTCTAACAGAAATTTTAGCAAGAAATTTTAAATAAGCAAAGTGGATAATTGTTGCTGATATTAAAACATTGATGTACTTTTTATAGATTTGAATGGATTTGGTGAAGTATTCAAGACGATACATGTATTTTCAAGTTTTATTTCCCCCAATTTCCTCTCACCAGAAGATTTCCACCAAATCTTATGGTCCCACCACCTTCCCACTAATAGTGAAAAGAAACAATATAATATTGACACTGATTTTCAACACATAGAGTAATTCAAGTAAAGATATAACTTACATTGAATGGTCTATTGGCTGTTATTGTCAAGGTCTGTTTTTTCCATTGATTACCCTGAGTTCCACGTTTAGTAAAGAATCGAGTTGATGGGAGGGACAGTCCATATTGAATATACACATTGAGACTGTCAACATTCTGTCCATACATATGATACCAGTAAGTAAAACATTTTTGACCGCTCTGACTTGCAGTTATTTGTGGACTGATAAGCCTTGCTTTAGCTCCAGTTTTCTGTCCTGATGTTTCAATGTACATATAGGAACCACCTAGGATGTAAAAAATATTTAATCAAAAGTGTTACAATAAATCATAATCATATTCATGGACATTGTTCACAATTTTTTACATGTAAGTTACCTAACCATAGATATTTCATTGTATAAACATTAAAAAATTGTAACTTAATTTTACATTTTTACATGTGTAGATATTTTATGTGGAGGTTCAAAAAAGAAGATGTAGTTCAGATATCAACAGAAGAGTGCTAGTACTTACTTCCAGAGGTATGGTCAAACGTAGGTCCAGTATTAGAAGACTGGGTTCGACCATTTTGTCTTGTCCAATCAAAGTCTTCTGTCCGGTCTTGTGTCCAGCCACAAAGACTGCTATCAAAGTCACAATTTACAAGTCCTGGTGCAGGAGTTGGAGTTGCTATTGTTCCAGCTGGGGTTGTTTGTTGGGCTGGTACAGCTTTGCTTGGCAAGACTGAAAAATGAAGAAATATTTGTTTTTAAACTTTTTAATAGAATTCTAACTGGCTGCAGAAAAAGATCTCTGCCAAAGTCAGGGCCTCATGTTTGAATTATCCTGAGGATGGATCTAAAGTCATCAGGTTAGAATCAGTCTCATTTCTCTTTTTTTTCTTAGATCTGTAGAGTGTTCCCTCTCTGCAACAGCGCCTCATTTGCGCATATTTTTACCTCTAAGGAACTACAACTCCTTCTAATGCCAAACAGCAGTCAAAAGTACACACCAGTATGGCAGATTACATCTCTCAAGGCAGAAATTGCCAAATCATAATTGGATTGATTGCGATTGATAGCTAAAATGCTGTATACACAATGATTTTATTCTTACATTTTATGATAGTAAGGCACTAAATGCTTAAGGGCAATATATAAATCCTACTATAGACCTTGAACTTAACAAGATTCTTGTGCATTGCACAACATACAATCAAGCTGCATCTCGTGACTTCAAAGTCCCCGAAATAAGTAATTGAGTTTACATCCAATCTAAATTAATCAGGACATGCATGAGCACTTTCACTAACCCACCATTGTGGTGACTCACTCACTCACAGTAGCACAATTATAATACAAACCTCCACAAGTTGAAGAAGCAAAAGTAATATCATCTATAGCAATGTCTCCAGTGTAGCTTTTACCACGAACGCCTTCAAATATGATTGTATATGATGTACTTTGTACAGGTATAGGGGCTTGTCCCTGTGACCACTGGTTGCCTTGGTTACCAGATAGATGCCATAACGTCCTATTATATGAACCTAGAATAGGAATTTTTTAAATTTACATATAAATTATTGGTGCCTGAAAAGTCCACTGGCTTATACAACAGAAGATCATAAATTGTAATTAACAGAACAATTATGTATCAGAACAAGTAATTGAAATAATAACAAGATATAGTTCAATGTTGCACAGATGGGATTATAACATCATCTAAACATTTGTTAGATCAGCCAGTTATTTAAGCAAAAAGGAATCAGATACAATAAGAAGTATAATTAAAGATATCAATTATATATTTTTATTTTCATCAACTTTGCATATAAATCTTGTTATAGTAACTACTTGTACCCAGTATCATAAGTGCCAACAATTGAATAAATTGATCTTTGGTATACATGTATTTTAGAAACCCAATGCCCCCTCTTGGTGACTTTGACCTTTGAACTACTGACCTTAAAATGCACAGGTCCTATAGAGGTTGTCATGAGGAACCAACATAATTATGAAGTTTGATGATTGTAAGTGGGAGTGTTTTGATTTTATAGGCATGGTTAAAATTTGGTACAAACAGACAGACAGACAGACAGATAGGCCAAAAACAATTAGATAATCACTTAGTACATATGACAGTTCTCTTGTTTACTTAGGCTAGAAAAAAATGCATAGGGTAACTTTACCAATATCACCAGGGTAGGTAGAAAAAATCTTTTATAAATGACCTTTCCTAATACTTTACATGTTTTGTGAGAATACTTGGTATGATTTATATTTAAGTAATTTCCACCCCATGTCTACAGTGCTGACTTACCTGATGGTTTGACATAAACATTAAGTGTGTCCACAGTGGTCCCAAACATAGTATACCAGAATTTTACACAACCTCCAGTAACTCCTGATTGGAATGTCTGACTGACCAACCAGGCAACATCTCCTGGTCGTCGTGGTGACGATGTCTCAATGAACATATATTTTCCTGTACCTAAAAGGCAGAGAACATTATTAAACCTGAATGCAGATATCTACAAAAAGTTTTTCAATACATTCAAATGTCCTTGCAAGAATTTTTACCATGTAATGTATCAATGTTAAGAGATATTTTTAACAGTATTGTAACTAAATACCATAACAGGCTTGCTTTGCATTTTTCTGGAGGTCATAGCAAAGAACTGTGACCAATGAAAGCAAGCAGCCTTGTCACTAGTGGTAAGTTTCAAAATAGATCTCAGAGTCAATCAATCTGAATCAACCAATCAGAGTCAACCAATCAGAATCAACCAATCAGAGACAACCAATCAGAATTAACCAATCAGAGACAACCAATCAGAATTAACCAATCAGAGACAACCAATTGAAATCAACCAATCAGTATCCACCAATCAGAATCAAACAATCAGTAACAACCAATCAAGACTTGTTTGTTTGTATTCTCATCTCCAGGATCTCCGAGTTCTTGTCTATACATTTTATAGCAGAAGCTAGAAAAGTAATAGTAATGTCACGATGTTATCTTTACCTGTTCCTTTTGTGTGATCATTTGCTGGACCTGTACCAGAAGTTCTAGTGTTTCCTGATTGTTGAGTCCAATCAAAACTGTCCCCAGTACCACGTACATTCCTCCAGGTACATAGATTTTTATCAAAGTCACAGTTACCTGAAATACAGAACACATAAATCAACTTACTGAAAAATCTGTAATGCATTAAATTTCTACACAACATCCCTCCTTTACATCTCATGCAAAAATGAAATTGCAAAAAGCAACAATACTTGTTTAAATCCATATTGTATCAGTAAATAACAAAACAACCCTTTATATGAGATTACCAAAATCATCAAAAAGCCTCATAAAATGTAAAAAGATAAACACATTTGTGTTAATTATTCTATAAAAAAAGCCAGAATCTTATAAATTATCAATTTATTGTTCTTACCAGGGCTACCACAAGAACCAGATGTAAATGTGACATCATCAATAGCTATATCACCTCGGTAATTAGAACCTCTAACTCCTTCAAAAACAACCTGTATAAAAAGTATAATACCAATTTAAATGTATTCATATATTTTGTTGCTAGAGTAGGAAGTATACTAAGGTTTATATCAGTAACCATCATTGGTTTTTAAAAACAATTACTTAAACAGTCATCAATGTACTTTATCAAACAAGAAAAGCATTAAGTTCTTTTAAAACAACTTAAAACAGACTTTTATAATTTTTCAGACACCTATTACACTTTATATCTAACAAGAACAACTATAACAAAACGTTATAGTTAGACGAATTACAAGAAGCATTGGTTTAAGTTTTTTGTATGAAGTTGCTTTTCTTCATTCCTCCATTATGGAGAGTATTACATATTTACAAGCCATAGATAATACACATATTTTGACAATCATGAGTATTAGACAAATGAATACATTCATGTATATAGTTCACATGTACATGGTATTAACATACCATACATCAATGGAATAAAGTACACCCTAAATACCAGCAAATCCACCATAGTCTGATATGATACAACCACATTAAACTTTCATCTAATGATATTCCCAATATTATGCCACGTTAACATCCTAGAACGATGCCTACATTACTTATTTGCGTTTCAACAACAGAGCCGACGAACAGATTCAGTCAAACATGACAGGTAACGCGACGAATAGCCAGTCCAATGATTGACCAATCAAAATGACTGAAATCACCATTAGCCAATCAAATGGCCAGGATTAGCCAAACTAGTAATAGACAATACAGTATATACTTGCAAACAGCTATAATAAATAAATACTCGTAGGTATAATTCATCTAGAAAACATCCTATGATATCATTACAAAATATAAATACTTGGTAAAAGAAGTTTATTACTATCCAACCTGGTATCCTTGTGTAGCAATACTGGATGGAACAGAGGCAGTACCAATAATCCACTTGTTGCCTTGGTTACCACTCATAGTAAACAATGGTTGACCTAAAGCTGATCCAACCTGTTCAGACAATGGCAAATAAAGGTTACATATAGAAAACTGGTTAGTTTGCTCATTTTCTCTCAAATTTTGTATACTGGTTTTAACCAATAATGATGACATCTTTTTTGTGTCAAATAAAACTAATACACATTTCATGTCTTGCTTGAACTTCAAACTTAATATTAATGGAATCTGACATTTACAATACAAAATGATAGAACATAAAATCAGAGTACTGAAAGTACTCATGGAAGTTGAACTTACATATACTTGCACTGCAAAAATGGAATGGGAACTAGTTTAAGGTGAAAAATGTAGTGCTTAGCTCTTCATAAAAATTAATACACACTGAGCCAGTGACAGCTGTTGAAAGCTGAACTTCCAACAAAATGGAACAAATGTCAAGGATAGACTTGCCTTGGCATAAATGTTGAGCGTTCCAATAGCAGCTCCGTACATATGATACCAGAACTGCACACACATACCAGTGGTATCTTGGTATAATGGTGACACTAGTCTCGCCTTGTCTCCTGGTCTTCTTGGTGAAGAGGTTTCGATGAACATGTAGTGACCTACATTTTAATCAGTGTCATATTGTTATTAAAACCAGTGCCATTATTTTGAGACTGTACATTTTTGACAATCAAATTTTTCTTTATGACTTTTCCCCTATCCTAATCTTATTGCAATTAAAGTCCGAAAAAAAGTTTATCTGTTGTGTAACGGCCCATTCAACAGCAGCAATGTGATTATTTCAAGGCCGTCCCAGAGAAAGGGGAGCAGCGTGCATTATTTTTAATATATCCATACTCTCTCAAATAAAAACAATTATCAAACATTTAAAAAAGAAATGCATGCTTTGTATCAAACAAGCACAATATTTCTAATTGAATAGACAGTTCGCTTATTAATTAATACAGAAATGCTACACTCATTATCAGAGTTAATAAGAACAAATTTCAATACTTTTTACCAGATTCAATGAGTGGAAAAAGCATTCTTCATACAAGGTAGCATTTTTGTTTCAAGGTAAAAATAAGTATCATTCTTATAAATAAAAGCCAAGTGGTCTTAAATCACAACCAGTCTGTCATATAGGTTTTAAGTGTACCAATACCAGTCTATTATTCACCTTGGAATGTGCCGTATGTGTGATCCTGTGAAGGTCCAGTTTGGGCTGTACCTGTACCACGACTTTTTCTTGTCCAATCAAATACATCTGTCTTATCCTGTGTGTAACCGCATATATTTGTCTGCTCAAAGGTACATTTTCTAGATGATGGATTTCCAGTGACTGGATGACCACTGACAGGGTGTACTGTGGGATTTACTCCAGTACATGGATTTAGAGAAACATCGTCAATAGCCATGTCACCACGGAAACCATAACCATTAATTGCTCCAAACACCAACTACAAAAAGAATTTCAATTTTTATATTTCATGAAAAATTAACTAAGTTCTGTTCAATGGGGCCCTATACAAGCAATGTAAGCCAGAAAATATACATAGATCCCTTGTCTGACCCCTTAATTGGTTGTAATATGTCATACACTATGTCAGGGCATAATATATTATAATGATGGTATTTATCACTGAAAGAAAACATGGATTATGAACTAAGTTTAGTAATTCAGTGGCATCAGCATAACTTTTGGAGCCCACATACATTGGTCCATTCCATTCATAGTGATTTATTATAATTTTTGTGTGTTTTTTTGTATGGAACTAAACATCATTTGAAGTCATTATATATACACTAAACATGGACAGTAGTAATTTGCTTACATTGTAAGTTCCAGTGCTAGGAAGTGTAACTGTTGCTTGTTTCCATTGGTTACCCTGGGAACCAGAGCGTCTCCATAATGGAACACCCAGACTAGATCTTGTCTGCACGTATAAATTCAAACTTCCAATATTGGGTCCATACATATGGTACCAGAAACTAAGACATTGTGCTTTTCCATTCGGACTAATTCTAATACTCTTTATTCTTCCAGTCTGGTTGGCATAGCGAACAGATGCAGCCGTATAGATATAGTAACCCTCTAAAATGTAAGAAGTTTACATTGTAACAACAAGTTTTAAATTGTAACAACAAGTTTTACATTCTACAAAAAAGTAAAAATCTCTTTTGGCAATATCCAATCAAAACAGTTTGTACTCTCAAATATTTCTTCTACTTCTTTGTCATCTATTATCTTTTTTGTAAGAAACATATTCATAATGAACAATGGTTACTCAGTCAATATGCAGAAATACAATGCATAGATTTTATCTTACTTCCTGAAGTGTGATCCCCAGATGGCCCAGTTCCTGGTAATATTGTTCCACCTTTTAGTCTCGTCCAATCAAATTGGTCGTTCTTTAATTGTGTCCACCCACATAAGTCATAATCAAAGTTACAAGTGACTGTATTGGTTGTCTGATGAGTGGTGGTAGACAATGTGGTCGCTGTTGTAGTAGGTGTTGTTTTTACAGTCGTTGTTGATGTGGGCAAAGCTTTAGAAGGTGTCACTGTTGAAATAATTATAAAAATTGATGATCAATTTACAGCAGCAGACAGTTATTAAGCATCTCTTTAAAAGATGATGAAGGAAATTAGTGATCTACAAAAGGTTATGTTGTCATATCTATATTTTAAGATAGCAATAATCCTGAATACTTTCACTTTCAAAGGTCATATACGAATCTGTAAAGTCATAAACTATTGCTAGCAGCAAAACTTGCAGCACATTATTCAGTAAGTCAAATTAACTGATACTTATTATATTCAGTAGACTTTAGTAGTCAGTATTTTCAGCAATATATGTTTTTGTATTTTAATTACTTACATGCACAGTTACTTTTTGTAGTAGTGATGTCATCTATAGCTATATCCCCAGTTACACCATTCCCTCGTACACCTTCAATCATTATCTATAAAATAAATAAAGATTGATATCAAACAAAACTGTGTACAAACACAAACCTGTCACCACACATACCACTCTGAGAGATGTCTTCATAATGCAAATAATCCTTCGGTGCTAACCTTAAAATTTCTTACACCAAAATCCAAATTGCAAGCGTACTTGGAGATGAATCATACTTCCCAAATACAAAGGGTATACAACGCAACCTTGCCAAAGCAATACTATTTGGATATAGCAAAATTTGGTTATTGATGAGAGGTTTTTACTCTAGAGATTAAATTAAATCATGCAGTGGGAAAAATCAGGCTGTTGTTAAAGGAAGATTGTTGCTCAAGAGTGGGCTGCTTTGTGAGAGGTTGTACTGTAGAAAAAATATTTTGAACCTAAATACATACATATACCGGTAGCTATCCGTAAGGCAAGCCAAAACATGATTATTTTTTTATAACCGAAGTTTATTTCAAGATTCTGAAGACAAACCTTGAATGAAGCTCTAGAGTTGACACGGAATCTTCCTTGTATCCATGGTTGCTGTTGGTTACCACTAAGTGACCACATGATTTTATTCACTGGGTTTGTGTTAAGATTCTGTACGAGGTATATATTCAGGCTACCTATGGTGCCGCCTACCATGCTGTACCAGAATTGGAAACAAAATGGTTGTCCACTACCAGGAAACACCTGACTTACAAGCTGAGCTTTGTCATTTGGTCTTCTAGGAGAACTTGCCTCAATGTATAAATAATGTCCTGCAAAGACAAATATTTTTCCAATAAGTAACTTTCTTCAATGAATACCTGTATGTAGTTTATGCATGTTGCCGGCAGCATGAAGGCATTCCATTATTCTAGGATAACTCAACTTTTTTCAATCAACCTGTTTATCATTTCTTACAAATTTCTTGTAAATTGATAAAGAAGGTATGCCATTAATAACTCAAAAAAAATAATTATCTCAGGTTTTTTTTCATCACATGTTTATAGAGAAACAATACAAAAAATAGCATGAATTTCACAAGAGGCAAATTTACTGATAAAATACTAACTTAAATCATGAATTTAAAAAAAGAATGGCAGTTGTCAAAACAAAGACCTCTAAATATTTAGATGTGTCATCAAGTACTACAACAAGGGAATCAGAGAACTGACAAATAAACTGTTTACCCATTGTTGTTCCTAAAGTATGATCACCAGGAGGTCCTGTACCACTTGATGTTGTTGTTCCAACCCTCTGTACCCAATCAAAATCATCTGACAAGGAGTTTGTCCAGGTACATAAACCTCGTTCAAAATTGCATGATCCAGGCTGGGGACAGACTCCACTGTGTGTAACTACATCATCTATAGCTATATCTCCCATATCATTACGTCCTTTCATTGCTTCAAACACAATCTGAATAATTTGAAATAAATCAAGGAATCAATCAATCAGACAATCAATCAAGGATTCAATCAAGAAATCAATCAATCAAGGAATTAATCAATCAACCAATCAAGGGAACAATCAAGGAATCAATCAATCAGACAATCAATCAAGGAACAAATCAATTAATTAATCAATCAATGAAGGAATCAGTCAAGAAATCAATCAATCAAGGAACCAATCATCAACCAATGAAGGAAACAATCAATTAATCAAGTAATCAATCAAAGAACCAATCAAGGAATAAATAAATAAATGAATCAATCAATCAAGGAATCAAGGAATCAATCAATCAATAGTTAAATTAATAAATTTATGAAATGGTTAAAGGGCTGGCTGGAGTTTTCCTTATTATACAGTTTAAGCCAGTAAAGGGCGCCTTCCCCTCTGACAATTTCTTTGAAAATATGCTATTTTCCCAAAATTTTTAATTTACTCCTTGAAATGACATTCCCCAAATTGCATTCAAGATTGAATTTTTTCCCAAAAGAGGCTTCAACCCGCTTTTTCACCCCAATATTAACGGCTAGGGTGCCTACCCCAAAAAACATAAAGAAAGACCCTGACTTGATATCAATGTCATGAAGTCAACATAATGGGGCATGACTGTATTTTTAAGGTATTTTAGGGAAATGAGGACAAATTGTTGACCTGTTAGATCTTTAATGTCATGCTTAAGAACACTTTCTTAAAGGCTTTTTTGGTAGTTTGCCACATTTTTCACATAGACATGTAGGAAAAATTAAAACTGATCAATGGATTTTTTTTAAACTTTGCATAATCGTAGCATATGATAACAAAAACATTTTAAGCGAAAAAAATTTGGCGGTCATTGATCTCGTTTTTGAGTTATCTGCCCTTGAATTTGATTTTTTGCTTATTTCAGGTCATTTCAAGGGCAGATAACTCATACATAATTCTCAAATACCATGTTTTTACTTTTGGTCAATGTTTTTCATTTTATTATTGGTCTAAAAACAAAATTTCATGCAATGTCATTAAATATTCATATTGCTTATTCTCAGTTGAAGTTAATAGACTGAAAATTCTTCAAAATTAGGCCATTTTTTAAGAAAATTGGCATTGGTTTAGGTAAAGAAAGAAAAAATTTAAAAAACACTCCTTAATAATTCATGAAATATTTCACGATGACATGAAAAGAA
This sequence comes from Lutraria lutraria, assembly GCA_964023205.1. Taxonomy (NCBI): domain Eukaryota; kingdom Metazoa; phylum Mollusca; class Bivalvia; order Venerida; family Mactridae; genus Lutraria; species Lutraria lutraria. The sequence goes on along the minus strand of OZ026846.1, from coordinate 30,701,007 downwards.
GTCTTCTTCATAAAAATGAAAATAGATAAGGCATTGTTTTCCAGTTTGGTGAATTATCAGCCCTTGAAATTACCTAAAATAAGCAAAAAATCCAAATTCAAGGGCAGATAACTCAAAAAAGAGATCAGTGACCCCCAATTTTTATTCAGATAATATGATAAAAAACGGTGATAAATAGAACAGTACATATTTTTAAATTTTCAATCGAAACTATGTATTTTGATATATATACTTTACCTGGAAGTTACGATTTCTTGTTCGTAATGTGACCTGACCTACATTCCATGTAGCTCCTTGGTTCCCTTGTTTACGCCATAATGCTCCACTGAGTCTACTGTTAGTTTTGGTATATACAGAAAGCTTATTTACACCAGTACCGTACATATAGTAGTAGAATGTCATACAAATTGGCACTTTTGTGATTGTCATAGGTGACAACAATCTAGCTTTCTGATTATTATTGTGCCCATGTGCCTGCATTAACATGTAGTGTCCTGAAAATAAACCAAATATTTTTGCACTTCAATCAAGATCTACTAACTTTTTCCTAACTGACTTAACATCCAATTAAACTAGTTTAAATTTAAGAAAGTCTGAGATGTATGAAAATCAAACGAAACTTTAATGCAGACCAACCAACAGAACATCTAGCTATTGTTACTCATTAATTACATGTACATATAGGTGCATGCTCGGTTTCTAGAAATAAACATGTGGAATTGAGCGCCTATGGTTTAACGATTGAATCACCATTTCTATACCATTTCTATGTCATAGTCTACTAAAATGTCAAGAATCAAATGTGTAGTACTTTCAGCAAACGTCTGTTACTTAGTACATAATGATCTAACATGAACGTTAAGCCCCTTTTGGCCCGCACGTTACTACGGCGCTACAACCTGAAGGACAAACAGATGGAGTGACTTACCTGAAGCTGATTGTGTGGTATGGTCCGTTGTTGGTCCAGTTCTTTGAGTAGACGTTGGCCCAGACTTCCATAACCAGTCAAAATTATCTTGTCTCGACTGTGAATAGCCACATATAGCCTTGCTTTCAAAGTTACAGGTAACTGTGCCTGTCTGCCCAGGGCTGGGTGTGACAGATCCTTAAAATGAAAATCATGGCCAATTTTATAGTTCACATTATACATGTACTTGTAAAAACTTAACCTGTGCATATTGTACAGACGTGAGTTGCTTCCCTTTACAGAGTGGACGACATTTGTATTTTGTTCATTGTAGACGAATATTATTTGTTCACAATGAATGGATTTAAACAATATTTTACTAGCTATGTTTGAATTCTAAAACGCACAAAAAACATTTATTTACGTCGACGAAATAACTGTATATACCTGCTTGTCCACAAGCTCCGTTGGTGTAAAGAATGTCGTCTACACCAATATCAGAGAGATAGTTAATTCCCCTGGTTGCCTCGATCACAACCTGCAATATGTTAAATATCAAAGCACTGAAAGTACTCATGGAAACTGAACTTATATAGACTTGCACTGTGCAACATGGAACGGATTTAACAACTTTGGTCCGCATCAAAATTTATGCGTGATTAGCGAGTGACAATGAAAAACGAATGAAAAGCTTAAACTATCGTTCTGTATCCAATGAGTTGAACTTTTGATACCATTTTTATTGTAAAATGAGAGAAAAGGGCAATGGTCTAAACCGGGCATTGGACCCACGTCCCTTAATTAGCACTGTGTATGCGGACACTCAACAACGTCACGAAAAAGTTAAAACCTGATAATTAATACTGCTTTGATACATTAGATGGAAATTATACGTACTTTAACATTGCGTTTGTTGGTGATAGTGATTGTTGCCTGGTTCCATTTTTGTCCCTGTGTTCTCTGTCGGTGCCAGACCGGGGTACCAAGATTATTACCAGACTTCAGGTACACATTGAGTGTATTAACACTCGGTCCATACATGTAGTACCAGAAAGACAAACACTTGGACTGCCCAGACGGGACAGAAATGCCTTGGCTCTGTAACTGCACCTTGTCATTCTGGTTACCACTAGAGGTCTCGTAGTATATGTAATACCCACCTGAATTACACCAGTACTTATTTATTTATTTCATCGGATTTAAGGCTATTTTCAACATGTTTCGGTTATATCCTGGCGGGCAGTTATCCTAACCAGCTTCCTTTGATTTCAGTTAGCACTAACCAAATTCTATCCGCAAGCTACTGCCATGATACCCCACATAATTCAGGGGTGGGGAACAATTTAACATTGTTGATATCAGTCAAATTTGTCAAGGACAGCGTCAGCCTTGCCCAGCTAGGATTCGAAGTCACTCTCTAACCACTGAGCTAATCGGTCCGGGCTTACAGCAGTATACTTTACCATAATTATACGACTTCTAGTTTGACAAACATACATTTTCTTACAATAATAATTTATTTAATTTGTTTATGTCTGGAAACGTGTTAAAACGTAAACTTACAATGTTACAATGTATTTAAATGTACATTATAATAAGTTTTGTAGCTTTAACAATAGTGAATACTGTATAATGTGTGATATAATATCATAAAATTAACCAAAAGTAACTGATTATTAAACGATGTTTTAAATCTAAATTCATTTTGATTTATTTATGTTTAATCAGGGTTTCATGCCTTTGGACAATATTTGAGAATTTGCATACAAATGGTCACAGACAATATCAGCCATAAGATGATGTTTTGTCATTTGAACTATGTTGCATAGATTGTTTAAATATATTTCTCAAAATAGGTACATGTAACTTACTCCATTGCTTCTTAATGGTTTATACCTGCGCTTCGTTCAGGGAGACCATTACACTGCATGGATATTGATAAATGACGCTTAAAATCATTATCATGATTGTTGTAATCATCATCATTATTATCATGAATGATTATTATACTCACTTGAACTGTTCGTCGTATGATCACTAGGGGGTCCGGTATATTTTGAAGGGGTCGGACCCTGTCTTAAGTTCCAATCGGCATTGTCGGCTGTGCCTTTTACTTGTGTCCATAAACAGATATTGTCGTTATCAAAATTACAGTTGAGGTTCTGGCCACTGGTCACTAAAACAACACAATACAAGTTGTGACTAATGAAAAGATAAGTTCTTGGATATATACTCATTAATTGTTAGGCATCGTACAAAATCATTCGTGCATTTGTTGAACCACAAGATTGGTATTACATGCATACTTTAGAATTGTCTGAACAATGAAGAATGACTTAACGTTAATAATTGGATATTATTCGTAATATTGACGGAGTGGTCCAGATATCGAAGTGGCCATACTTGGGATTTTTACTGTAGTGATAGAACTATATGTAGAAAGTATCATAATTTGTTCTCTGACAAAATTTCTGACAGAACATTTCATTCAATTCATGATCAGTCATTAGAGGAACGTCGATTGGTTCACTTAACTTTCATTGCCAATCTACAAAGACGTGTCATGCAAAGTTTTATAATGTTTGCATTTTCGATTTTTTTATATCTCACATGCTCGTACAAATTCTTGCATTACATTGAGCACGCAATGCATAATCAGCGTGAAATGTCATACCTAAACTACTATTTACGGTATTGAAGAAGAGTTGTCTATTTACTGCCATTTATGTAAAAGTGCTTTTGATTATTTAAGTGCAAATTAAAATCCACGGAAATCAATTCCGTATTATTGGTATGCAAACATTTACCTGTCAAAAACAGCGCCAGAACCAGAAAAAGATAAAGTCCTTGCATGCGTTTACAAATTATTTCCTATAGTTTGTCTGTACAAACGCGCGCAACATCCCTTTGAAATCGGGACTCGATCTGATTTGAAATGGGCTATGCCTCCCACTTTTATTTTTGTTATCTAAAGAAGTAACCTTAATTGTTATCTGATCGTTACGGCATCAGCCAAGCACAAGTTTGAACGACTGTGGGACTTGGTACATATACACAATTAGTTATCAAATATATCGTGATAACTATACCCTCTTAAATTATTATATATGTGTAAATGTGTATTTACTTATGTATGGTAAGTATGTACACTTTGTTGCGAAAGATACAGAGGCCTTCATTTGAGGGTGATAATATTTTCTGAAAATTAAATCTTTGTGCAGTTTTTATTCCGACCGGAGTGAAAATTGTCTGTCATACCAAAATATTTTATAATATCAAATCATTTTGATAGTGCTCATTTTGTTTAATACTGTACATTGAACGATAATTAAGTTCGTTGAGTTTGTAAGAACGTGTAGCATATACTATAGTGTGCTTTTATATTCCGCTTTGTAACCCGGGCACAAAAAATAAGTGATTTTAACTCATTTTCAAAGGTCCTTAAATGGTGACCCTTGATGTTATAGACGACTTCTTGTAGATGTTGATACAATTCAACAGCAATTTATACATTCTCATAAGCCTGATTGACTTTTCTTCACATTACATCTGTCATATATTCTAGTTTGCATATACACGCCGGTGAAGCATAAAATTTTGACCCCGTCAAACGAATTATTGATCAATATTCAACGTTAAATATGCCTATAGCCCCTTGTAAGCCAAAACTTGAATTTCAAATTGCATACTACTCCAAAAAGAAATTCTTATCAGTAAACTACAAGTTGAACAACTCTTATATCACTTCAAATAAATTGTTAACAACTAGGATAACTTAAAACGTATTTTTGTGATTTTGTTTTTTTGCTCATAGGTGAAAGTTAATTAATGATACTGTGGCGGGGGGGGGGGGCTTTTGTCCGGATACCCCATTTGCCATGTTGCATAAACAGAGCGTTAGTCAATATTATATTTAAATAATTATCGAAGTTGTGGTCAATGTTTACCATTTAATATAATTGTCTCATTGCTTCCTCCATGGATGTCATTTTGTGACGCTACCTGGCTTGTAAGCTTTTGTAAAACTGCGCAAGTATCCGTCATCAACATTCCATTTATTTTATGTACACTACATTTGTTTCTGCTATTAGTTTGTTTTTCATTTTGATATCATATGTTAAGTGCATAAGATCAGGCGTTTCTTTTTTGTTCTATCAGTAACTGTCTAAAACTACATATGAACGACTTTTTCTGGTCAGTGACTCAGTGGTCAGACAATAATTTGCTAATTGCTCGTAAAAGTGTTTTGGTTTGTTCTAAATATTTATATAACTGTACATATCTGGCGATTTGTGACAATTTTTCACAGATAAAAAATGGAAAGAAAATTTTATATAATCACGAATATAGAAACACCGAGTAATTAATCTATGTTTGTGTTTATCTCATCAGATAACAATATCTATTGATATATACGAGACAGGTCCATCAAAATATTGGGGTCAAATTTGATTTATTTAATAAGAGCTTCACGACTTGTGGTGAAATCTCTAACTGATACGTATCTTATCGTTATCAAAGTTGTTGATCTATTAATTACAAGATTCATATGTTGCTGAATGTACCCTGAACATTTGGAAATTTAAATGTGTCAATTAATATATTCGTCAGGCACGACACACAAAAAATACAATCATTAATACCAGAGACATAGATAACATCTATGTCTCTGTTGATACCAACTATTATTGAGCTTTTAAAAGCCATTTGTATCAGTTTTACATACGTTTACGTACTCGTATGTATTTGAAAATAGTATCATCAGTCTGAGAACTAAACGACAAAAAGACACTCAAATGGTAAGTTGGCCTGGTATTGTATAATATAACTAGAATAATGGTAAGTTATCCTAGAAACAGAGCGAGCATATACAATTTGAATAAACATTCATTCACTTACAGTATATCAGGCTAATACATGTATGTGATCAAATTAACCTTGTACGAAATGTCTTAATTCGTTTTGTATTGTATTACATATATATATACTCAATTGTTACGGGCAGTGTCTTCCTTATTGTATATATACATACTTATGTAGAAGCAAACTTAAAATTATCACTGGATATGTGCGATATGTTAACACAACTTATAGCGTGCCAGAAACTTGAAATATGTCGTGCATTTAATTATGCGGAGTTATTGTTGCACCGCGGAAGTATCACAAATTCACTAACTACATATAAACTAATAGCACTGTTCGCACCTAAAGTGACTGTTAGCTAGACATGCAAAACCGCACGATTAAATACATAACTTTGATATTCATCTCTCAATCTGCATACTAGTATTGTAAGTTAGGTCAAGATTAAGACCAGCTTGATAAATGGAGATAAACGTCAACGAGCAGAAACTGAACTATGAGATGGACTAATGTGCATCAGATGAAACTCGCGGTGTATGTGACCAGGGTACATATGTACGAATAGAGGGACTTTATTATCAGCGTCAGAATGTCATACAACCAGTTATCACAAGGTAAATGCCCTTTATCTCCGAGACTTTAAACTTTTAAAATTATCACAAATTTATTAAAATGACATCGGGGTGTTCACAAATGAAATAAGAAAATGTCATTAGTTTAGTTTTAATAAAACGATTTCCTGACAAATGAGTCGGTGTGAAAGAACAGCTTTGTATACATATCTGAGACCAAAATTCGACGAAAATTAATCTATTTACTTTGATAATTAAGTAATGTGGTCCTGTGTTTGTTCCCCGACCAAGTTTCCGTTTTTATTTGTATTGTAACTGAAAATAAATATAAGAAATGTTAAGTATTGTTTCCGATACTAATTTATATTCGTACAGTATTTGACATGTTCATAGTTATTTCACGAGCTTTAGCAATGTCATTTCCAATCCTTAGACATAGTTATCACCATTCTTAAATATTGTACGTATGGCTGTAAATAAAATAAAATCATGTTATGATAAAAAATCATGGTAAGGCAGTTTTCGTTTCGCAAAAGCAAATACATGTACAACATCAAAACAATTAGCCATTTAGAACACAGCACCGAGTTCATAAGATCACAGGTGTGCCAATTTCATGAAACAATTAAAATACAATTCCGTACATTTTTGTTGCTTTCACAATGGTTGGAAATTTCTCAAGTGCACACAGCAGCAACAAGCGCTGCGTGTCTTGTCGGGTTGTAGTTAAATTGTCAGATAACAATTTCGACGTAGGACCTGTTTTCAAGACAATTAAGGAAAATGTTATTTTTCTATACCAAAGTTTTATGACTATTCAGCCCCTTTGATATTTTGATTCAAGAGCCTGCAGTAACTGGCCGTGACATTAGCTGCGGACGTACAGCTCTGATCACAACTATGATCGCCGAAAGACCTGATTCCGTGACCTAGAATGGTAGATGACGCTGATTCGTGTGTGTGTTTTCCATTCTCCCTAAAACCAGAAGTTTTCAAAGCTTTGCGCGGGTTGTAGTTGTTGACAGTGAGCGAGGTGGCAAAAAATCCAACCTTTGGAACGACATTACGTGGAAACCCCATAGCGGCGGTCTTCTTCGGTTTGTCGTCAAGTTTTGGAACTTGCTGAAAAAATAAACACTGATAAATAAATTGATATGTCTCTTGTTGAAATGTTACTTATTTATTATTTCGTGTTTATGCGATGTAAACATTTAACTACTAAGATGCTAATACAGTAAGTAATGTATGTACCGCAAAAAAACACCGTTCATTTCCTGTGCGACGGTCGTATTCGTCACTTATGGAGGGTATTCGTCCATATTCATCGCTTGAAATTCTATGACTTATAGAACAAAACCCTATCATTATGTGGACGAAATGAAGCATGTAGTTAATAGATTGACTGACTCAGCTATTTCAGCTTATTGTTTATCAATAATTAAATGCAGATATACATTCACTTGTGTGTAAATAAATTTCTGCTGGAATATCGCAACATGTAGATTTGTTACATACTAATTATATCATACAAGACAAAGTCATATGATGTATCAATTTCTATAACTGTACATGTACACTGCAGGCCCGTAGGAAATAATTTAATTCAGACAGGGGGCTAATTTTAAGATTTCTACTGGCAACGGGGGAGAATCAGTCTAGCCCCTTTTAATTACTATAAAAGCCGAAATTATCCTACAGCCATGCACTGTATGGTATAACCTACGAGCACATAAGGCATTGTTCTTTTATGTTTAGGGGCCGCAGGCGGTCGTCTTTTCAACACAGGTGTCCTTTTTGGTACGGGTACACCGGATGTAATGCACGGACTCTTAGCAGTTTGATCATTGTCCCCTTTATGGTGTTGTCCCTGAGCGGTATACCATCGATTGATACAGTTGGATGAAGATATAGCCCCCGGACAAGATGGATGCCCGCATGCACAAATCTGGCCATCGCTGACTTGTCCAATATAACCTTTATTTGTCCCAAATAATCTTCGATAGGTAAATTCTTCCCTGAAATAAGAAATAGTAAACGAAAATGAAGTGTTTCTATGTTTTGTTCGTGTTCGGATTTGCTTATTAATTTCGTCATAAAAGATAAACTCACGTATTACATATCGCAGTCAAATCCTTCATGTCATTCCATTCCACTAGTACAATTACGCAGGAAAAATGTACATTTGTATTTCACATTGAATCTTAAAGACATAAAACAAGATGTGCAAAACTATAACTAACTTACATTAAGTTTTAATACAAAAAAAAGTAAATTTCCGTTTACAAATTGTGTTGATTTACAGAAGGAAAATTTAATTTAATATAATTATTTCTGTAGATCTATCTCTGTCTTCAGTATGGAAAAGGACACGTCTTTGCAAATACCGCCACCATGTTAGCTTCGTCTCACTTTAGTCATCAAAACATTTGCATAGTAACCCCCCTGAAAACCGGACCTCTTCCGGACTGGGCTAAAAGTCCGGTTTTCGGAGAATTCCGGTTTTCGGAGAACTTTTGGCAGTTCCTAAAATATAGGATTTGAAAAATCTGTCCGATTGTCACTGTGAGAGAATTCCGGATAACAGAGAGTCCGGTTTCAGGGGTTTTACTGTAAATTCATGTATGGGTTAGTTGGTCACATTATAGTTACCTGTATTTATCAATGTAGTGTGAGTTGGGTTTATTATGGCCAAATGTCCGGCCTACTTTAACAGGAATGGAGCACACACTACCCGTGGAACTTAATGGATGACTGGAATCGTCCTGTATCTTCTCACGTGGTGTTACAGAACTACGTGAATTCGTTCTCTCGCGAGAAGACAAGGACCGTTCCTGTATTGAACCACTTGATACACCTCCCGCTGAGCCGTTCCGACTTTTCTGTCCATTTTGACTATGAGTACCTCTTGCTGATGTTCTTAAAACTGTGGGGAATGTCTTCAGTGACGGAGACAATGTCCGGAAGAGAGCAGGTTTCATTTGCTTTCTGTTGAAGTCCCGCATCTCTTCCGTTGATAATTTTTGGTATCCAGTGTTCCAGGCAGCATGGGGTGTGTCACAAATCTCCCATCCCACAATGTCTGACTGTGCAAGATGAAAAGAACATACAGTGAACTCTGAGAACAACGGTCACCATTGAGAAAGACAAACGTGGACTTTATTGACAGATAACCTTTATTCGGAGGTCATTTTGTTATAAATAATCAATGACGCTTTATAAAAGAATGGCCTTATTCAAAGGGTGGTCTTTATTCGGAGATGTCCACTAACACAGGTTTGACTGTACTTTGAAGATATTAACATTATGCTTTTAAGTGATCTAAGGTACATGTTAAAGATATCATGAATAATTCATGCGTTCGAGTCCACCATGAGACTGCATGATAAATTATTCTCCAAGCTTAATCCGACTCAAATCATTTCAGAATTTATGAAAAGTCGTGACTGAGCATATAAAAAGTTTCACTTCATTTTGAACTGGTTTATTCGCTGCGATTTAGTGAGATTTTCAGGGAACATCAATATGTAGACGATGGCAGTTTTAGTTTATATATTTCAGAAATGTATTTTTTATCTCAAAGTCATGTTGAGCAATTTAGATAGCTCTTAAGAAACCCCTCCTCATTGTTTTTATTTTCCACACAAAAGGAAAACAACGAAGACCATGTGTGAATATCTTACCGTTGAATTCGACTTCTTACGCTCGGGCATTGTTGGACTACTTCTGATGCCAGCACTATATATACAGGAATTACTTTTATCTATAACTTCATGTAAATGTAAGCTGAAACTCCCGTCCGTCTTACATTCACCTTTAAAACTTGTAGGGCTCCCACACAGCTCCCTGTTTAATGAAGTTATACATAATTATGTATATTCATTTTGAACAAGCCCACATTAAGCAATTTCAGATTGCGGGCTGTTGAGGGGAGAATGAATTATAGCTCTTTTAATTACCATTACAGTCTGAAAAATTATTATGGAGGAGGCTAAGAGCCGATAAGTCCTCACACCGCAGCCCCTACGGGTCTGATGAAGCATAATATGATTATATAGGTTTTGTTCTTGTGCTAGAATGGATTATTAGTATAGGAATGGATTATTGGTATTGGAATGGATTATTGGTATTGGAATGGATTATTGGTATTGGAATGGATTATTCTTTTACGCTCTACATCATAAATTTGATCGTAATAATATGTTTTGTGTGATAAGCTACACAGATGTTATTATCTAATAGGCGAATATCATTATGTTTTCATTTTGTATTGAGCACCATTTTGGCTGCAGCGTTGGTATGATGACAGTCATTGATAATATAATTATCGTAACATCTAGACACGTGTTTGTTAACTTGTATTAATGTCAATAAATATTTGAGCTAATGTACGTATTATCTACATGTATAACTTTAGCCGACGATCAGCTCCTACATTTTATAAATAAATTATTATGTTTTTTTTCTGCTCAAATATTCATATTGTGTGCTATTTTAAATGCAAATGTTTTGTAATGAATAGCCAGAAATGTAGAATACATAATATGTTACGTATACCTGTCACAATATCCGGTATCTTGGACGGCATATCCGTCTATATTGAATAGTTTCGTCACCGCTGCTGTCTCGAACATCTTCTTGTAGACGCATGTTATATGGTACGGGTTAATGTCATATATCAGGTTTCGGAAACTATTGATGTACTTAACATCTGGTATATTACACCAAACAGAGGATTCCGTCTTTCCATGGAAACGGGAATATTTATCCAGAATGTCCGTCCGTGCATTTGAAGAAAAATCACCCAGTTCCAGAAGATCAAGATAATCTGAAATAATTTGGTTATAATATTGACAAAGAGTCTACATTTGTGCTGTCAAATGTTGATTTATCTTGGTGGAATTAAATTCGACATCGACATTTGAAGTTATATATGACGGCCGATCCTCCCCCCCCCCCCCCCTCCCTACTAGTTTCACTGGACTGTACTAACTTATGATTTTAATAGAAGATTCACGTGTGGTGGAAATGGAAATTTTTGTCTTCATAGAATGAACTTGCAACCCTGGTCATCGGGTTGTAGGCCATGCTCAATAACCAATGACAACGACCGCGGCCAGTAAATGTTTTATAGTATACATGTTTATATGTATACTGAATGACTGAATACTTTAATTACATGTGTCGCAAAAAGCGTATTTAATAAGGCTACTATTTTGTTCCAGAATAAACTAAACTAAAGTTATAAGTAAATGATTATCAGTTTATATAATTAAATGATTATCAGTTTATATAATTAAATGTTTATCAGTTTATATCATGAATTATATGATAATGTTTATCAGACGGTCTTGCACACGTTAGGCCGAGGAGCTGCAATTAAATGCAAGGGAAACCATCCATACTCAATAAGATGTTTAAGTTCTGTCACAGTTATTTCCCTTTCAGCATATTTTGCAGAGTTAAATTGGTCCCCGTTCAATTTTGCACTGCACCAAAAAGACTTTGTACAGACAGAGTCAACGGGAACCAGTTTAGATCTGCGTCCGTGCTAACATGTATCGATAGATGCAAGTTTAGGACCTAGTCTTTCAGTTTCGAAATTGGTGTTTGGAGAGAGTCTTAGATTTGACCCCGTACTTGCAATATATTGTCGTTCGTTTATGTACACCGTTGATTGTATGCCCAAGTAATTTGATTGCTGAACTATGTGGGGGAGATATAACAGTTGTTTGATGTTTGTGGTTGATCAAATGAATAATTTATTGCAGATCGAATATACACTTTCACACTACAATGCTTTCATGTGCTAATTATATAATGACATTGTACAATACTTCATCATATGTGCGAAGATCGTGACCTTTTACTACAGTCCTGTAGCATTTACTTAACTTACAAGTATATATAGCCAATTGAGGACTTAACTAAATCTCACAATAAAGATAAACTTCATTCATGAGCGAAACAAAGTTGTGAGCAAAATGCTGAGACATTAGTCAAATAGACGTAAAACATGCAAATGCTCATAGATTATATATCCGTTCGTCAACATAATTAAATGTGCACAGTCTTCATAATACATCCTGATATTTTTGAACGGCTGATTAAATATTAGTTATATATTATATCACTTACGATTGCCTCCGAGCAAAATCGTGCACATAATTGTTTCTAGTATCGGCTAACTAGTACTACGTAGCTCTCAATATTGACGACATTTTCTCACATTGACGCGACCAGCGTTTTCTGATTTCTAAGTATTGAACGCACGCTCTATTCTTAGAGTAAATTCAACACGATTTCCAAGAAAAACGATGACATAATCTAGTCTAGTTTAGTTTTTCGACTTACTGCAGGAAATAGTCATATTCGTATTTTAGTAGCCCCTTTTTAAATTATCAGATCAAATCTATATGGAACTGCGTCAATGAATGGGCAACATTGCAAGATACATTCGGCTTAACATTTTATACGGATAATAAATTCTATAAATTTTGGCCAAATCGTGCACACAAGCTGTTCACGACAGTGCATAATCGTCCAGGTATGGTTGAACGCTTGGACATGGTGCATGTAGTGATAGATTTAATACTCTTCAGGGAAATATGTACGTGTTTATTTAAGAAAATACCAAATCGTGATGCAGCAGTCTAATATGTTTCAAGAAGTAAGGTCAAAATTCAGACTATGAAAAGCTTTGGTTCGAATATATTTATGGACGAATAGACGCGCGTTTGTGACGTAATTTGATCTGCTATTTCTTGGAATTTTCAGTGACCTGCCAGACAACGCATGTAAGTCGGACGATTTGAAAAAAGTCACAAACCTTCTGTGTTTATTTCGTACGACATTTCTGTTTCCTTCTTAAAGAGTTTTGAATAATACCGCGTTCTGATGACGTCATGCTTTAGATAACCAATCAATGGTTTACCTAAGACGTCCATTTCATCTTTGCCGAAAAATTCAGGTGAAGTGGGAGAATATTCTCTTTGTTGAGATAAATGTTTTCTTTCGATTGATTGTTATTGAAATTGCTATTTCACACCCCTTAAATTGTTTTGTTTCATTGCAGATAAAGAAAACAAGCGTGATTATAAAGTTTAACCTCGGTGACCTCATGAATAATTCATTAGTAATTTAGAAGGAGGCTTAGTGTGTCAGTGTAGGGTTGAAAATGTCGGATAGAGAGAGTGGTGACGAGCAACAAGCTCAGGGTACGTGTTTCAACTTATATTGTGTAAACGTTACATATAAATCACTGTCTTCATTTATTTTTGTTTAATTCTACTCCGTTTCCCTCCTTTTGCTGACTGTGCAATTTTCACGCACGCGTGTCAATAATTTCTCTCGTGGACGTGCCGCATTCCGTGTGTTCATTCTCAGTTTTCCTGCTTCTTCGCTGTTGTCATCCTGATGTTCAACTTCGCCCACATTTATTGTGACTTATTAGCAATGGTAGGAACTGATTTCGGCCAGAATTAATCCTATTTTAGCTGTTAATTGCAAGCATCATGAAAATTGAAAATGCTGTGAAAACCAACATGGCAGCTGACCTAGTTAAAGAAATCAACATATTACATTTGGTTGTTTAATTGGTTTTGTTTTGTTCTGTAAGAGATACACTCATTGTAAGTCGCACGCGTTTAATGTATTTGTTATATTAGCTGCAGCGATTATGTGCGTTTATATTTCCTAGAAGTTAAAGCATATTGGTAACATAGTGGTCTCCCTTGGTTAAAAGGAAGTTACTCATGTAAGAATAGAATTTCATATGACATGTGCGTCAATTTTCTTGTTACAATTATTTCGTCTTCATGTTTTAAGTTGACACACAACACATGCCTTTATCAAGATAAATTATAGACATCTATGTGTAATCATGAATGTGAAATAAAACTACTTGAATTCTGAAAAAAGATTTAATTTAATGAAGTTAATTGACAATTATTGGGAAACAGGTTGTAATAGACTTGCTCTGTAGGCTTAACAAATGGTTTATAAAACAATCTGATTCATTGCTCAGCAAAATGAAATTATCGCGGCAGGGATTTTTGGGGGTGATTTTATAGCCGAAATTCGGTCATATTCCCAATGGAAAATAGTACCTTTTCCCAATTTACAGACAAAAATTCCCAATTCCAAAAAAAAAAATATTTTTTTATTATTAATTTTGTAAGTTCATTAACATCACTATTGGTAGTAGATACCTTATCCTGCTATTGTACTATTGGAGAATAAGTAAATTAAGTTGAACATTGCAAAAATTGTAGTTATACATTTTTTCCCAATTTTATTAAAATTAATACCGCGAAAATTCCCAATCCCAATGGGTCATATTCCCAAAACACCGAAAAAAACCTGCATTAAGGAAAATACATACCAATCGGGGTTTCCAAATCAGTTGTACCAGTAAGTCAGCCTTTTGGATTTTAGATAAAAAACATTGTTTTCATGTGTTGCTTTTTTGTGGTAAAACTACTTCTGTTGAAAAATTTATTAGGAGTATTTGATGTTGGGCTTTTTTTCCATTTATGGTTTATTTGAACCCTTGATGTAATGGTTATATTTGATTTGATATAACAAGAAATAACTTTGTAATAATCTACTAATTTTTACAATAATTAAAAATAATGAAATATTGTAATAATTTAGATACAACAACCATGTTGTGTGTATTCTGAATTTATCGATATATGTTCATACTTATATACTAGAGATTCAACTTAGAAATCTTAACTTGATTTATTTTACATCATGGTTGACCGTTGTAGTATTCCAAATAACTTTTTGGTGTGTCTAGTTGAAGTAATTGTCTCCACATGAATGACAGTATGACCTTGACACGTATTTCATTGCTTGCACTAAATCTAATCATCGTTTTAATTAACCTGTGTAATCATTTCTGATTTGTTACTCATTTATCCCTATAGTCCATCATGATTCTGTTCTTCTCATTGATAATGTAGGCAAAGAAAATGCTGCTTTCAAGGCTGAGGATGAAAATGGTACGTATCTCGAAAAATGTTTAAACAGTTATCACTAAAGTCAAGGCTTTATTTGGTGAAATTCTTTATCATTAAGTCAGACATGTATATTTATGTTGGATATATATGGTCACCTTAGGAAACTTCTTATCAAATTTGGATTTTCAGCATCATTTGTATCTTTGGGAATTTCATTCACCAAATTTCGGCCTTTTTTGTAGCTTAAAAAGGGCCCTAAGTCCCTTCAGTTTTAAGTCTAAGGTTAAGGTTACAGGGACCCAACTTGATTCAGAGTCAGAGTATGGTGTCACTATGACAGTATGAGTATGTCAATCATACAGCATTCGATTATTTGATTACCTGATTGGTTAAATTAACAGATATAATGGCATGATGTCATAAAACATGGCCACAATAATCTATACACCTACATTGAATATCTTAAAGAAGTGATTTATAAATCATGTTAGCTTTTTGATATTTATTAAAGCTTGTTATTCTGCCTTGTTTTTAGAATAAATAATAAAAACGCACCTAATGCTTAAGCTGTTGATTAATTCACTTCAGTCATTTATATAATAACGATAAAATGTTTACCTTATCCTTGAATAGGTTGTATTTTAACGACATTTAATTTTATTTAAATTAATGGCTTGACAGGTATTGTGAACCATAGTTTTTTTCCCAAGAAGTGCATTTTAACAAATAAAAAAATCCATGCATGAGCACTTTTAACAAATATTATACCATACTCCAAACTGTATAAACTTTGCTGGTTACTATGAACAAAGAAAAAGTAATATTTTCCAAAATTAAGAATCACAATAGGCTGGATATGTATTCCCTGAATCATATCCCAACGTGCTAGTGTTGGGACATTCAAAATAATAATCACATTATATCCATAATGCACCTGTGCTTGTGTAGTCATAAAATACACATTTGAATGAATGGCTTCTTGTGCTTAAAGTTTGCCTGATGTAATGGCATGGTGCTTCTCTTAACACAAGCTCTTAGTATTTAGGCATATTTCCACATTTTTTTATGTTGTCTATATTTTTCATTTGACGCTGAACTGTGTACATATAATTATGTTATCATAGTGAATGTATGGTATAGACTGAGTTTATTAAACTGTCAAAACTGCAAAATGTCACATTCAATACAAATGTAATTGCATTTATTTTTAGCTTCGGTGAGATTCAATTACTATCATAAGTTACAAGATTATGTTCGTTATATACTGATTGTAGACAAGTACTAGTATTTAACGATGCTCTTCATAATCTTGCTTATACATGCAGCATGAGACATTCCCTAACAGTAAAATAAACAAAAACTATCGACGTAGCTAAAAGTAATTGCATTCAGCGACCATGTAATTATTCAGCTTTGACTGGTTAATAAAATCGCACTATACCACTTAAGTTTATGAGAAGTTGAAATTGCTGTTAAATTTACATCACATTTATCACTTGTTTATACTGACGGACTCAAGTTTTGTCTGGTCTACAAAAAATGCAATAGCTGTTTTGTTTGTAATTGTACATGCATAAACATTGTACCTCTGGAAAGAAGACACTGCAAGTAATTCATAGGCATTTTTTGTTGAATGGAAGACGACATAAAGTAAAATAGATTACAGAGACATAGTTTTACTGGTTTTAAAATAATCACAGAAACTCCAACCAAACTATACTTTTGTCCTTTTAAGTATATTATTTTTATTAAGTGTCATTTCAGTCAAGTGAAGACTACTTTTTAGCTCACCTGATTCATTTTAGGATTGTTGAATGTCCGGTGTCCGTTGTCCGTCATACGTCCACAATTAGTTTGTTTACACTCTAGCAACCGCAGCTCTTAACGAATCATGATTAAACTTGCTCACAATGTATATGGCCACCATGTCTCGGCTAAGTTCGATTATGGGCAAAATCGGACAATAACTTCTAGAGTTATGGGCCCTTGAATTACAAAATTTGCTATATTTAGCTTGTTTACACTCTAGCGCCTTCATTTATTCACCAATCCTAATTATATTTTCTGTAAATGTGTATAACGAAAAGATCTTGGACAAGATCGATTATGGGCGGAATCGGACCAGAACTTCAAGAGTTATGGGCCCTTGACTTTGAAAATTTGCTATATTTTAGCTTGTTTACACTCTAGCACCTTCATTTATTCACTGATCCTAATAATATTTTCAGTAAATAAGTATAACCAAAAGATCTTGGACAAGTTTGATTATGGGCGGAATCGGACCACATCTTCAAGATTTATGGGCCCTTGACTTAGCAAATTTGCTATATTTTAGCTTGTTTACACTCTAGTGCCTTCATTTATTCACCAATCCTAATCATATTTACAATGAATGTGTATGACCTTATGGTTTAGGACAAGTTCAGTTATGGGTGGAATCGGACCACAACTTCAAGAGTTATGGGCCCTTGGATTAGAAAATTTGCTACGTTTTAGCTTGTTTAACAGTATTATACCTTCATTGTTGATTTTGATCTCAAAATCTACGTAAAAATGAGTTTTACGAGATGGAAACTATATTACCTGGTCATTAATTATTGGCCTTTGTTCTCAGGTGAGCAATAAAGGGCCAATGTGGCCCTCTTGTTAGAATTTATTCTAGCCTATTATTCTATATTCTCATTATATCATCTAATTACTTGCTTTGTATGAAAGCTACATAATTATATGACTTAGTTTCTGAGTGTGATAAGGTTCCTGATACAGTTATAAGAGATCGTGTAATTACTGTGTGAAACATTCTGCTTAGAATCAGGATTGTATTTATATTTATTGATCGGTGAACAAGCAGCAGGCATCTGGCTGATATAAGTTTATATATGGCAATAGTGTTATGTATTGTATACCATTCTAGATTGGGTGTATGGTATATGTTATGTAGAAATTTGCTGATCTCATGGCGGTAATAGTTAAATACTTGCTGTGTTGAGACTGAATGTCTGCTTCATGGGATATGGGAGGGGGGTAGATGCCATTGCATTGTGCATTTGAATTATTCTAATTTTTAGTGTAGAGATGGTTTGACTGTAAATTGATAGATCAGTTGTATGTTAGTATTGTACTATTACATATTGGTCATGTTCCAACACTACGTGTAATTACATGGTCTATTTGTTTGGGGCATGTATTAATGTATGTATAGATCTTGTATAATGATAGCTATTCATTACTTAAATTGGGCCGATTGTCAAGACAAAATGAGTCATTTACATCAACCCAGATAGACATATATCTTTAAATGCATGTATATGTCTTAGTTTGATCTGACTTTATGTCTCTGAATTGTTTCATCATGATCTGTTAACATTTTATTGACTGTATCTCCCATTGTTAATGTTAGTGTACAAAGTTAAACTATTTTCAATATAAGTTGAATTTCTTCCTTAAAATCATTAAATGTTATGCTTCAATGTTTATGTGAAATTGTTGGAGAATAATGTACGTGTATTTGTCAGACTGACAAGAATAAACTATATTAAGGGCTCAGCGCAACACTGTAGTAACTTGTTCTCATTTCAATATGAGTTACGACACTGTTGCGTTGAATCCTCAAAATTATGCTGATAATAGGAAAATTTTATCAATCAAACTCTTTTTTGCATGGACTCATTGTATACAGTTTTAGCTATAGATGTATATTTTGGACTTAAGTGACGTCACATGTATTATGTCCCATATTTTGTATGGTTAAATATGTGTAGTTATACTTTGATTGATCATTTAATGTAAAATCTTATCACTTTGTCATAATCATTACCAGTCTAGGTCAGACATAATTATTGTTTGAACAAATTATTTGTATTCTATACATGTACAGAGTTTACAGGCATTTAATATGACATTATACATACAGTGAACATGTAGTAGATGTATTAAAATACACAAGATATATTACTTGTACTGTGCATACTGTTATATATAGACTTGCCTAAGGTTCAATATAAGTGAAAATGTATTGGGCTATTCTTTACCTGCATATGTTAAGATTTTAAATTACAAATGAACACAGTCAAGCATGCATTTGCAATTATTAATTTTCCATTGCTTAAAATATGTTTTGTGTTAAAATGTATGTTAATTAAATGTTCAAGTGCATTGTTGTATCAGTTAACTTATTAATTTAACATTCATACATTTCACTGCTGATCACAGGTCATAAGAGTTGCCTGTGTCCTTCGTATAGTCACATGACTTGCTTTAACTGTATGACAAGCACTTCAACTGAATACATGAAGTTTTTTTATCAATATGTGAAAGATATAAAACTTAATGATTTTTTTCTTTCTTTCCTTGGTTATATTAGACCTTGAATTTGTAAATGTTATATAATTATTGAAGGGTATTTTTCCTAATAATAAATATATAATAAAATGTCTGTTAATCATTTTAAAAAATAACCAAAGTATAACTTGATTTTATTATTGATATACTGTGGATTGAGTTCTTTGAAATATTCAATTTATACTTGTATTAGTGATAGAGTAATTATTTGCCCCTTCTATAGACTTATACAGGTCCATGATCTGCCTTATTGCAGACTTTCACTTTCCAGATTTCATCTACTGTCAAACCTGTGTTAGTGGCCACCTTTGAATAAAGGCCATCATGTGAATACAGGTCATTCTTTAAAACTTTCATTGATTATTAAGAGTAAAATTACCTCTGAATAAAGGCCACATTATGGCTTTCCCATAGGTGGCCTTTGTTCACAGGTTTGACTGTATTTTAATTGGTGGTTTTTGATCTGATATTCCCGTCTTATCCAGGTAACAAACCTTCATCTACACAGCTGCAGACAGTTGATTTATGCTTTCATTCTTGTTGTTGTACTATTTTTAGTGTCTGGTGAGCAAGAGTTGGCAACAAGAACTTTGACCATACAGTCTAAACGTTTCTACCTTGATGTTAAACAGAACAGACGTGGGCGCTTCATCAAAATTGCTGAGGTATGTTAACATGTTATAGATGTGCTCATCTCTAAGAAATTTGACATAACAAAGGCCCTCGAAGTTCGAAGAAAATATACTGTTATAAGCACTGAAATAATTTTCCCTGCTTACTCAGTATTTATTTATGTTTTTTTATGTAAATGTACATGCTTAAAAAATGTTTGAACATGCTTCAAAATGATAAATTTGCAGCTGAATAGATACTTGTGCACTTATATTAATCACATCATTACAACACAGTGGTTGCTTGGTATGCATTTGTTGTACAAGGTAATAAAATAGATACTTAAACTTAACAATATTTCCTGCTGCCTTTCGCATGCCTATTATTGAAACCATTTTTTTCTGATATTCATATCAAAAGAACTTGTAGTGATTTGTGTTTCAATTTGGTGTTAAATGTAGTCCTATTTTTTTCAAGGTCGGAGCTGGAGGTAAAAAGAGTCGTCTCCTCCTGGCCATGTCCTCAGCTGCGGAATTCAGAGATCATCTAACAGAATTCAGTGACCATTATTCTTCATTGGGTAAACATCAATTTGTATTATTTTACTTCAAGTTGCTGGGTTGTCCTCCTTACATATTATTCAATAAATTAATGGACAGGAAGCACAGTCAAAGCTGTGTTAGTTGCTAGCTAACCTGTGAATAAAGGCCATTTATTTAAAACAGTTCTTTATTTAGAACAAAATGACAACCAAATAAAGGCTTACCTGTGAATAAAGGTCATTTACTTAAAACAATTGTTGATTATTTAGAACAAAATGACTTCCAAAAATAAGGCCACTAGTCAATAAAAGCCACATGTATTTAGTCTTTCCCAAGGGTGGCCTATGTTGAAGTTTGTTCACATGATCGATTGTAAATGAATATTTGTGAAAAAAAACTGTATAGATTGTCTTAAAATATACATAATGAATGAATCGATTGGAAGTTAATAAATATAACTGGAAAAAATATTTCTGTTGTGAATGGATTATTTTGTTGGGTCAAAGTTGAGTCTCTAAGCCCTTTTATTGCCCACTATGAATTGTGACGAAGTTTTAAGCAGCTAGTATTTCATATTTTGATTGAGTTTTGATTGTTGCTCAGGTCCACCAAATCCTGATAATCTACCAGAGGATGGCAAACTGAAGAGTGAGATGATGACTAAGGATAACAAGAGATATTATCTGGACTTGAAGGAGAACCAGAGAGGACGATTTCTGAGGGTATGTTTGTCTCTTTGACACGGCTTTCATTTGACCCTTAAAATGGTATTTTGACCCTTGAAATTAGTAAAATAAGGATTCTGACTCTTCAGAATTTGTACCAAAGGGTTAAATTTGCTGTTACGATAGTACTCTAAATTATAATCAGCCAAGGGGTCATATTTGACCCTCAACTTTTGATGTCTAATGAGAACCCTGATCTTTGTAAAATCATCTTGTTTGTGTGTTGTTCTGTTGGTCAGATAAAAATGGCCTTTACCTGAGTGAATAAAAAGAAATTGTTGTTTGTAGTAAAATTGAGATATTTTAACCAGACCAGATGACTTTTTACCCATGTTAAGACTGGGTTAGACACATATAGCTACATCTGACCTTCAGTGTCTGATTGCATTATCTCTACTATGTCAACATCAAGGGTGCAAGTTATTTTTGGTTGATACCGGATTTCTGGGAACTTCCCAATAGTCATTATCAGCCTCTTAGCACATAGTATAAATAAAAGTGAGGGTGTTTAACAATGCTAATTAAGTGATCTTCCCTCCCCCCCTGGGCCCCCTACCAGCTCAGGTTTTGAGTCTATCAGTTTTGCAAACTTGTGCCCATGCAACATTCCATATAAGAGAATCTTCTAATGTCTTTCATTTAAACTCTTAACGGAAACCTTCTTAATGTCAGTCATTGAAACTGTTAACTACCATTATGGAGGTTTCTTAATCGAAAGCTGATTGTCCATTATAATGATGAAGACTTAGTGCTTAGTTCATCCATCAGTTGTACTGAATCATCTGTTTACTACACATTATAATTACCGTGATATAATCATATGTATTCAGTGACGTTTAGTAATGGTTAGAAACAATGGAATGCTGGCAAGATTTATATACTCACTGTTTATGATCTGTTCAGCTTTGAAGGCTATTATTTATGGTATGAATAATAGATATGTGTTAAATTGGTTAAACCAGTGTCGAAATTGATTTTCCTTTACTTAGTATTCTGCTACCTAATAAATTGATGTATTTATTACAATCTGCTCTGTTATCAGTGCCACTTCACATTGATTGATACAAGCATTAGGCAATTAGTTACAATGTTATTTCGACAGGTTGCCCAAACTGTACAGAGGGGAGGACCTCGATCTCAGATAGCCATACCGGCTCAGGGCCTCATTGAGTTCAGAGATGCCCTAACAGACCTACTGGATGAGTTTGGGACTGATGATCATGGTAAGGACAGTCTAAACTTATCTATGTACCAATCACTGTAGGTGTATAATATGTTCTGGTAAATGGACCATTCCCAATCCAAAGAAGTTACTATTTTCCCCAATTTTGGGTTATATTCTCAAAACAAAATAAGAATTCTCGACTGATACGTTCTAATAGATGCATGCAAATTCACTTTATTAACATAATTCTTCAGTCAATGATAACAACTCAAACATGCACATTTCATAAACTAGTTTCTTGACATTTTATAAATTGAGAACTTGAACTTTAAACACTGGTTGTGATTTTTCCTAAATTTGTACCTTTTTCATAAAATTTAAAAAAAACATGATGTAGACAACACTTTATATCATTGACTGATGGTTCATACATGTATGCACAGTTATATCTACTATTAATGTGAATATAACCTCATTTACATGCTTTGTAAAAGTTATCTTCATTTCAAGTTACAGTGCATTGTTGGTTTCTTTATAGAATCTTATAATGATCCTTCTTGGAAATGTCACATAGACTTTCTTATTGATTTTTTCTGTACATCATACTTTTCAAAGGGTAATGATTTCATTTAAGATCTCTAATTAATTGTGTGGTACATAAGTGAATTGTAAGAGATGAATTCTGCTGACTGTTAGAAGTAATTTGAATTTAATACAAAGAAGGCGTATATTTTTCTCACTTCTATTGAATGCTGATCAATGTAAGCTTTCAGCTTACCGAAGTTTGTAGTTTTTACAGTAACAAACCAGTGTCATATGCATTTATTGCATGCAGCTCCTTGTTTTAATACAGGATAGTTCTCTAAGCGGAGGGGGTAGAGTGTCAAAGTTATGATTTTTATATGCCCGTTTGAAAACGGGTCATATTATGGGAACACCCACACTGGGGCGGCGTCCACAACGATGTCTGCTCTCTAATTCAAACAGTTTGATTCATATCCTCGGTAAACGTAATGGAAAGGTTTATGGCCATGAGATCTCAGTCAAGTTTGATCGGCCCAGGCACTTCTGAGTTATGCCCCTTGACGCTTGAAAGATGAATTTTGACGGGCATATTTTGTGACTTGGCTCTCTTGTTTTAATTGGAGGTCACCATTAGGCTGGGTAACATGATTTTCATCAATGAAGGACAAAGGATTAATTTATAACTCAGGGCCTGGTTACTGAGCATTATTCATAGAAGATGTATTTCCATACTTGATGTATGATAGTTAATCACTTGTAACATTTGACTTTCAGAAGGTCAAAGTGATCTTCCAGAGAGTAAATATCTACGTGTGGAGAACAAAGTATTTTACTTTGATGTAGGATCAAACAGGCGAGGAGTCTACTTGCGGGTCTCAGAGGTAAACATTTATCTGATAACTGCTGTTAACTTAATATGTCATTACTAAGCTGAAGAAACCTGGTTCTCCTGTATCTTCTCCCCCCCCCCCTCGCACTTAGGTGGCCCTTAAATGACCATAGCTAACGAATGGGCCATTAAACAGAAGCATGGAGGTAAGCCGTGGTTTGTACTACAGAGGGCTTCTATGAAGTGGCAGGTTTCTCTGTGACAATCTTGCAGATGATTACATACTGGGTCCAGTGATTCACTTATTCACCAAGACATTTTGTTATTTGATTTAGAATATATTTAGAATAGCCTGGTCTATACTGGTAGGTCATCCATGAACCGTAGAAGTGTTTAATCTGAATGGCGCACTTCCAACTGCCGATACCTTATACCTTTTCGCATTATTCTTCTTTTGCTAACATAATTAAATATGACTTGCTAAATCTGTAACTTACTTGAGACTAGATTAATAAATGCAGTCCAAGCTGTAGCCCCTAATGGATGATAATTGATAAACCAGTCGGTTGCTAATAACGGTCTATTTTTAGTAACAGATCCAAAATGTAGAAGCTTATAATAACTGATTTTTGCGACAGAAAATTCAAGTCTCTTCATCTACAGCACATTATAATACTTAAATATCACGACAACATCTATAACACTCATAGTATATTCTAATCTTCTCACAAATAACTGGCACTATAAGCTGCTTTCAGTTTCATTGTTTTGCACATAGTTTCATGAAACTGTCAAACTCCTTATTCATCTTGTTGAGCATTCTTTGATTTATGTTGTCATTCCACAGATTTACCCTGTGATCAGTTTGTTTTTCCTAAATGGACCGAAAGCTCTCTCAGAATTAGGGATAGTTACATGTAGTTACCTAAGAGCAACTTTACTGTTGTGTGAACAAATTCGGAAGGGCCATCCTCTCAGACTTTGCGGGACGGGGCCAAGTCGAGAAAGTGTCACGCTGTCACAAACAATCTAATTAGTTGGGACAAATCAACCCATTAACAGTCAACAGCTGTTATTTCTTTGACAAAAAGAAACTGTATCATTGGTGTAGGATTTTCTTCTGCTTCTTTAAGAAGTTCCTTGTTCAAGTTGTTGACCTCTGGTTCCAACTTCCCTGTCAGGTTAAGAACTGAAACAAGATACACACTATTTCAATGCCAGCAACAATGAAGTGAACTTCCATAACATAAAATAGATTCAGAAAGTTTATCATTTCATCAGTTTCTGAAAACCTACATGGTCGTGCTTACTTGAATTATTTGCTGTCAATAATTATATCAGCATTTTTAAGTATTTTACAATCTATTGAACAAACTTTTATGCTAATTTATTATCTGTACATTGAAGGCACAACTCTAAGTACTAATAAAAGATGAGTTGACACACAAAAAAAACACATCTGAATTGAAGCTGCAATATACACCGCTGCTATAAAATGCCACTAGTTTTAACTGGTTGTCTAAATTCAATTACTAGTCATAATTTACTAATCAGAAAACGGATTTATCACCTAAACAATTAATATGAAGATTAGAAACAACACTGCCTGAAGTGATACAAAGTATATCACCAATTAACAAAGTGTTAACTTGTAAAAATGCAATCGGTGTGTTCGGTTATTATCGTTGAAACAATTGTTGTCCGAGATACAAATTGTGGTTGTTTACTGCACGGAGTTTTCTGAGATACGAGTTTTGATGAGATTTCGATCTAAAGGAGTTAGATCGTGAGGAAAGGTCAATGTGCGTGAGAAAGGGTCTCACGGCATGAGAAATGGCATGCGCGAGGAGGTAAACAACAAATGATAAAATTCTGAATTAATAGTTTCCAGTGTGGCTGATATTTACGAAGTTCAAGTAATTCATTGACATTTACTCTGTCATCTTGTATATCATGTAAAACCATTATTGACCTAGCAGTTTGGTTTCATTTTATGATAAATAGGTTCGAAATTTAAGTTGCTAGAACTTTGACAAATGCAATAATACCAAAATTTCAATACTTTGGAACAAACATTTGAATTTCACCAGTCAATTGACCTTAGAAGCATATTAATAACAAACTTACAGTATTTGGACAGGTGCCTGAAGTATGCTATTCCAGCTATTTTTATGAAATGGAGGAGTGTGAATAATTAGAATTATAACATTCGTGAAGTCATTTTATTTTTGTCTGGTCTATATTTATATAAATTTATTTCGTATCTGTTTTTCAGGTTCGTTCTAATTATCGGACATCTATCACCATTCCAGAGAGATCATGGGGTCGATTTCGTGATATGTTATCCGAGTTTACTGACAGGGGACAGGATAGTGGCCAGTAAAATACCAAGCGGTCTGGACCAGGGGGAATGTGCTTCGTGAAAGCTACAGTCATAGTGCGAAAGAAAAAAGTCATTGATTTTTGTTTCATTGTAATTGTTAACTGGAAGCTCTGATCCTAGTGTTGTGTTTCCCGTAGGATAGGGCATTGTAGCTCTTGATTATATAAACTGGGGATTTGATTTGACTGAACAAGATATTTTCACATTTCTCGAGGGATCAGTATTTGGATATAGTTAATGAAGGGATTGTAAATGCTGCTTCGTTTAAGGATAGTATGAAAGTATGAATAATGAAAAGGATGGATTCTCTAAGCTTAACAGATCCCGGAACGTTTAATGGGTTAATGGCGGCATGTGCAGATATCAAAATGTGCATGATTTTAGATTTATATTGTTGAAAAAGACAATTATGAACTCTTGAAGGTGGCATATGATTATATTTAAACTACACTCAGTCACAAGTCTTGTTTTTGATATGTTTCTGTTTTATAAAGATATTGTATATTTTTTGCCACATCTACTACATCACAGTCATTCATCAAGCACATTTCCGAAGGGTTCACATACTGACATTGCATCATATTAAGATGAACAATATTTCTGGTATTGGGAGTTTACTGATGTAAGCGACATGGTCACATTGTAGCAGAAAGTGAAATAATGTACTTTTGGGTTATTATTCTCTTGCTGCGTCAATGTAATACTTTTAGGTAAATGGTTTAACTTGTGGAGATAAGTAAAAGGTTTAGCTGTAGTGAATATGTTAATCTGTACAGATATAGAATGTACCCGTCTGTTGCTTTTCTCTCTGGAAATAGGTTCTGCACATATGAAGTGGTGTAATATTTTGTATGTATATAATGTTTGCAAGTTTGATCAATCTGGTTGACTGATTTATCATAAAATAAAATTGCTATATCACAGTACTGTTTGATAAATTCTAATGATAGATCACATGTTTGCACTGTCAGAATATGATCAATTCTTAATATGGTGGTAATAAGTTGAGTCCTAGATGAATAATTATTAAAAGTGAATTCAAGTGTCAGCTCTATGTTGATAGATGGTTGTGAATAAGATCGCAAGCTGACTTGACATGCTGTAAGAATGTATTATCACTGTACAGTGTACACAAATATTGGGTTGGTTAAACTTGTATAACATTTGGATGGCATGATTAGTATTTTTTGTTGGATGAACGTTTTACTGATTGAATTAATGAGAAATGAATGGGTTTGGAAGAGACTGTTGTGGTGAATATACTCTACTGATTACTTCATTTTGTTGCATTCAAAATTGTTAAATTGACCCATAAGTTAATTGTTAAAGAATTGTTTTTGATTGACATCGACTGTTTTATTCTGGCTTTGTTTATAACAATAACTTACATTGTCTAAGAAATTGTCTCTAGTGTTTGTCTAGTGTAAATGGTTATAGATTATTTAGGCATATGCAATGTAAGAAGAAATTTAAGATATCATAATATCTATTTTAGGACTTATAATTTAGGCTGAAAATAAGGAATGATACGTTTTATTGCGTTGAAAAGTAAAATTTAAAGTCTAGATAAACATACATGTACCTGGTGTCTGTGAAGGTAGTAAATCAAATAGAAGCAAAACCAGCAGTCTACGGATACTGTACTGCAGTTGTAAGTACCAGATGCATCACTCTATGACATATCATTTTAAGTATTTTTATTTTATTTGTTTTCTCTTTTATTGGAAGAGAAATGTACGAAGTCAGATCGTGAATGAACTGTTGGTTTGTTTACCAACAACATCTAGTCACTGTAAATTCTTGGACTGTTGTATTTAAAGTGTCATAGCTTGGAAATGCATTGATAATTGTTTCGAAATTAATCTGTTTGATGCTGAAGTGGTGTTTATTGAGATCAGATTCATGAAATTTTGAATAATCTTATATGCACAAAGTTATGTTAATGAAATACGGATTTTGCCAGCTGTTGACCATTTCTGTTTGTCCCTGACATTGCATGATTAAAATCTAAGATTAAACCAATACAGCATGGTGTTGATAAAAAGTTACAACATAAATGATTTGTGCTAGAAAAAATCAGTTGCATAATAAACATACCTTGAATCAGGAAGGTATTCCCATATTTACCGGAATAAGGAATGTGAGATTTCGATAATTTTTTTAATTAGAATAAAGAGCAAAATTTCATTATTTTGCTACAAAACTTCCACATGTCCTGTCCTATATGATGCAGTAATCAAAAATAAGGGTCGTGTAATTAACATTATTTATCTTTTGGAACTATTTTTTAGTGAAAGAATATTTTATTATTTAAAATAAAGATTTGTTCTGTGTTATTAATAATTACCATGTCAAGAAGGCACTGTAGTAGTCGCGGTTTAATGGAACAAATTTGTGAGTTAATTTATCATTTATCAACTATATTAAGATGTATGTGTATGTTATACATGAGGTTGTTAAGTGCTTTAAAACAGTTGTTGTACATGCATTTGTTGAGGATGTTATTATTGTTATTATCTTGTTATTGGCTTTGTACTGATCATTTTCTCCATAATTTAAGGACTGTAAATATTTCAAACTGTTCGTTAGAGCCAGGGTTGATGTTTAGATATTGTTGCTGTATTTGACATTTAATATTTTGGTCATTCATCAAGTTAAGACATTAAATCTTAAATATGCTAATTACCTGATTTAATAGTATTTCATCAAATATTGGGTTTATTTTGTTGGTAAAGATTGAACAAATCCTGGCTCAAACCTTTGACGTCACGTGATTCAGATTTATTGTTGAAATTTCTAGGTCTTTTGTTCGTTTTTACTAAAAACAACAACAACATTAACAATCATATGTCTTACATTGAATAGTAATTAGAGAAGTTACTATTTAAATCATAATAAGTACTCGTCTATATTTTACAGAATTATAAAATTGGAGGGATATGGGGCTGCCATTTTCCCACAGATTCATGCGTTTCCACGAATCTTGAGAACTGAAGGGCCATTTTTGAGATTGATGTAAATTTGAGATACTTTCCCGAGGGTGGGGTTGAGTATCTCTTTTGCTGACGCAAAATGATTTGGTACATATTTGTGTCAGTTTAGACAGTACCTGGTATTCGGTAAGCTTCTGATATAATCCTTATTACATGTTACCATTGTTTAAGAACACGGCCCCTTGACCCCAGGCGAACTTACCGCTGTTGGCAGCCCTGAACATAAATAAAGTAGCACAATAATCTAGTATTAAACTCCCTTTAAGATAATGAGTAGATTTTATGTCAGTATTGTTGTGTTTGCTTATCTATCTATACTGATTTTGATTTCTGAAACATACTTTTACGTGATATTGAATTCTTGTCAACCACTTAGTAGCAATGATTTTGATCTATAAGAATCAACAGAAGTCCCTACTTGTTAAACTTGACTTTTGTTAGAATTAAATGTTAAATTTAATTAATTTGTGGGTGTTTGATTTTGTTTTTAAATTTTTCACTGGAAGATAGCAGACTTCTTAATGTTTTTATGACTTAAAATGTTTTATTATACTTTTCACTGTTTTGTGTTTCACAAAGATTATGTATTGCACCCTAGCATTAAAGTGCTACTTTTTATTTCTTTTTTATGCTTGAACCTCCAGTTGTATTATTTTTTCTGTTTATTTTCTATGTTTTTGTTGCAATATATTTTTGTTACTGACAAGAAAAAAATGAACTATGGATGTATTGCTTTTTATTCTGCTTTTCTTATTTATCTGTCAGAGTTCTAACAATTGACTGTAACAATCAAGAAAAAAAATTATCATATGGTATGTCTGAATGGTGTGGATATTTGTTCTGATAAACATGTCTTAATTATTAAGTACTTAATTTGTTTTCTTCAATATAAACTCATTAAAAAAAAAAAATTAGTCTATGCTTCAGTATTTTGATACATAAATGATATTGTTTCTGTATGAAAAATATTAGTGTATGCATGAACAACAAATGTTTGATAAGCATACGTCAGATTCAAATTATCATGTGTCTAGCTTCAAGATCTTAATTTTCTCTAAAACTTGAATTCAGTTATCACCTTTGTTATCATTGAAATTATTTTCCTCGATCATTGAAAAAATGTAAACATATCAAAATACAGAAGTCAATTAAGTGTACAATTTCTCATGTCAGTTTTTTTTTATTTGACGATTTCTTTTCCATTTGTGGGCTTAAATTTTTGTTTGCTGTATGATATTGAACTCTGGTTCTCATTTGTAAATAATAATTTTATTCATGCTGTTGTGGCAGATTTGTTAAAAACTGTTATTTGTAGTGCAAACCTTCAGTATTTGTACGAAAACACCCTATTTGATGGCATATTTTGGCACATTTGACAGAAATCAATCTGTTCTAATTCATCACTCCTTTTAAAAAGTTTATGTAACACTGTAGGTCCTCACTTGTATTCTCCATTCTCTATGTTACATTATATGACAGCTATTTTTGTATTTTCTAATTCAACCATGCAAAACAACAAAGGTAGAACACTGATAATCACTTTTTCATTTCATCTGTTTTTACAAAATCAGGCTGTACCCTTTCCCTCTCTTTCTACATCTATATCAAACATTTCATGAAGTTAGATAATTAAAAATACAAAACCTGTATGTGTTTTTTATTCTTATATTGAATGTATGTTTTGTATTTGTGTATGTTCTATTTAGCGACCACTGCAGTAGTAGAATATCTTTTACATAAACCTCTTTTTTCAGACTGAATACAATATTCCCTATATACTTCATAGGGCTGTGTATAGTCAGCCAAGGTACAAGAAGAAACCGGTTCGTGACACAGCAATGCAATATTCAGATTGTTTTGCGAACCTTCTGAGCTTTATATCAATAAAGCAGTTTATACTTTTTATTTACTCCTACTTTTATTAGCTCACTTGAGCACATAGTGCTCACAGAACTTTTAGTGTCAATCAATGTCCGTCATCTGGCGTCCACAGTTGGGGTTGTTAAAACTCTAGGGTTCACAGTTTTGATTTGATTTTCTACAAACTTGTTCAGAATGTTAGTCTCAATGATGTCTTGGACAAGGATGAAAATGGGTCATCTTGGGTCATAAATTAGGTCACAAGGTCAAATCCCTTGAAGAACTAGTTAACACTCTTAGAGGTCATATTTTTTATTGGATCTTAACCAAACCTTGTCAGAATGTTTGCCCTAATGATATCTTGGAAGAGTCAGAACATGGATCATCCAGGGTTAAAATTTGAGTCACAAATCGTTAACAGTCTAATGGTCATAGTTTTTCCAACCTTGTCAGAATGTTTGTCTCAGTTATATGTTGTGCAAGATTTAACGGGCCATCTGTGGTAAAAAGTCACGGGGTCAGACCACAGGAAAAACTTGTTGACAGACTGACACTCTTAGAGGTCGCAGTTTGGATTGGATCTTCACCAAACCTTGTCAGTGTTTGCCCTAATAATGTATTGGAAGAGTTTGAACATGGGTCATCCAGGGTTAAAATTTGAGTCACGGTCATATCCCTTGAAAACCTTGTTAACACTTCAGGTCACAGTTTTGATTGGATCTTCACCCAACCTTGTCAGAATGTTTGTCTTAATGATAACTTGGACAATTTCAAATCTGTGTCATCTGGAGTCAAAATTTGGGTCACTTGGTGAAATCCAAGGAAAAGCTTGTTAACCCTCTGGAGGTCACAGTTTTGACTGGATCTTCATCAAACATTGTCAGAATGATTGTCTCTATAATCTTCAGCAAAAATAAAAATTAGGTCACTAGGTCAAATCATTAGTGAACCTCAATAACGCTGTAGAAGCAACATTGTTTATCAATTCTTGATTAAAGTTGTTCAAAATATTTTGCTCAAACTTTTATAACTATTTTACTTTTAAAAAGATTTCTAACTTTAAATTAACATTGCTACTTGTACTAATGTCTTATCAACTTTATTTTGTTTTAAGTATCAAATTGGTGAAAACTTTGCCTTTAATATCTATAAATTATTTTTTAGATTATTAAAAAATCAAGTTAACAGGGCATTTTTTCAATTTCAAAAATAAAATCTACAGCTGAAAAAAGGAAAATAATGTAGTTAGATATGATCTGTATGTACTCGCATACTTTCTTGTGACCCAGACAAGTGTTTGGAGATACTCAGATTTTATCGTTATACACTGTCAGGGGTGTGATTCTTCCTCCTTTCAGCTGATTTCCTCTTTTTTGTCTTAAAATCTTTGAAACAAAAGGGTCCAGATTCAGTCTGATGTACTCAAAAATGATGTTTTTGCTAGCATGAAGGGGTGGGGTTAGGGTATTTCAGCCTTTTTGCTCTTTGAGCTGTCACACCCCTGACTGTTTTATCAATGGATTTCGCGAATTTTTCCATTGAAACCAGGGGCCTCATCAAAACTTTAAATGAATTTAGAATTGACTTGTATTTGACAAAGTGTGGCTGTAAGGCTAGCACGCACATGAATGAAATTTACACACGGATACTGGAGTCCGATCTTTAGAAAGTGCCGTCTTTCCAGGCATAGTATTAGTCCAGATACCGACAATGGACTTAATTTATCGATAAGTTGGTAACTGTATAATAATTTTGTTTTTGTATTCATTGAAGTTCTTAATTTTACTCATTTGTATCTTTGATCAACTGTTCTTAAAAATATGTACAATATTCATATAGATTAACTATCCTTTTTATTATTTTTTATTTATCATTTTATTTTATTTGTTCTTAATTTTGCCATGTACTTTATACATATATTCTAAATAAATATTAAGTTATTTAAAGATGTAAGTAAGTTAGTGAGCCTCGCGAACTTTCGAAATCCGGATATTTTTGTCCGAACTTTTGAAATGGATTGCGGATATGAATGCAAAATTTATGGTGACTGATAGGATTCTATTCTAGTAAGTATAAATGTTGCTAGGATTCTAATCTAGTAAGTATAAATGTTGCTATGTTTATAAACATAACTGGCAGGCAGTAGATTTATTTAACAACTCAAAAATTAATGTGTCATTTACATGGGTATTATCAAAACATAACTTTGTCTGACAAATCCTTAGGCAGGTCACTTAAATGAGCCTTTCTGTTACAGATTCTAAAATCATTAAAAAATGTAAAATTCAACTATATTTAATACACAGTGCAACCTCTCCAAAGCAACACCTTATGGGAGAAGCAAAATTATGTTGTTGTTGAGAGGTTATTGCTCTAGAGAGGTTAAATTGATAGTTGAATTGTGCAGTGGTAAAAGATCATGCTGTTGTTGAAGGGAGGCTGTTGCTCCAGAGAGGGTCGTTTTGGAGAGGTTGTACTGTATTCAAATAGATCTAAAGGGTTATCCTACTACTACATTGCAAAATTTGGGTTTTTTATTGAAAATACCACATCATGACTAGGATAATCACCATGACATTTATATCTATGACGCAATCATATTATCAAATGTTTTGTGAAATATCAATGTTTAAATATTATCTATAAAAAATAAGATTAAACATCAAAAATGTTAAATAAAAAAACAGTATAAAAATGTCAATAAATAAAAATTTGATTATAAATAGCTACAAAATGAAAATAATCATTTGTTAAACAGTTGTTGATAAAAATACAATAATAAATATTTCTTTGTTAAAGACAGACTAAGTGAGCCTTATCACTTGGTTATTATAGTTATTCCTGTCAAATAGTTATGTATGTTTCATTTACTATTCATGAATAGTTCAAGAAAAATTCATGTTTTCATGAATTCTATTCAAAGGGGTTTACAGCATTAGACATGCAATTAATTACGTTTTTATTTCGACAGGATGCCCAAAATGAAGAGAGTGAACGACCTCGATTTCAGATTGTCATACCGGCACAGGGCCTCTCTGAGTTCAAAGATGTCCTAAGAAACCTGCTGGATGAGTTTTGGACTGATGGTCGTGGTAAAGACAGTCTTATAACTTTTAACTTATCTATGTACAGAGATTTATCACTGTAGGTGTTTAATAGGTTCTGGTAAACAGACCATTCCCAATCCAAAGAAGCGACCATATAATTATAGGAGTCACTCGGTCGGTTGGTCTGTCCGTCCGTATGCATGCATAAAGTTTGAGGAGCGAACCAGTTCCACATTCTTTAAGCGATTGCAATGAAACTTGAAATATGTTATCACCATGATGTGTAAATGTGCAAGACACAGTTTTCATTCCCAGGGATTCACTCATTGCTTCAAGAGTCCCCTTGAACTTGCTGTTTAGTGTACTGTTAGAGTGTCAAAGCGACGGCGGCGGTATTAGTCACCTCTGTGACAGCTGTAGTTTAAGATTTCTAATTAATTGTGTGGTACATAACTGAATTGTAAGAGATGAATTTTACATTTTCAGCAGGTCAAAGTGATCTTCCTGAGAGTAAATATCTACGTGTGGAGAACAAAGGATTTTACTTTGATGTAGGATCTAACAGGCGAGGAGTGTACTTGAGGGTCTCGGAGGTAAACTTTTATTATACACCTAAGGGACATACATGTATATGATATGACGCTGGCGTCTGTCGTCTGTTAGCAATTTTGTGTCCGCTCTGTAACTCTAAGCCTGCGAAGGTATTTGAAGAAACTTGAATCAAATGTTCACCCCAATGAGATGACGTGCAGAGTGCATGTTTCGGAAGACTCATGGTCAAGGTCACACTTAGGGGTCAAATTTAGCTGATTTTGTGTCTGCTCTATAACTCTTTTAAGTCTGTGAAGGATTTTGAAGAAACTTGACTCAAGTGTTCACCCCAATGAGATGACGTGCAGAGTGGAAGGCTTGCTTCAAGGTCACACATGTCAAATATGACTTATTTCATGTCTGCTCTGTATCTCTTTAGGCATAAAATTCCTTGGTTGAATGAAAAAACACGCATATTCATGCTCGAAAAGTACCCCAAAATAATGTTCTTACAGTATCAAATATACCTTCGGGCGTATATTGCTCTGCCTGGCCATGCCTCTGTCTAGTTTGAAAACTGCCATTAAGGTAATTAGGTATAACCCTCATTAAGCATTACCTCCAATTTGAAGAGTATTTAGATTGGCTGGAATTACTGTAAACAGCACTGAAACTGAGGGTTGCTGGTTCAAATTCCAGTAGGGTCAACTTGCTCCATATCGATGATCGGGGGCATATTGTTTTTGGCATGTCTGTCTGTCTGTTAGTACCAAACTTTAACCTTCTCCATAAAATCAAAACACTTGCACCTACAATCAAACTTCATATCGAGGGCTCAGCGCAACACTATAGTAACTTGTTCTCATTTCAATATGAGTTACGACACTGTTGCGTTGAACCCTCGATGTGTAGGTTCCTCATGACAACCTCTACAGGACCTGTGCATTTTCACTTGAGGTTTTTGACATGGAAGGACACTAAGTTAATGCTCATGGTTTGTGATTCAGGAGATGAACTACAAATAATAAACTCTGCATAATTATGACCTTGCAGTCTGGCTGTCATTTACTAAGTACTCATTTACTCTGTCTTTTTGTGTATCATGTAAAACCATTTACCTTGCAATTTAATTTCATGATAAATACATTCGAAATTTAGGTTGCTAAAATTTTGACTAATGGGCATAAATCAAAATAATGAAGACAAAGCG
This sequence comes from Lutraria lutraria, assembly GCA_964023205.1. NCBI lineage: Eukaryota > Metazoa > Mollusca > Bivalvia > Venerida > Mactridae > Lutraria > Lutraria lutraria. The sequence continues at coordinate 30,664,939 of OZ026846.1, read as the reverse complement.
TGACATGGGGGGTCAAATTTAGAATGATACTTTTGTTCATAATATTGCCAAAAGTAGCTTGGGAATATATTATATTGTGAAAAATTGACAATGGCTAAAGTATAGGATTAAAGTCTTCTTCAAATTTACAACATTTTAATCAAATAAATATTATATTTTCAATAGCAATCCTTAAAATTCAAACAATCTTATGGATTAAACTATGGAAATAATAACACATTTTTGTGATTTTTTTAGCAGACTTTCATGAAAACAACTTTTTAATACAAAAAGAATATACATACAACCGTAATTTTCCAAAAATATATATTTATGGCGTTTTGAACTTCATTTTCTTTTAAATACGCTTCAAAAAGTTTTTATGTAATATTTACTGCTGCAGATACAAATTAGCTAATTCAATTTTATCAATTTTCAGGTATATTCAAAGATATATGTGAATTTTCACTTAATTGGTACTATTCTTGGGTAACTTAACAAATGTCCCCAAAACTAGTATATATCTTCTGTTACCGTTACACTCGGGACAGATATTCTTTGTGTATGGACTTATGATAATGACAGTATTGTAAATCTATTGTTATACAATTTGTTTCATTGTAATACAATTTGTTCAATTATTTTATTATAAAATACAAACAGATAATCTATTTGATAATGTTTTAGTAAAATTTTAAATGGTGAAAACACCAACACCAGGGGACGTTCTGAAACTGTACTGTAAATATACGAAACTGTTATGATAAGGAGTATCATAAAATGAATTTATAACAACATCTGTCAAATGTATTTTGCAATTCATTAAATAAGAGTTCTTTTTAACAAATCAAAACTATTTCCAATTTGGTAAGTCAATTGCGTTACTGAACATGAATTATTAATTTATATATATACAGACTAAGTAAAGGTTACACTCCGTACAAATTTGATTAGTCTTTTAGCATACAAATATGAAAGTGCTATGATCATTGCGTTGCAATTTATTCTATGTTGTTTAAGATAATAAAAAGATACACAAACATCTGTACTGTTTAATAATTTATGTTGTTGGTTGAAAATGTTGTTGGAGGGAGGGGAGGAATTAGAAAACATTTAAAACTGTAGATTTGTCAACTTGTAACAATTAATATTGCATTATCATATATTTACTAATTTTGCCACTTACCAAATTAAAGAAATGATTTCTCAACACATTCAAACTATTTCAAACTATGTTGAACAAATCTTTTAAACATGAATTAAGTCATATAAACAGACATATAGAAAATACACTCGGGACTCACAATTTCTTCTTTGTTTATTTTAAGTAAAACAGTCAGGACTCACAATTTCTTCTTTGTTTGTTTTAAGTAAAACAATACTAAAAAGTTTTTGAAATGTTTTGATTATGAACTATGTATTTGCAACACAACTCAAGGAAGATATGCGTCACTGAAATTAGATTTCAAAATTTTGAAAAATAACCCACATATGAGAAAAGTCTACATACTTAAAGGACAACCCTCGTATATCCTAGAAAATGTTTAATAAAAACAATATCAATTTCAAGTCTTTCTACTCAGAGTGTACTTCTTCTCAGTCCTCTAAAAATGGGAGTTTTCCACTTATTAAGGCATTTTGTAACTTCATGACCCTGCAGTGTTAGTATATTGTTACTGGTATAGTTCCTGTAAAAGCAAACCAAATTTGTGTATAATATTGCATGAAGATGTGTTTGTGTCCCGAGTGTAACATTTTCAATTGTTATATATAAATAATGTAACATGTAAAATATGTTAAGAAATCATGAAATAAATCAATAAATTCTGTACTGTTTTCATCTGAGAATGTTTCTTTATCAAAATAAAAGATAAATTACTTTTTATCTTCAGTACATTGAACAAATCTACTTGGTGTATATATCTGAATATAACTATTTTTATAAGAACTTTCAAACTTTTTAAACATGCTCCATTTCACTGCTTCAGACTTTAAAGTATTTATTCACGTCAGTTATTTGATATAAATGTGGAAAACAATTAACATGGACTACTGTTCTATAGTTACATATCAAAATTAAGATGATGAATATATAGCGTTACACTCGGGACAACACTTAAAACCATGTAGACAAAAAATGAATTGCACTACATGAATTTGTTTTAGTTTTGTGAGCTTGTGGGTACGCTTCTGTTTGAGAAATAGAGAAAAAACATTTCAAATTCAAAGAATGATAAAAAAAATCTTGTCTAAATGCAAAATGTTACACTCGGGACATTTCCAATCAGCTTTATTCAAGATGGTATAACTTAAAAAACAAATGATTCTTTTGATCATTTCTTTTTTTTAAACAACATGGACAAATATGCCTATCAATATGTTAAACTGCATTTTCTGTCCAAGCATTAGTTTACTTACAGCAATATCATCAATTTGAATTTCCATTTTTTCCTGGAGCAAAATATTTTACATGTGCACTTGAAAGGTGACTTCTAAATAATACTTATTATTGAAATATTTGAACAAAATGCATTAAATTTTAAATATAACACATGTACAATGAAATTAAAAACAACCATTGATTACTTACCCCAAAATTGAACAAAATATAAAAGATTGAAAAATGTGTAAAGAAAAAATGTCACGCTAAAAGTGTTACACTCGGGACATTTTTTGCCTGTTTTTCTAATGTAACTTTTGAACGAGTAACACAATCAAGCTGAAATTTTGCAACATTTTTAACAACATCAAGACACACCATCAGAACATTAAATTACATTCATGTGTTGTGTGGTATTCTTTAAATCTTGAAAAGAAAAATTGTCTTCATTATTTTGATTTATGCCCTAATGCAATAATAACTAAATTTTAATACTTTGGAATGGAACAAACATTGGAATTTCACCAGTCTATTCATCTCACAAACCATTTAAGAAATTGATAACTCAAACTTTTTTATGAAACGAAGGACTTAAGATTACCGGTATTCTTCATTATAATAAATAAGTCATTCTATTTTTAGCTCACCTGAGCACATTGTGCTCAAGGTTAGCTATTGTGATCACATGTTTTTGGTCATCTGCTCGTGCATGCCTCTGTCAACAATTGCTTTAAACAACATCTTGTTCTCAAGCAGTGGGCCAATTTCAACGAAACTTTACAGGAATGTTCCTTGCATGAAGCTCTACTAAAGTCATTCAAATAATTAGATTTAATTAAAGATTTTGTTTGTACGAAGCTCTACCAAAGTCGTTAAAAAATAAGATTTAATTAAAAATTTTGGTTGCTATGGTCAGAATTGGCCCTGCCCCGGGGGTCACTTAATTGATTTATATAGACTCATAGGAAAAATGTGAACAAGTTTTCTCTGAAGTCTTCTGGTGAGTGATTATAGGGCCATCATCGCCCTCTCATTGTTTCTTCTATGTGTATATCAATTTGTTTTTTATTTGTTTTTCAGGTTCGTACTAATTATCGGACATCTATCACCATTCCAGAGAGATCATGGGGTCAATTCCGTGATATGTTATCTGAGTTTTCTGACCAGGGACTGTATTTATACAGTGGCCAGTAAAATACCAAGCGGTCTGGACCAGGAGGAATGTGCTTCATAAAAGGCTACATTCTTACAGAGACATATATGTCTCTGATTCATAGACTAGTGCAAAAAAAAGTCATTGATTTTTGTTTCATTGTATTTTTTTTAAATGGATAGCTCTGTGTGGTTTGGTGTTTCCTGTAGGATAGGGCATTGTAGCTCTTCATTTTTTATAAACTGTAGATTTTAATTGACAGACAAGATACTGTCACATTTCGTAAGGGATCGGTATTTGGATATAGCTAATGAAGGGATTGTTTCTGTTTTATAATGATATTGTATATTTTTTGCCACATTTATTATATCACATTCATTCATCAAGCACATTTCCTAAGGGTTCACATACTGACATTGCATCATATTAAGATGAACAATATTTCTGGTATTGGGAGTTTACTGATGTAAGCGACATAATGCACTTTTGGGTTATTATTCTCTTGCTGTATCAATATAATACTTTAAGTTAGATAGTTCAAGGGAATGTGTATCTGCCGGCCCTAGTGCTGTAAGTAAGAGAAAAAATTGATTTTATGGCCCTATTGCAGGGTTTACTATTTTTATTTCTCAACCGATTTTTTAATGTGATATATCAAATAAAAGATGAAACTCTCAGCTTTCAGAAAATGTATGTCATATATATTATCAGAAAATACGTTTATGTTCGATCTAAACTTCATAAAAAATTAGATAGAAAATGCTCCTTATTATTGGATTTGAATTTTACGGTGCTTTGGTCTTTTTTCATATTTCAACTTTTTTATACTTTTGTATCTTGATACAGTTAAAGCTATTAGCTTTTAGAAAATTTTGACTTTTTGAAAATCGGCTCAAGATAACTACCTATGCCTTTGCCAACTTCTATGTTGTGTAAATTTTTTTTGAAAAATCGCAAGTATTTTTGGGTTGGAATATTACGTCCATTTGGTCCATTTCTTTTTTTTACATTTTAATTGTATAATGATTTTAAAGTTTAATCTCTCAGCTTTCAGAAATTGTTAACCTTTTGAGAATTGGTTCAGTATAAATTTGTTTTACCGTCGCTCAAACTTAGACAAAGATTTGGTCTTTTCAATAACCAAATTGGTAGAGGTCAACTCGACAATGCTACACACCCAAATATCAGAGCAGACAAATTATACAAAACAGGAATACATGTACCAATATAATAATGAAAGATATTTAACTTCCAATATCCGCTGGCCACAGTTTTCTAATATATATTGTTTTAATTATTATGGATGTATTGCTTGAAAGATTCTGACCATTTTACCTTAAATGTTGTTATTTTTTTCTAAACATTCAGCTCTGATAAAGACAAAAAATCTTTTATATGAAATAAACATGATGCAATGTCATCTTGATTTCTGTTGTTTTTTATCCTTATTTTAACATTGTTTCTTACATGTGTCCAACAATGCACATCAGGGTTATCTTGTAGAACAGTCTAGAGGAAAATCTCTGACATAAGCACTATCCCCATGGTGCACTACCATTGTAATATCATCGTATAAATTACAATTCAACTATACAAGGAATTCATTCTCAATGCTGTCAAAGAATGGGCATTTACAGGTTTTTACCGGAATACACTCAATCACTCAGTCTCAACACATATCGGAGCAACGCTACAACGAAATTACTATAAGCCGCCCTATGGCTATGTGGCATAATCAATTTACAATATTTTTTGGTGCATACGTTAAAATCAGTTTTTAATAAACGATTGGTACTCAACTTGTTGGTTGCTCCCTTGTCATGATATTTTAATGACAGCATTGATAGATTTATTCCAATTTGAACTATATTTTGAAAGTAAAGCGGATGTAACTTTGTCAACCAAAGCATGTTTAAGAATAAAAACATATCACAGACATTAAGCATAATAACAGTATGAAACCAGAGACATAATTCTTACATGATGTGCTTGAATAAGTTTATTTATACCAGTATTCTCCATACATGACAGGTGATACCAAGAAATGATGCAGATTTCCATTGTCTTATGTTTGGGGCAATCTATGCCATTTCTCCAACTGTGGCTGCATTAGGTGTATATCTCGTGACACCAAGAAAGAAATGCACAGCACTATTCTGAACCATACTGATGGAATAGTACCGTTACTAAAACAGACATTAAATAAGACATGTAAAATCATAACAGTAGTATCATTTTTAAGTGCTTTTGATGGTATACCGTCAACACCCTAGGTTTTACCTCATGAAAAGATATACACTCATGAAATGGCAAAGAGTCATCAATAACATGGAAATTTCATGTACGTACTAAGGACATTCATATATTGTATTATTAAAAAGAGATGAAAAATCATATCTCCATTTTCTTAGAGTATGTGTACAAGCACAGGTGGCAGTATCAGTGTTTGGTCCACAAATGATGAAAACAAGTATCAGTGTTCACAAAAAAAAAATCCCGTCACTGAGCTTATATTACTATCAATGTGAAAAGCCTACTATATGTCTATACGCCAAACAATGTGGAACATCGCCACTCGTTGTTTCAGCATGAAATACGTGCGCTGAAGGAAAATAGCTACACATGTATCAAGCGATCTGATTGGTCGGATATGTGTGTACAATAGTCTGTTCATTTCATGCCGACCAATCAGATCGCTTGATACATCACTCGCGCTTGACTCAAAATGGCTTGCAGCGAAGTTAAATAACGAAAGGAACACAATTTTACCGTTTCACAGTTATTAGATGTAATTGAATGAGATTTTCGATAGGAATGAATATCTTATAGTTTATTTTAATGACATGTGTAGCAATTTTCGTTCAGCGCATATCTTTTATGCTGAAACAACGAGATGCAATGTTCCACAGTGTTTGGCATATAGACATATAGTAGGCTTTTTACCTTGATAGTATGTATAAGATCAGTGACGGGATTCTTTTTTCACGGGATTTTTTTTTTTTGTGGACCAAACACTGATACAGCCACCTGTGTGTACAAGAAGACAGTACCGTCAACTAGTATAACCTCATCTGTAATAGTTTTATTTTTACTTTGGCCAGGGATGCTATAGCATCCCTGCTTTGGCTTACTGGTATATCAATTTTACCTATTGATTTCCAGAATTTTGATGGATCAACATTACAGTCATTTAACATTTCAAGTTGCATTTTATACCAATGACGGCGCTTTGCCTTCTGAACTTCAGTATCAAAATGCTTACTTAAGTGAACATACTTGGCTTTAAAATGAGATTTCTCTGCTCATGAATTAGTAAGGTATGTTAATTGTCATTCCACCAAGGTTTACCAGGACAGTGTTTTCTGGTTGTACTTGATGGTGAAATAGTTTTAAAAGGAATATTACTATACATGCTATTCTTAATAATAGAACACCATTCGTCGTAAATTAAATCTACATGTATATCATTTTCTCTATGCGAATCTTGTTCTAATTTATCTATGGTCTTATTCACATTATAAAGTACATCAGTGTTGCCAAGAAAACCACTTAAAATAACTACCATTAAACTTATCATATGAGTCATGTACTTAGTTTACATTATCAGTCATGTGTGGTGAACAATCACACCTGACAGTCCATGATAACAAGGAATGGTCAGGTATACATGTTGGGGCAATATGCATGAGTTTACCACATTTGTTAATCACATATTAACAGTAAAACCCTGTAGTTAGCTAATATCAGATGTCTATTTTGGCCACCATGATTACGCCCTCTGCCACCGTCATTTCTATCACCACGTATGTGTTCTTTATTCTTATACTGAATGTACGTGTCTGAGTGCATTTTCTTATCAGTGACAACTTTAGTAGTCACACCATCTTTAACATCAACCACTTATTTACAGACTGGTTTACAATATTTCCCCTCTACTTAAACTTGATAAAGTGACTGCCTCAGTACTCAGACTGTTTGGTGCAAAAGTTGATCCTTATAGCGAATTTTTAGTCAGAGCATCAAGAGATATTCTATGACTGCAAGTCGACCATTTGACTCTTAAATTTATTTCAGTTTGTAATTCTTATACATCAGACTGAAGGGAAGTTAACTATGTACATAATTATGTCTGATGTTGAACTACAACTATAAATATTTTATTGCATTAAAGTGAATGAACTAGGGTAGATATATTGTTGAAGTAATAATATTTCAGTTCGGTTATGTCTTCCTAGCTATAGAACTGAGAGTCCTAATGGTGGCTTATTTCATAGCCCCATATTTCAGAGACATCCTTCAATCTAAAGGGAAGATGACAAAAATACGTCTTTGTACTCATTATCAATCATATCTTGGTGGATTTGAGAAATCTTGGGTTCTATCAAATAATATATTACCAATATTTCTAATGAAAACAATGTCAGTATAACTAAGCTGCTTTTGGTAGGAAATCTCTACTGTCAGTTCACTTGCAGTATTAATATGTACTGACAATTTGAACAAGATTTTTGCGATATTCAGAATTTATTATCTGTCTCATAACAGGCTGGTTTCTGGCTTTAATAGAATAGAAAACATGACCGGTATTCAGCTTGATAACATTCTTTTCTTACACAAAGAAACAAAAAACAGAACATGATTTTTTTTCTTTGGACATTTATTGACAGTCAAGAACTGAAATATTCCATTCTTACTGACTAATAGTAATACAATAATTGTATAAAGATAGAAAAAGATGTCACTCATAGAAATATAGAAACAGATTATGTGTCAAACACTCAGTACAATATGAAGTATAAATACACAGGTGATATTGTAGGTTAGGACAAAAATATGAATATATGATGGATTAAACTACAACTTAAGTCATTAATGAGAAGATGAAAATCGAACTTGAAACAAATTAATAGGTTTTACACAACATGACACTTGTTCCAGTGATCTTGTCAGCCTAGTTACCAATCTAGCTAATGAAGATATGGACGGACAAGTCAAATGCTAGAGACCGATAGTTCCATGTAATGGTAGTATTCATGTGGTTCACAGTGAACTGTGTACTAGCTTGTTAATGGATATGTTTGACTTGGATTAAAAACAGAATTTAACAGTAAGAAGAAAGACTAGGTAAATTACAAACACTTATTATATAGAATGTCATGATATAATGAATTTGATTGCAAATACACATTAAAAAATACAATGATTATTATTGCCATTGTAATAAAGAACAATTTATAATTAATACTTAATCAGTACACCGTTCCTACTTTACATTCAAAGTGTAGATGTTGATCTGAATGCAAAATGGTGACAGATATGGATATTATTACAGTAAGTACAAATGTTGCCAGGTTCTTACACTTCATACATAAATATTGGAATGTTTATAAAAAAAAAATATTTATAATATACAACAGCACATAACTGGCTGGAATAAGGTTTATATGACAACTCAAAAATAAATATGTTATATATACATAGGTATAAACAAAACTTCAGCAGGTCACTTAAATGAGCCTTTCTGTTATAGATTCTAAAATCATTAACAAAATGTAAAACAGGCAAAAATAACATTAATCAAAAAGATATAAAGGGTCGTCAGTTGTAAAGGTTCCACTGGTATACTACATTGCAAAATTTGGGATTTTCTAGATATTAAAATAACCTCAACAATAATCAGAACAAAATAATCACATAGTTAGAATAATCACCATGGTGTATATATCTATGACACAATCATATTATCACATGTTTTGTGAAATAAATTGATGTTTTAATATTATCTATAATAAATAACAGTAAACACCAAAATGGTAAAAAAATACAAAACAGTATAAAAAGTCTATAAATAAAATTTGATTATAAATAACTACAAAAATAAAAATAATCATTTGTTCGATTGTAAGAGATAAAAGTGCAATAATAAATATTTCTTTGTTCAAGACAGTCTAAGAGAGCCTTTATCATTTAATACCAGTTAAACTGACACCATTCACACAGCAGAAAATAAGTACATGCATTATGCTTATAAATATTGAATCAATAAAGTTAATATTTAATGAATGAAAACTTTCAATTACACCACACACAAAATGAAAACACTGTCACACTTACACAAACCAATGTAATACACTCTGCCATGACTTAAAATCTATGGTTGCTTTAACCAGGCATATTATCCTTCTAGTCAATACATGTACTTATACCCTTTCTGAATTGCATTAACTATATAATGAGAACTGATAGTGCAAAATAATGCTTGCCTGGGTAAAAATTTGCAGTAAGCAAATATATAACTGGTTTAAGCCTTCGTCATCAATATAAAGCTTACATAACATGGACACTTTCTCCCAAATTTATCACAAAAATCTTCTACATCATTCATAACAATGTAACCACATAATTGTAAGAACAAAATGACAACATTTTGGTTCCAAGGGACAACAATATTCATGGTACATTCATATAAAACAGGGCCACAGCTGTAGGAAAGCATTTTTCAGGAAATGAGCAATTGTTTGTAAGTTTATGCGAAATTGCACAATTTCAAAGGAAAATTTTTACTAACATGCAAAGCACTCTATTTTCAACTAACACAAACAAAATGAGTATTGACTTAAAAACCCAGTTCACACAGCATTGCAGGTTAAACAATTAAACAAATCTAATAACATGTAATACTTAGCATGAAATATGAAAAATTAACTCAAAAAAGGGAAAACTACTGCACACATAATCTTATGTTAATGTGATGCACTGTCATAATGTAATTTGTCTTTAAATTTATGAATTAAACTTGATAGTGTATATGTGCTGAGAGCACAAATAAACCTGTAAACTTGGCAATTATACTAACACTTAGAAGACATTCAATCATACAATGCATTAGTGAAAAAGAAAGTTATGTTAGTGTTGTCCATGACAGTCCTTAAGAGATCATGAAACATTCTGTGAGTCAATCTCAAAGAGCAGTAATTATCCCTGATATTGATTCTACAAAAATAAATAATGGAAATTTAAAACAATTTCTAATTTTGATATAATGCTGTAATCCTGAACAACTTTTGAAAAAAATAAAAAGAAAATGCAGACTAAATGTAATAACAAATACACCTTTTAAATTAATAAATGAATTAAAACCTATTGCTTATTTAACTAATGCATAATAATGTGTATCTGAAAGTGATTTGGAGTGTTACAGTTTGAATCTACAAAATGTATAAGTCAACAAAAATATCAGTCAGAATAAGTAGTATAATTGTACCCTATAAATGCATCTCCTTATACATGTTTGTTATACTTATCCACTGAGTTTTACTCGTAAGAACAAATCAAACAAATGAAGTCATTTCGAATGAATTCTAGGTAAATGAAGTCACCCAAAACACATCATTGTACTTTTGTTTCCTGTAAGAAATACTTGATACAAAGTCGAATTTAATAAATACTCCAAAAATATGGACTGGATCTCACAGATAACTTACTATGACACAAAAAATGCATAGAGGATTTCCTAAGTAAAATACCGTATCACACAAGTCTATTACATATTTATTTAGTTTTCTTTGCTTCCTTCACACCATTAGGTACACCATTAGCAGTTTTACCATTCTTGTCACTCTGAACAGCATTAGTCTGAAAAATTCACAAAAATAAAAATATTAATATCATTCAACATACAACCAAACCTGTGTAAGTGATCGACCACCTCTGAATAAAGGCTGCCCTCTGAAGAAAGGTCATTCTTTAAATAACTGTCATGAATTATTTGGAACAAACTGACCTCCAAATAAAGGCCACCTATCAATAAAAGTTACATTATGTCTTTCCAAAAGGTGACCTTTGTTCACAGGTTTGTTCACAGTATTACTCAGGATATGATCAGAAATGTCAACAAACATGCAGAAACATGCATTCTTACCACGTATACATGTAAATTAATGATGAATGATTAAAATAACTTCTTCTTGCAAAAATGAAAATAAAGTTACATAAATTCCAATTTCAACCTCCCCATACAGTTCCTATAAGCAGTTTACACTCATAGGCTTTATCAGACAAGGTAATGATGTCAATGCATTGAATGATTCTAATTTTGATTCCAAAACATATATGATACAATTAAAAGTTAGTCTTAATACCCCAAAATAGGGGAAATAAAAGGGCCGATTGTCAACAAAATGAAATATACCTTTCTCTGCCTTTGTGATTTGATATAGGCTTGAAAATAGAAGTTGAGAAATAAGGCCAATATGGTGGATGCATAAAATACCACCGCATATTGCATCCATAGCGGGAACTCGCATCGTACGATCAGGGACTGAACAGCGTGAATGATGCCAACATTGAACTGAATCTAAAAATAACCAAAATATCTAAATATAGCAAACAAAATACTATAAGTAAAATGGATGGTAGACATTACCTTTGGCTTCTTTATATATGCTTGGATATAGAAGTTAAGGAAAAGAGTTATAATCGTGACGCCGTATATGAGAGAGGTCCATAACATCCAACGTGGATAATCACATTCTACAATAATGCCCTGGATCCCGTAAACCATACCAGCAAAAAATTGGATCTGTAGACGAAAATAAATTAACTCTCAATTGGTGCGACTAAACCTAAGTTAATTAATGACATATCATTGTATAGAGATTAATATAATTTCGCAACAAGCTTGTTAGGTTTACGTGCATCCTACGATGACCGCTATAAGATTGAGGTAATATATTCGTAAGAGCCTACCTGAAACCTCTTAATAAACTTACAGCAAATACAAGAAATTTCAAAAAGGCAATCAAAAGAAAAAAGACTAGCTTTGCTACAAGTTAGCTGCAATCACATCAAGTAGGTAGGAGAGGGAACCAGAGGGATTTGTGACAATTTGATTGGTCCACTTTAGGTCCACCATACATATGTCAACCAATCAAATAAGTACAAATTCCTATGGACTGAACAGCAGTCTCTATAATGTTTACAAACTTATTAGTCAACCAAAACCATAAATATAACTTCATGTGTTAATATTCACTATTAATTTTCATCATCTTTTCTTATTTCCATGCTAAACTTAGCTAAATTGTGATTACCTTGTAATATACAGTCAAACCTGCAGACAATGGCCATCCATGTGAAAGACGAAATGTGGCCTTAATTTGGAGTTATTTCTAAATAATCAATTATGGTTTAAAAAGAACGGTCCTTGTTCAGAGTGTGGCCTTTATTCAGAGGGTGGCCTTTATTCAGAGGAGGCTGTTAACACAGGTTTGACTGTATAATCAAAGCACTTATGAAGCGTGTTGAAGTGATTTTCAAAGGTTAGAAACAAATCTTATATCGAAAAACTGATATGTCTAGAGTTGCAGACTGCAAATTCCTAACCCAAAATTTATGTCTATACCATATATAGATAAATACATGAAGATTAATTTCTGTACTTAAGAATAAAGGAAGGATTGGGATACAGCAGCATCACTCAGTAAAGAATTGTATTTATACAAGATAAGCTGAGATAAAAAGTTCACTAAAAGTTAAGAATGAGAATGATCATCCATTATGTTTGATGACATCAACATGAAAGCTGTGTCATGATGTTTAAAGATTGTTGCAAATACAGGGTTTACATGGACTATATATATAAAAAAGATTATTGGAAGGAAATATTTTTAAAAAAATCATGATTTCTGAATATTGAGGTTCCTGTTATATGTGAAGTCAAGAGAAGTGTTCTTTTCAAATTAAGGCCATCCTTAAAAAAATGTTTTGTTTGAGGTAACCCTACTCCAAGAATTTTCAGTGGGTAGGTACAAATGTAGCTAGGAAATAATTTTTTTTACAATTTATTCTTTTATACTGAACCCTAAGTACATGCCAGAATCCTATCTTTATATCAAAACAAAATTTTTACCCGAGAAGCAAAAAGAAAAGTTGAGTAGGGGCCTTTTTGATGAGCAGGTAGCTTAACCGCAAACAAAATATTTTTACGGATGACCTTTGAAGATGAATTCATCATGTTATATTCGTCCCAGTCAAATCTCTCATTCTATTGATAGTCTGAGCCTAAATATTCAGAATTCAGAGTTTGGTTATATTTTAAACACTTCACCTTAGATCGTATATAAAAAGTTGTAGCAACATGCAATATACTTACGAGCTGAATGATTGTGAGATATCTTTTCCACCATAAATATTTCTGATACTGAGGTCCTAGACCTGCTATCCCGTAATATGTGTACATAATTACATGTATAAATGAATTAATCATTGCACCGAAAAATGCTGAAAAAAAAGAACAAATAAAAATTAATACAAATAAAAACAACTTATTTAATATCAGAAAAAGATTAAACAATTTTTTAACTTTCTTATAATTGTTTTCAATACTAGTTCACAAAGAAGAAGACAGGATAATCTAACCAGTTTCTAACCCAACCCAGTTCAACACAAGTAACTGCCAATTTTCCCATGAGTTGAATCATTACTGATGGAGGACTAATGGTCCTTAATTCAACCAAATCAACACAGACTACATTCATGCACAGATTGATATAACATAGCAGGGTGAATACAGTCAGACCTCCGAATAAAAGGCCACCTTGTAAATATGTGTCATTCTTTTAAAAACAATCATTGATTACTTAGAACAAAATGACCTCCAAATAAATGTCACCTGTCAATAAAGGCCAGATATTGTCTTTCAAAAGGGTGACCTTTGTTCACAAGTTTGACTGTATACTAATCTTTTGTTGGAAATCGTTTCTATAGTAACACAATTAATATTGTACATGTATGTACTGATACTTACATTGTCCTCCAGCGACCCATTTAACACCCATCCACCAGATTGGGAACATGGTGGCGTGATGATAGACGTGAAGAAAACTAATCTGGTTGTTCTTTTTACGGAAAACAAAAAATACAGTATCCAACATCTCCACACATTTTGAGAAATAAAACCACCATAGTGCTTTAGCGATCTAAAAAATACAAATCAAATCATTCATATAAATACACATGTATGGTGTCAGAAGAATTCGCTCAAAATCTTCACAATTATAATGATTTAGCTTAACTATAGATTTTAAATGTATTTACACATAATCTCTTAAGTAAGATGTTTATAAAAGTTTTTAAAGCAATGATAATTTACTTAAAGTCAATATACAAACTGGTAACTTTGAAATAAACTAACAGTATTCAAACATTAAACTACAGAGTAATAGACTGACATCAGTATGCACCATTTGCATGATAATATGTTGATGGTATCAATATAAAGAGAAAATACTTACCCGGACTTCGTGAGGGTTGTCAGAGAAGTCTACAGTTTGACATGAGTAATTATATCCAACCATTGTAGTATTATACAGTAACTGAAATCACAGATAACGTTAAATATTAACATAATTGTTTTGTAAGAGATGACAACTATTTACATTTCATTACAGTTCTTTGATTCCACCACAGTTTGATAACTTATTACACAATCTATGATGCTTACTGGGTAGTTTTCTTTTTGACGACCTCTCAACAGACGATATCACTAACAAAACAAAAGATTTTCCAACTGTCTCAGATTGCCAGTCATAGAGTAATTGTTTATTGATTATTTATTTTTACTGTCATAAAATTTACAATCTAGTAATTTTACTTTCAAGCTTTAAACTTAATAACAAGATACATAAACTTAACATTTCTTAAAAGGAATCTAACTGATTAAAATACACAAAATACAAATGTTGTATCTTTAAGAACAAGCAATATAATATGTAATAATACAGTCAAACATGTGTTAGCGGCCACCTCGTGGCAACCTCTCAATAAAGGCCACCCTATGAACAAAGGCCATTCTCATGAAAACTGTCATTGATTATTAGAACAAAATGACCTCCAAATAAAGGTCATCTGTCAATAAAGGCAAGATTGTGTGTTTCCCAAAGGTGACCTTTGTTCACAGGTTTGATTGTACAAGTATTGTGATATGATGTGTTTTCTTATACATCATTGTTTGTCAGTTGTAAATCAGTATAAGACCCAGTTATTATGTACGTAAAATGATTCAATTAAAACAAACAATAATATAAATATTAGAGAAGCTCACCTCAGTACATATATGAAAGTTGATCGCTATACATATAAAATTGTATATAACAATCGGCCATTTCAGTTTATAAGGTTCTCGATTCTCCATAAATTTTGGTCCGATTACCGTCACAAATAGGACATAAGCAGCAGTAATGAGGAGCGTCGGTGTATATCCCTGCATTAAAAACCAGTTCTCTACTCTTTTATCTGAAATAAAGGATGTAACAATAAACAAAAATCTCATAAAAAATCTCTTAATGATACAATCAAGCACATGTATGATTCTGTGACTATAAGGAATTAATAACTTTTTGAAACTGGACAAATCTTTAAGGAACGAAAGCCAAATGCATTTTTCAATAGAAAAAAGATTAAACACAATTTAATAAATTACATGCATGTAGTAAGATAATTTTGACTTACCAGAGACAGAGAGAGCCCAGGTATAAAATTCATTAAAATGGTTGTATTTGTCTACTAACAACTCCATCTTGTATGTTTATTATGATCTTATTTCAATTCTGAAAATAAACAGAAAACATTCATCTATACGCATGAATTCTCATCTAATATTTTCTCCTCAAAATCATTTGATAGAATATTATCAGAATATTAAATCTTGAGCAGTAAAATATTTAAGCTAAACATACATTTATACATTTAGCACTGATTAATAAAATAAATCTACCAGTAGCCAAAAATATGCAAATTTTGCCAAAATGAAAATTTCAAATAAAATGTATGAAATTAAACAATGAGAATAATAAACCAAGAATTTAATCATCAGAAAATAAAATTTTAATAAATGTACCAATAACAGTATCTTTTCTGCTATATATTGATTGGAGTACATCGATCCACAAAATTTAAAAAAAAAATACTGAATATTGATGAATTATTTCCAGCAATGTTAACTTTTACTTATAGTTAAAACATGCACAAAATTAATGCACTATATTTTCAAAATATCCTATGAATAATTCCTACAGTGTGTCGCCTTTATGCTTCCTGGATAAATATGACAGCATTATCTAGATCAATAATGGTTAAATATCCACAGCGTAAAGTTTGCATTCATGAATTGTATTGTATTGATAATGGTGTTATTGTTGTCTGACCGTTTTCTGTTGTGACTTGTCTGATATGGTACATGAATATAGTTATCATGCTACAACAAGCTATAACAGCTGATTATTTGAACATGTATTGTATGGTCTAACTGTTAATCCTTCACAACAATACAAATAATTGTCCAGGATTGAAAACAGCTTAATTGACCTTTGACATTGAATTAAGCTTTAACCAAACTGTCGGAGGATCAGAAAGTAGTACATATCAAAATATAGAAAATAATTTAAGTACAAAAAACAAGGTTAAATCTGTCTGTATTCCATAAATATTAATGAATATGAATTCATGAATCTTTTACAGTATTCATATTGAAAATCATAAATCAGGTTTGTTTCTGGTTACATGCTCATAAAATATAGGGTAGAGGTGGGTCTGGGATCTTATGCTCTTGAATGTACATACAGTATGACTGTGGAAAGGAAAAATTGGTATTTTATACAGTTCCTCAGCCCTTATAAAAAATCTAGGTTTTGGGGAGAAATTACCCAGAAATGAACATTTTTTTACACATTAGGTTAAACATAATATCCATAAACTTGAACTAATTTTACATTATTTTAAAACATTTTTATTTATGCAATATAATAATGTTGCTGATCAATCCTTTTACCCAACAGATAAAATCATCAAACATTTGCAGCAGTATGGTGTATTGTTTTTTAATAATTGGCTGTGATATTAACAGCCCAATTAGCTCAGTGTGTAGAGCATCTGACTTGCAAGCAGGAGGTTGCAGGTTCAAGCTCTACCTTGGGTACAATTTCTCCAGTCCTCTTATTACACAATACTGAACTAATTGAAGAAGTAGCTACATAATCATAATAGTTAATTTTATGTTAAATTTCATGTTAATTGTGGTAAGATTTTAACATACTGATATTAAACATGGAATTTAACATAAGTGACAGAAAATATTTAGATATCAACAAAGTCATACTGAAAGTCCACCAAATTATCAAACATTAACTTCCTGCTTTATTTTTATACAGGTAGACGCTGTGGGTGTGCAAGATATCTGAAATTTGGTTATATATTCAAAATAAAAGGGACTCAACCTTACAGCCCTACATATTAACATATTAATACCCCCCCCCCACAAATTACATTATTATGTTATATCAACTAATAGTCAATCTCCTTAATTGCAAAACAATATACACACCCATTACTCGTATTTATGTCTTAAATCAAATAAATAGATCTTTACTGAAAAAACATAGAAACAATTCTTGTCTAAATGGAAGTATACAAGGTCTACAATATTTTGGCAAAGTGATGATATCAATCTAAAATGTAGAATAAATTGATAAACTGAAAACTTACATACACTCAATAAACAGATGAATAGATTTATCAAGTCTGCAAATACCAAAGATTTATTTCAGGCAAAACATATATTAGACCAAACTGGCAAATAGATACAATAATATTATATATCCATACAACAGTATCATGATGAAGAATTTCTATCTACCATACCTTTATACAAAGGTCAATGAGGTCTGATCAAACATGTGAGGTGGAAACTTTTATAGTATCATTATCCTGCAGTAATAGTGTGGTTATAAAAGTGGTTACATCAGTGACACATGACTGTGTCTTTATCTGTGTGATAAGAGAATAAATCATACATATATCCATGGAGAAAATCATGATTATGCAGTTTAAATTTATCGTCACAAATTAACTTTACTATTGCGCTTAAATTAAAGTATAATTTAATACAAGTGATAAGTACTTCATTTCATTTTTTAAAGACATTGAACAGCTACTGTGTAAGTGACCCCCCCCCAAAAATCCACATGAGGTATTTTGTTTTATTGCCCCTAATCAGATTAATCCTGTCTGGTCATGGTCTGTAGACATGACACCTAGTAAAAAAGTAGTGTCTTTTTTTTATTTATGATAGTATTTCATGAAGTCCTGTTGTTTTTATAAGCATGTCTAGTAACTGATTATGTAAACAGAAGCTAGTCTATGAATGACCCTGTCTGTTTTATTACCCCCTACTGCGGAAACAGGGTCTTACTGGACCATAAGTCACATTCTTGGTTCAATGTTTTTACAGATTTAGAAATTTATAGACTTCCAATTCATAGCTCACTCTACTTCTAACTTCTAGACAGTTATTCTATTAAAGACTTATAAGAATATTACATTTAAAAATAAGAATACTATTCAACTGTACTTTTATTAAGCACCTAGCTCTTGAATACATATATTAATTGATGAAGTAACCTCTATCTAAATTCTAAAACAATTGTTTTTTTTCTTATAAACCATGTACATGTATAACCTTTGACAGAGAAAATTAGCAGCTAACATGTTTTAGCAATAACAAGAGGTTATTACAGAAAAAAATGTTTCTGTTTATCCGACCTAACCTAATTTTTCGAGGAATCATGGGAATATGGTACATCCACATTCTCCCAAAAAATCCCCCTTCTACCTGCCTGTTCTCTACTTTTATTATTAAAATGAGCATGTAACCAGACCCCCCCCCCCCCCCCCCCCAATATATGTCTACATTAATACGGTCAGATTGTGACTGTGAGATATTGTTTTATTTGGCCACATCCTGAGATGATAGCCATTTCGAAATCCTTTATAAATCCACCCAACCTTAAAGCCGAATTTGTGGCTACTTAATTGAGGGGTACTGTATACTGTAACGATCCGATAAATGATGGAGCCTTAATTCTTTGACCTACTTTAAGTTTTTATTGAACACTGAAATTCATAAAACCCAGTGCATACATAACATTCCTGTTCAAAAATATTATAGATTCAAAATTGGTTATCAACAAAATTAAAGCATGAATAAAGTAAACTAATCATGCAGGGACTACGGTATACATGTACGTACAGATATTAAGATCATATACCCAACATGTGCACGCATTTCCTTAACAAACTCATTAATTGAAATACATTATTCAACAGGTTACTGTCTGACAATATAGGACAATTCATATCAATTATAATTAGTATAATTCGATCATAAAACATATATTTTAAGCGCTAACTTACCCTTAATCAAATTACTCTACAGTACACCATTAAAATCGAGACATCAAATATTTCGCATATCCCAGCTTCAAGCCTTCACGCAGGAAACCCCTGATAACACGTGTGTTAAAAATAGAATTTTCAACCGCGGAAGTAAAGAGGAAATTAACAATGAAATGAACTAATTTGGAAACAAAAGTAGACTTACATATAAAAAATGCGATAAGTATAAAGTTCTTACAGATAAAATTCCTGTTTTCGTCAATTCCTTCCTCAAACATGTACAGAACCGTTCAAGTAATTAGCCGGCGTTTCCATTAGCAACAAAACACAAATAAACAAGGCCGATGTGTCGTGAATTTGGTCTGAAATCCGCGAATCCGATTGGCTAGTCTCGTCACGGGATTCCTACCGGCTGCACGCGATTCTGTATGCGTTTTGCTTTAATGTGATTTTAATAATCGAAAAGGCTACTTGATTGTTGGACGACAGAGATATTTAAACATACTCCAAAAACAAACGTATGTATATACTTATTTTTGCATGATTTTCTCTTTTGTTTGATTAGTGTTTTGCAAAATGTTTGTTTACATCCGTCGCCAAATTACGGTGACTACATAAATTATTACTCTTCCCGATGATCCACTGCACAGTAGAAACTTGAACCAGCTTGCTCAGATTGCCATCAATTGTGTAAATATTTACCATCATCTGACTTCTCCATGTGTTCAAATTTAATATTTCTAACGATTCTGTGATTCAGTTCAACAATGTTTGAACTTTGATTCAAAACGAAGTTTTATTCTAAAAATGCCAGCACCATATTTTATTAATTGGCACGTGCAAAGATCGAGCACTAACTGTATTAATTAATTATCACATGCAAAAAATATCAGCACCTGCAAAAAAAATCTTCAAATAAGAGTGCAGTAATCGCTAAGAATGTGAAAAAGAAACTGATTTGTATTGATTTAAAAATGCCACTTTCCAGACTAATTTTCTAAATGGACTCAAATAACATGAATAATTACCAGGAAGAATAATTAACATCATATTACATGTTCATCTGAGTATTTGAACACTATTTGAAAGTGTTAAATCTGTCCAAATTGAAAACTGTGTTTTGATCCAACCTCTAAAATGTCAAAGTTTTTATTATGGCCTAAATAAAAAGTTTTGTGTTAAATTTATTCTTATTCAATTAATTGAATCAATATATATTAATTTGTCATGGTACAATATTTTACCCTCTTAATTCTGATTTTACGGAACAGAATTTGGTTCATGTTGTATTTCTTCCTTTAGGAAGCAATGCAATGTTAATACTTCTATAGTTACATGTATTCTCAAAATTTAACTCTTACAAACAAATTTTTTTTTACATTGACACATACTATATTGTATACATTTTTGGTTCTGAATTTGTTTTTTATTGATTAATGCTGGCAAAATGATATATATATTTCCTAGTTATTTGTTTTAATTATATTCGAAAATACTTGTGCATTTTTATTTTATGAAAGATATAGTTTGTTTTCTCATTCCAATAATTCTTTTTTTCTTTCAGTAACATGGCGCTGAAGGAATATGTTGACGATCTGTATGAAAAAGCTATAATCCCTGGTATGTATGACTTTTATATTACATAAAGACATTAAAAGGCTAACAAGATAGTATTTCAGTACTTCAAGGTCATTTTTTGTTAGGTTAATTATATTTTGCATACATGTTAACAATATTAATAGTTATATTATAGTATTTAATTATTTTATAGTAGGTCAATTTTTTCTTTATTATTGATTTTATTATTTATGATTCTCGTGCAATATAACATGTACATACAGGTGTGTGTTAAGACTCACAGTGGTCAAATTTTCACATTTCTATTACAACAGTACTGATAATATATACATGGTATACCAATCAATAATTATTCAGTGTACATTCAGTCCAAATGTTTCATAAATATCTCCATTCGGAGAGTAAAATAATGGTTATTTGATGGTCATTTAACTGTTAAAACAAACTACAAAGGCTTGTACTGGAAATAAAACTCCTGGTTTTACTGCCTGGTGGTCACTACATGTTCATAGATAATTTTTATCACTGGTTTGTCTGCAATACTAGTACCTTTTAGGCACAAAGCTTCTTGTAGGTCGTGTAGACAATGGCTTACACTTTTTTCAAGGGAAGTTAAAATATTCTGAGCAAACAAATTTCTGTGTGGTTATGCCCCCTGACCCCCCCCCCCCCGGAATTTGGCCTACTCATTTTAAACCAAGCTACTCCCCTGTCTTATGCGGTCCTGCATCTAGATGTTTAATTTCTTACACAGATGAGAGAACCCAGAACTGGCTGCTGATGCCAACAATATGGCCGACAATGATGATAACAACAACTTACCTGGCTGTTATATTAGGTGGTCAGCGGGTGATGAAACATCGCGAAGCTTTTCAACTCAACAACGTCATGATGTTTTACAACTTCTGTCTTGTACTTCTTAACGGATACATATTTTATGAGGTATGTGCTTCAGAGATAAACTATATAATATACTGTATAGTATTTGTATAGTGTGTACCCAGAACAGACACTTGTCAACACTAAGACTATTGATAGTATTTATCTATTAGATTTCTTCATATTTCAAACAGTAACAATTTGAACATCTCAGATGACTTATTTCATTTGGTGTAAAATGATAGTTCTTGAAACCCTCTTGACTTTATTAGTATCAGTTCACAGGCCTGCATCAACAGAACATTTAATAGCATTTCAAGTATCTTATTTCATTGTTATAAGTCTATAGGAGAATGTGCCTGTTACTTAATTGTCAGGACAACCATGTCTATAGTAGATGATGTTAATAGACAATTTTCACCAAGTTAATCAGATTGGTTTAACCTGCTAAATTTCCTGAATGGACTTGAACTACCGGTACATCCATTTTGAAACAGTCCACTACAAATTTGAGGGATATCATGAAAATGAAAATTTCGAAGTTATTCACCCAACAGTACAGAACCTGAATGACTGCATGGGTGTGCTGTCTTGCCAGGCTCTATCCTGGCGGCTAAAGCTTCAATTCTGCAGTTTCAATTCCATCATTGTAAACATTAACCCTTTTTCTGCTACTTGTGTTTCAGTTTGTTATGACAACAATCTTTAACTGGAGCTTCAGCAAAGTGTGCATGCCAGTTGAACAAAATACAGAATCCTCTGATCGTCTTGCTAGAGCTTGTTGGTGGTTCTATTTCTCCAAGAGTATTGAACTGATTGATACAGTAAGCATCTTATTCTACATATTCTATACTAGCCTTGACAAAATTATTTCATTCACTTTATATTGGTGCTTAATCATTTCTCACCGTGTTCACTATAACATATTCATATGATTATGGTCTAATAATTCTGATAATTTCTATGTTAAACCATTTAATTGTATGCCATTGTATCATATGATTCAAAAAAATTCTGTGTTAAACCGTTGAACTGTATGCCACGGATTCTAAACATTTTTGTGTTAAATCATTTAATTGTAAGGCAAATTGCCATTATATCATATTCATATGATTTATCGTCTTATAATTTTCGGTTGAGTTGTAGTTGTATGATTGTCAATGCAATATTTTCCACTTTTAGTTTAAAGGAGTCTATTAATTTTCATATTAAGTATTTGGAAGAGACTACATTACTTTGAGTTTACATTGTGATAAGTTTTAACAAGTAATATGGATATATAATTCCTCTTGTGTACTTGGTCATAGTTGTTACTGAGTCTTGTTAAAATGATATTTGGAAAATCTACCCTTCTGTATTGTTTCATAAAGTTGGTTGAGCATTTGAGTTAATCTGAGATGAAAATGCATCTAAATTTGTATACAGGCAAACCTGTGAACAAAGGCTACCCTTTGGAAAGACAAATTGATAGGTGACCTTTATTTGGAGGTCATTTTGTTCTAAATAAATAATGACATCTCTTAATAACTTCAATATAAAACAATTTATTTTCACTTTTTCAGGTATTTTTCATGTTACGTAAGAAGAACAATCAGATCTCATTCCTACATTTATATCATCATTTCACCATGCCACTTATATGGTATGTTGGTGTAAAATATGTACCAGGTGGAGAATGTAAGTATAGTTTAATTGATGTGCTTTGTATTGTTCAGAATTGTACATTTGTTCTGGTTAGGTCAGAGATTTATAATTAATGTTCATTTTGTGCTTGGCTGTCGAATATATTGTATATATGATTCAATAGTATGACAGTTTGTCATTTCCACTAAATTATAGTTTGCTGTGTAATTCTTGAACTATGTGCTATATGAAGTAGCAAAGAAACTAAATTTATCGAGTCATTTTACAAAAAAATATATCTTTTTTTGAAAGTATCAAATGTTTTTTTGGCTGTTAACATTTATAACTGGGTGTAATAATTTTCGTTGAAAATTTCAAATTTCTTTTAGTGTGACATGCATTTTCTATGCATGTTATGCTTATTTACTGTGAATGTCTACTAGACTAGTAGTATTATCAATGTGGAAGAAATTGTATTTTGTGTTTATTTACTTTCAGCTTATTTCTCAGCTAGTATAAACAGCGGTATTCATATATTGATGTATACATACTATCTACTGTCTGCCATGGGACCTCAGATGCAGAAATATCTCTGGTGGAAACGTTACATGACAGTCATGCAGTTGGTAAGAGCATTATAATGTTACTGAATCTATATTGGGGTGATCAGTGATCTAGTGGTAACATGCTGGGCTACTAAAGCAATGGTTGTGGGTTCAAATCTATGCTCCGCCTTTCAATATTTCGGGAACGCCTTTTCAGTAATTCCATTTGAACTACCCGAGCCAAGTGCTGTGTTCAGGAAATCACAGGAAATGAAAGAGTCATGTATTGGTGCTTCACACTAGGCGTGATAAAGAACAAGGAAAACATTTTCTGAAAGAGTAGGCATATAAATGCCTAGTTCTCCTGTATCCCCTCTCCCCTCTCTCTGGGCTGGCTCTGAAATGACTGTAGCTTTTGAATGGGCCGTTAACAACAGATAAATAAATGCTGAATCTATCATAATTTTTTCTTTTATTAAACCAATGTAATGTTCCATTGTTTCATGGATTACATTTCAACACACTTTCATTAGCACTACGATGAAAATAACTTATTGAACTTATTTCTGTATTATTCATAAGGTGTTTGAATGCCAGTACATGTGACATGTTTTAGAATCATTTAAGTACGGTTTATATCTTATAATAAATATATAAAGTAGAGATCTATGTATTGGTTCAGCATACATTATGAGTGTTACACATCTGGGTTTTTAGACCCAGACAGAAATAAACCGCTCAGCTTAGCTTACAATAATTCATTTGATGTACTAACTATGCTGTTATTACATATTTTTAAACAACAATTATTTACATAAATTTTATTTACAAATATTACAAAAAGTCATGTACAATGATAAAACATATAATTTATTCAAAATTCCATAAATCAAAACTTACTTTCTGAAATTTTTTGATTTAGTTGTTATATGAATATTAACATATCTCTCTGTCTTTTTTGAGTATATGGTTAAATTTATGAATGTTTTAATTGACCCTAATTATTTTATTTCCAGATGCAGTTTTGGGGGATCATGTTTCACACATCATATGCTATCTACAAGGATTGTGGGTATCCAAATCTTTACAACTGGGCCCTAATCTTCTACGACTTTACTCATATTGCACTCTTCTCAAACTTCTATTATCAAACATACTCCAAAAAGGCTAAGCTAGCTCGTGCCAAGAAAGCTGAACAAAATGGCAGCAGCACTATTCCAAATGGTGAGATTAGTAACTCAAATGGAATAAAATCTCGTCTCAGGAAAAGAAAAGATTAAAATAACTGTGATAGAGAATGGAATGTCTCCATTTTGTGATAAGATCAGGTTTATACAGTGATATGGCCTACACTAACAATGTACTCATTGTTTTCAAGGCTGTACTGATCAGAGGATACATGATATTTTATTATGAACAATCAGTGTTTTATCCTGATTCATGCCTTACATGTTCTATATTTAATGCCGTAGGATTATCATGGCAGGGACATAGATTTGACATCTTGTTAGTGATTACCTGTATGTTAATGAATTTGTTGGTACATTTAATACTGTATATTGTTAACAATGTTCATCATTCATGTAGTCCCAGATTTTGCATTTTTTAACAAGCCTACATATTAATGTTGATTAATATACCGGTATATATTTTTTAATTTCTAACAAATTAAGAAGAATGTATATTTTATGCATGAATCGAAAATATAATGCCACTTGATCTGGTCAAGAATTTAGTGGGAAATTATTTATATGGAGCAGATAAATTTAAGTGTGATATTATCAATTTGGTTGATTTTTGTTCGATCATTGTGTTTTGTATCTAAAATTAGGCATTGTGTTTATGTTAAGAGGGAGGGTTAGTTTCCCAGAAAAATGTTACAACACAACACAGGTTTCAGCATTTAGAATGTGAAATCAGGCCCCTTAATTGTGTGAAATCTCAATACAATCTATATTTTATTGATATGATTATTATATAAAGTAGAGAATGTACCAGTATTGACAATTAAATATGTATTACAAACTGATTGTGTAGACAAATAATTATCCTTTTTATTGCACGATAATCATCGGGACGGGTCTTCAATTACAGTAGATAGTAATACATGTATATGGTATGGCGAAAAAATCAATTAACTGAGCTTTGTAAGATTGAGGCTTGTTGTTAATGATTTTCCTCATAGGTTTTTTTCATTCCATCATAAAATTGAAATATAACATCCATTGTATGTTTATAAATAGACGATTATCATGTTTTGTACGGTGTATATTTTTTGTTAGAATGATAGATTTTTGTTTACAATCATTAATTGTGTGAGATTAACAGCATTTTTGTTTCTGAATTATGATATTTTTGTTTTATATTATTCTACTATTACTTTGTGTGAAATATGAAATTCTCTCATTTTGATCTCTTTTGATGTCTAAATTAGGCTTGAAAAAATTTTCATTTGGCTTACAGGACCCAAAACATACCGGTAATGATAGGTTAGTAAAAAAAAAACTTCTCCTTTTTTCGTAAACACCATTTGCGAAAATAAAAGTATGATTCAAGTATCTTTATAGTGCATGAATTTTACAATATGAAACTTAAGGGTTGGCAATAAAAAGTAGGATTTTCAGGGTCCCCATCCCAACTACCAATCCAAGTACTGTGATAAGAAAATCATAGGAAACAGGCCAGTGCTCCTGTATCTTCTCTCCTCTCTCTGGGGGGGGGGGGGGGGGGGGCTGAAAATGACCATAGCTGTCGAATGGGCTGTTAAACAACAGATAAATATACATTTTGTACTAGTAAACAAAAAATAGGGTCAGTCGGATAATCGTAAACTCTTAATCGTGAACAATTATTTTTCTAGCCTTTTGTTACTTGTGTTTTTCTGTTCGTCTGTTTTGGTTTATTTGTTTTCACATTCTTGACTCTTTCTTGTCTGAAGTATTTCACATAATTTAAATTTTGACGGTTACAGATCTACCTGGTGCTATGATTATCTGTTGCCAATATGATTAAAACCGTCTTCAGGATATACCTTACACAAGATGAAAATGATGTCTGAAAGTTAGATAGCCTATTGTTGTTTATGCATCAGTATAAAACTAACAAATTCTCATTGCACCAGCTGTATAAATCATAGAATACCATATATACCCTAATAAATGTGTCCCAGGCTGTTACATTTTACAGAATTTATGCAATATGTTCAGTCATTATTTGCTCAACTATTTGAAAGAATTACGTTATTTGCTTTATTATAGCAATTGCTGCGAGTTTCGATTGTTTTTCTAAAAGGGGGGGGGGGGGCATTTCTTAGGTTAAGAATTTATTAGGGGATATTCTTGTTTATAGTAATCATCATTATTTATTTTCTCATTGTAACATCTTTATCAAAACTGTCTGTGATTTATCGCTGAATGTGTGTACATAAAGTGCTGAAAGTATTATTTTGGCAATATCAATACATGTGTAATATATATAAACAATGATAATTTAATAATGTTAATTTCTGATGTGTTTGATATTTTTGTTGACTGGTAATTTTTAATGTCTGAGTGATTGCTGTGTGCTGAAGAGTATTAATAATACAAATACTGTTTGTATTTTCTGTCTGACTCATGTACACCAATACAGGGTAGGATTATTTTATTGTATGTTTCAGTATTTTCGTCTTTGTAGGTCTGGTTTCCAAGTGTTTGATATTTCTGAATGCTATGGTTGCAATATCCTAAATGGTAGTCAGTGAGTCTCTGAGTTGCAAATGATTATTTCATTTCAGAAATTATTTTATAGCTATGTATCTTATTTATTATATTTATGATATTTCTCTTCATTTTTTATTCATTTTTTTACTTTTATTGCTTTATTTCTATACATATTGAAAATAATCAAATTTTTAAACATGTCAATTTTAATAGATTAATTAACCAGGTGCAATACTGATAGTATACATTCCAATTAATAGTATTTTTGTGATTAATTCAAAATGTAACATGTAAATTTACATTTTAGCACCATACAAGTTTTTTTTGTAAAAAATGGCTTATTTATGTTAAATTGTAGAAGAACAATATCTTCTTGACTCAAGACAATCTTTATTGTTGCTATAGCTAAAGGGAAAACATACATGTACTTCGGTCATAGTGTGGTATATAAGTACATATTAAAATATGTTTTAAATATTTTATACATAATTATACACTGTACTTATTTTTTATAACTTTTACTTTTGATAATCATTTTTTAGTTTTTCATATTTATCTATTTATTGTTAGATCTGAGCAATACGTAAAACATGTATGTAGCATACATTATTATTATGGAATATACATGTATTTGTATTCATTATTTGATGGCTCTAAGTGGCCACCTAGGGTGTTCCTTCTACTTCAAGCCTAGAGGTCACCAAATGACCCCGACTGTTGACGCAAGGTTAAAACCCTAGAAAGATC
This sequence comes from Lutraria lutraria, assembly GCA_964023205.1. Classification (NCBI taxonomy): domain Eukaryota; kingdom Metazoa; phylum Mollusca; class Bivalvia; order Venerida; family Mactridae; genus Lutraria; species Lutraria lutraria. The sequence continues at coordinate 30,636,124 of OZ026846.1, read as the reverse complement.
TGAATCATTATTTAATGTCCTTATAAGCAGCTAGGACCAGCTCTCAGATACGTGTTTCAGACATGATGAATACATTACACATTAAATTGTAATTATACCCCCGCCAACGAAGTTTGAGAGGGGGTATATTGAAGTCACTCTGTCGGTCGGTCCACATAAAGTTTGTGGAGCGAACTACTTCCACATTTTTTAAGCTATTTCAATGAAACTTGAAATATGTTATTACCATGAAGTGTAGATGTGCAAGACACAATTTTCATGCCCAGCGATTCACTCATTGCAGAGTTATGTCCCCCTGAACTTAGCCGTATAGTGTACTATTGCAGTATTAGTGTCAAAGCAGCGGCGGGGGTATTAGTCACCTCTGTGACAGCTCTAGTTTGTCATTTGTAATGCATTGTAATTGTTTTTAATTGCCTGCATTATAAGTATTTCATGTGTCACCTGTCCAATGTTTTCTATCAATACTGACATTCCATCTGTCTTTAATTACCAACATGTATATTACTTATTAGACTACAGTATAGATGTCATGTATGATTTGTGTACTCACTCAGCCTATCTTGACATAATGATTCCATGGTTTACATTATATGATGTGAATAATCCAGTTAAACCATGTCAATGTTTTGATTATTAGAAAATTGATACTGTTTTGCTATAATGGATAAATGGATACTGTCTCTGTTTCTTTTTTCAAGAAATAAATGATTGAATAATATTCAAAGAAAACCTTACTCTTTACTTCCCTGCACCTTTACTGTATTAGTATTTTTTGTAACATTGTGATATTGATCATAAACTGGTATATCGAGCCTGTATGGGGGCGACATATGCAACATATAGACACTTAAAAAATAATCTTATGTTAAAGATCCATTCACAATTTAAATCAATGAACCTTATTATCTGGTGAATCTAATATTATAACACATACAGATATTAATTTAACTCTCCAATCCATTCATACAACACTAATCTAATCATAAAACCAATCAAGCTTTTATTTGTCATATTAGATATTTTACAAACATATTTAAATCATAGTTTAGTATACAGTGAGTGTACAAATTACTAATATGTAATGTCTTTGATGATGTACTAGTTGTTACAAACCACATATATGTACAAGTACATAATACAGTCAAACCTGTGAACAAAGGTCACCCTTTTACATAAGTGAACACTTTAGATATGTGAACACTTTACATAAGTGAACACTTTAGATATGTGAACACTTTAGATAAGTGAACACTTTAGATAAACAGTTAAACCTTTGAACAAAGGACTACCTTGGGAAAGACGTGGCTTTCAATGACAGGTGGCCTTTTTGTTTTAAAGTATCAATGACAGTTTTTAAAAGAATGACCTTTATTCACAGGTGGCTGCTAACACAGGTTTTACTGAATACAGAAAAGGAAAGTTGAATAAAAATGATGTATGCAACTCCACTTCTCAAATCTGTACAAACAATAATACCGCTAAGTATGACAGAGAAATATAATACTAGTATATATATGGTATAGAATTATGAATAGATTGGTTTTAAACACAATGTAAAATAACCAGCAAAAGACTATAATCCTCTACCAAGAAGAAAAAATGCCATATGAAGTTTAACATTTGTCATTTCATCAAAGATAGAATCTTCCTTATGGGTCCCACATACAAATTACTGACACAATTACACACCAGCTTGGTCATAATGAAGCTGCAAGGTTATACAATTCTAATAAATTTAGTACATTCAAATTTGTGTTGGATACCTTCACCTTTAATAGAGGTAAGCCTCGCTTAGTCATTCAATTAATGTACTCCATTAAATATTTCTACAATGTTTTAAAAGCTGCTAATAAATGAGGCACTCCATTTGCAGCATCTTCAACTCGTATTTTACAATCTTTATAGAGAGCTTCATCTGGATCATTGAATTTTACCAGAACTTTACCAGGCATCAGTAAGGGTCTCTTAAATTCACAGGATATTTCGTGTTTACCATCAAGTTGTATATCATTTTCTGAAAAATAAAGTGCAGAAAATCAGCATTTCTTTATATGCTGTAAACAAAGGCATGTTATGGTCATGTATGAAAAAGTTGAAAGCCCACCTATTTAGCTCAGTGGTTAGAGCGTTGGTCTACTCATCAAGAGGTTGTGAGTTCGAACCCCAGGTGAGGCTCACACTGTCCGTGACAAATTTAACCATAGATATTACATCCTATGTTAAATTGTCCTCCATCTTTGAATTATGTGGGATAGCTTAATTGGCAATAGTTTGCAGACAGAATGTGGACAGTACTGGTCAAGGCTTAAATGAAGTCCTTGGAAGCTGATAAGGATAACTGCCCACCACGATATGACTGAAATACAAGCAATGTTGAAAATAGCATTAAATCCGATGAAATAAATAAATGAACAAGAGTGCCAGGTCACAAAATACACCTGTCAAATATATTTTTCAAAGCATCAAGGGGCATAACTCAGAAGTGCCAGGGCCGATTGCGCGGTTATCTAATTTGACCAAGATCTCATGGCCATAAACATTTCCATCAAGTTTGGTGAGGATCCAAATAAAACTGGATGTATTAGAGAGCGTTGTGGACGCTGTTCGTCCGCCAACCCGCCGGCTGCCCAACCTGCCTTGGGTGTTCCCATAATAAGACCCATTTCAAACAGGCGTATAAAAATTGGAAAATTTCACCTTGTGGAATTATAAACTTGCAATACACAGATTGTTCACTTCATTTGTACATGCTTATGTCAAAATGTTGACAACTCCAATCAATAACCACAACATTTTCAAGAAATAATAAGTGAGTTTAACATAAAACATGTTTAGCTTTAACTTGTGAAGTGTAGTAAATACATACTATGTTGAACAACAGATAATGCCTTAGATAATGTCCACATCCCATGAGCAATAGGTTTACTAAATCCCAGGAACCAGGCAGACCACCAGTAGAGATGATGCGGGTTCCAATCTTCTGAAACCTTAGCATACTTCACACCACAATCACCTGACACATTGATCTGCTCACTAAATTCATATGTTTCTGAAAAATAGCCATATTAAGTATATATGTACTCCTGGGGAGAATAATTAAGATATTTCAACACTGAAGTGGAATGGAGAATAATAAGATTCTAGGTAGATTAGTTTCATGATAGACAGGTAATGTCATCCATATTTATCTGAAGTTGCATCATCGGATATCCACAGTTGCTGACTCTGCCCCACTACATACTAGTATATCAAAACAGCGCATCAGATAGTGGAAATCTCACGATTGATGTACGGTATGTAGCTGATTGGTGACTTCATAATGAGATCAAATCAATATCAAGAGTGATTTGTTTGCTCCAAAAGATACTTTTAGTTTTGAGGTATATAAGAGTATTTGATAGACCAAACAGGCAGATATTATGCCGTACCAGATTTCGGTTTCACATGTCCCGTTCTTGGCTTTGTTGTTTTTCTAGAGAAAAGTGTTGTAGTGCCTTCCCACACACAAGTATTACGTTTGTCAAAAAGTTGTGTTGATATGTCTACCTCCACACCACGGTCATTCTGCCTGCAAAGAAAAATATTCATCCTCAGCACAGCTCAGCAGTGTGATAAATAATTGATCGTTTTACAACTTAATGAAATACCTGTAAAGAAATTTACCATGGCTGGTAACACTCCCAATATGGTTAACTTAGCCTGCTTGGACAATGGGGAAAACAGAATTAAATGTCAGTAACACTCAGCCTTCATGCTAACCCACTAGCCCACAGCCTGGGGCTAGTAAATTTCTATTCGGGCGAATTTACTTTCTAGAAATTGTGTATTCGGGCTAGTGATAAATTGTCTATTTTCAAAAGTCCATATATAGTTCGGGCTACTGCTTTAAATGAGTTGGAACACTGTACACCTGGTGAAGCTGTTAGGATACAAACAAAGCACTTATTTCAGTGTTACTAATACTGTTATACTGTTATTTATGCGTTTTGTCAAATCGTCACCTTGGTATTGAGAGGACCTGTCTTGCTCTTACATACTTGCCAGATGGACCCTTGTGATCCTAAGGTGACGAAATGGTGTTTATTCCTGTTTACATTATTTATCATATAATGGCATGTTCTGTGTTTACCCAGGCCGTATCTCTTTTTTGTTTTGTAAATGGCCAAAGGAATATTATATATGCTGACTAGCTATGAATAAATGGTAAAAATTGTTAAACTTTATGAATTATAAGTATTTTATGAATGATATTTGCATCAATAATTATGTACACATATATATCACAATACAAAATGTATGCCTGGTGATTTTTAGCTTGAAATTATAATTACCTGTATTTTGTCACAGCTACCTCTGTTGTAAGGTCTATGTTAACATATTCCTGCAGTGAAACTGACTGTTTCAATACCTGACGAATGTGAATGAGTCCTGAAAAAGTGTATACAATTATAAATGTATAAAAACACTGCAACAAATCAAAACAGAGATTATAAGAACATTATAGATCAACATGACTACCATTACTGTTTGTGATAATCAATTAATAGATCATTTGATTCATAAAAAGGATTTAATAGCTGACCAAGATTGAAATGTTGTGCTATGCTCATTTCAGAATCACATGTGTACATGTATAAATGATAATGTGTATACCGGTACATAACATAATTATGATCAGCACAAGGTACAGTCAAGCCTGTGTTAGTGACACCTCTGTATAAAGGCCATCCTATAAGTACAGGTCTGTCTTTTGAAAACTGTCATTTAATATTTAGAAGGAATTAACCTCCGCACAGTGGCCACCTGTCAATAAAGGCTACAATTATATCTTCCCTTAATGTGGCCCTTGTTCACAGGATTGACTGTATTACACTAAAATATTTTGAGGCCAGACACAACAAATTTAACATATCTTTCTTTACAATGAGGGTAACACTTCCTTAAAATTACTATACACCTACCAATAGGGGACAGACAGAACTTTGGTGATATTACAAGGGCTATCAGTGCCTTGGTGAATAAAGTTTCAGCATAGCACACTGGTATGGTATCTGTCAATGTGTAACCACAGAGAGACTTGTACTCAGTAACATGCTCATCATTGATTCTGAAATAAACCAACAGCCATATCAGAAAACTTTCATAGGAAACTCGACCCATGACAAGCTGTCGATATAATTATTAAGTGTTTTATCTCAAATAAGAATATATGTAACTATAATCAAATTGTCCTAACTTTTATCATTTTAACTTTATTACCGAAACTAATACATGTATGTGATGTTAACAGAACAGGATTTTTTTTAGTAATTTGGGAACATGACCCATACCCTTGGGATTGGGAATTTCAGACAAAAATCAGTGTCCATAATGGGAACTGTCAATCATTATAAATCTTAATTTCGGTGAAAGATCTTTAATTGGTTTGCAAAGATTTTCATTATTATTATTTCTAATTTTCTATTTTGGAAGTTTCAATTGGGAAATTTCGTCAGTAAATTGGGAAAAAAGATACAACTTCCAACTGAGAATATGACTGAATATCGGCTATAAAATTAGCCAAAAAAACCTGCAAAGTATGAATTCAGGTATCGAAAAGAGCTGGGCTGTTCAATGCTTGTCTTATTATACTGGAAACAGGTGTGGACTGGTATTAATGCAACTGCATGCAAGAATAGCGAATGGCCCATCTATTTTCAGTATGAAAATAACTTATTTCTTTGTATACTTATTTGATGGATCAATACAATATTATGTACTTACAATATAATTTAATAAATAAAGATATTGTTGAACAATGTTAAATGTTTGTTCAGTAACAATCCCTTTCAATATGCATAGATTTTACAGTGGCATTAAGGGGACATAGTCATAGGAAATATTTTATTTACTATGCGTACACACAATATATAGCCATTACATTGCCATGTACAATAGCTATTAAGCGCATGTACATGCCATATAGTTATTATGTGGCCACCCAATAGTCATTACTTGGCCGCATAGTAGCCAGCGCACAAAATATAGTACTTATATAGCTATCGCATGGTCATATAACAGCTATCACATGCACATAAACATAAAAATTGCTTTTCATTCAGTATCAAAGAATACAACTGATTAATGAAACACATAATGGTGCATAATAATGTGACTGGGTGCATGACTTTTTAAAGTCCCATAAGCTTTTTGCTATGAAACATATATGCAAAAATCAAACAATTGCTGATATTATCCCAAGATAATTATTACTGACGAAACAAGCTATTTTTCTTCGAAAAACACTCATTTCACTGTGATTTTGGCTTTTGTAAACTTGAAATATGTAGAGCGCGTGACGTCACATTACTACATGTGCATAGCATGATAGTCCAACTAATTAGACTGCTTTGTGACGGCGAGACATTTTTCGACTTGGCTCCGTCCTGCACAGTCTGAGAGGATGGCCCTTCGGAATTTGCATGACTGCGAGAAAACTCAGGTGTTCTATAAATAGTATTTATTTCAATGATATTGAAAAAAATACGCTAGTGGTTTCGGAAACATTTTTTCTTGCTATAAAGTATGCACGGGAGGAAAACACACCGGATTCCTCTGCTATAGAACAAACAGAAACTATAAGACCAATACATTTAAAAGCTTATGGGGCTTTAAACTTATAAAGAAAACAAAACAGCACCATCGTGATAAGAATAATTTCTAGAACCTTATTCCATGAACGGTTATTTTGTGATTTCTAGCAGAAAGTATAAACGAAAAGTCATCATTTCCAGCATCGACTAGATACACTAAGCTATTGTCTATTTTGATAACTCCTTGACGGTGATTTTGAAAGAATTTCTTAAGAAACTTTAAGATAAGTTGTATCCACGACAACTCATTAATGGACTGATAAACATTTTTCTCTTTTCCATAAAGTAAGTATAATAATATTCCGCCAGAAAATGCAAGAACTGGATAAATTAGATAAGTTAAACACATTGTCGAACCGCCCACTCGTCCCCTCTCGTCACGTCTACTTTCGGTTTCACTTAAATTACGTTTAGATGACGGCACGTTCAACTGCTTAGAAAATACGGCCCTCGTTTGAAATTTTTCCGATTTGTAAACTATCTAGATAAATCACATTTGACAAATATACACAAATTGTTTCCAAATGTCACTAAGAAAAAATATATGACGTGTTTCAAGATATCAAAGACACATATATCAAGGACTTATATAATTATAATTAAAGCGGGTCATGAAGAATACCGAGGAAAGCCTTGCTAGATACTAGGACTTTAAAAAGAGTGATTTTCCATTTTTACCAAAGAAACACAGAATTAAACTGGTTCCCGTTGACTTGTGTACGCACTGCAACATGGAACGGGAACCAGTTTAACGTAGAATATGGGTTCTTGTCATTGCTAACAACAACCAAGCTCCTCGAACCGGCCACTAAAGTTATTGGGGTGTATTGGGGTGTTTCAGCGTTATTGGGGGTGTATTGGGGTGTTTCAATGAACCGCGTGAAATGTTATTGCTTTTTTCACGTGTGTATCATTGTCATGAAACACCGTTTGCAAAGTTCGGGAAGTCTAGAAAGGTCTAGAAAACAAAATAATTCACACGCTGGTAAATTTACAGCAGTTTTATTGTGACTGTCGGTAAGGGCTTTGTTTAATAGTTAGTTGTTATTGATATAAATTGTTTTATTTATTTTAAGGAACATCAGTATGAACAGAAAAGACATGATTGGACAATGCGGCATGCTTTGGTCATCAGACCATTTTCAACTGTTTTTATGATTTACTTAGTGTGAAACAACAATTGGAAGGGACAGTTTGAAGCTGTATATATATATATATGGTCATATTTTATTTGTTTTATTTTGAATGAATGTGTAGCGGTGTGTATATAATATTTATAAATTTGCTGGGGTATTCACCCAGTTTATTTCAAACGTTTATAAAGATATTTAAATTTTAATATATCTTTTCATAATAGTTAATATACTTATTAATACGGGAATGTCAAAGACCGGGGCCCGCAACGATGTAAAAAAATATGCCAACACGAGGATGAGAACTTAGTTGTTACAAAAAAAATGGTGGCCTCCATGATTTGGAAATGAGAATTTTGGCGATAGGTAATACATTTGAAATTGTTGTAATTCACATTGAACCTTTACTAATGTACGCATTGTCTATAGCCGGGCAAGGCCAAAGACCGGGGCCCGCAAAGCGTTTGTTTTTTTGTTGTTTTTGTTTAATAATGCCATTATTTCTTTTTGTCTAGAATATCATCAAAATGTCGAGTACTGGAGGGAGTGGTGATGGTGGCAGACAGCCAAGAATGCCCAAAGATTTACAAGGCTTATTGAAATTTTGTGCAGAAAATGCAGGAGAGAATCAAGATGACTCGGTGCCTCTTGAACCAATGTCAGCTGAGGTAAAATTGCTTTTTAATGTTTTTATTTAGGATAAGGCCTAAATTACAAGATTGTTTGTTTGTCGCTTCCGGCCGACCCGACAAAAATCTGCCGGTCTAAAAAATTTTACTAAAAAAATAATGCATTTTTTTTTATTACTTCTGTGTAATATTTCTTTCGTGAATCTAAGTCAAATGCCATTTGGTTTCTTCGACACACGTGCTTACAGTTGTATATTTGACATCCTTTATTCCGTCGACAACCCATAAGCACGTGATTGGCGATGTCTTAACATCTTAACATGATACTAATTTCTCACCAATAACAGCGTTATTCGCACATTATTTAATTGCGCTGTTGTGAACAAATTATTACCTGATAAGTGTGAAAAATTAGGGTTCACACAAATTATAATCAACAAGTGTTGAGAACTTAATAGTACGGAGTTGATGAGCTTTAATTAATCTGTCAGCTTTCGTATATTATTGCGCGAAATAATATTACATGTAAACAGTGGACTGGTTTTATTGATTAGAGCACCGAGCTACATAGGTAAAATGAGAAACTGCGACTCGGTCTAAATTCTCGCCCTGGTACTCGATATATAAAACACTAAAAATAGACATATTAATCTCGCCCTGTACGTAACGCTGCATATGTAAAACATGGCTACACAGTTTACAAAATCGCTTAGCAATTCACCGGTTTTCTACATATTTACTTCAAGAATGGGATTTCCTACTTCACAAAATACAATCAAATGCCTGGATTTCTGTCCGTCTTGGCCGACGGATTTAGTAAGTGTTAACTTATCATGTGACTGTTTTCAGAAAATGAACGGTCAACAAAAAGCGAAAGTAGAAGAAACATTCACAATAAATATCATTTTAGCTATTTGAGAGTCGGCTTCAGACGTTCGCGAATCACCATGACACTTAGCGATCAAAGATTACCGTCTGATAAAAAGTCATAAAATGCGATGAATAGCGACATTGCGGTGATTCGCTTTTTTTCAAGATCGATGCCGCGAAGAAAATCTACGGGTGATAAATTGCCGATTACGAATGCGGTTTTTGGACAAATTACCCAATGTGGGGATCGTCTTGTAGGCGATTATATAGTATAGTATATAAAAAAAAAAGATTTTACCTACCTACCGACCCAACCCAAAAAGTATGGGTTGGAAGTGGCAAACAAACAATTAATTAAGGGTGGCCTAAATGGATTTTTTTTCAAACTCCTGCTCATGTTATTCATGTTTTCTACCATCTTAGTAGCCAGGGGTTTTCTTTATTACTACCGTAGTTGTTGCCTGAAATCATGCAATTTTCCCTAAATCTCAAATTTACTCTTTGAAATTTCATTCCCCAAATTGGTTTCATATTAGATTTTTTCCCCCAAAAAAGGATTCAACCCGCTATTTCATCTCTATAATTTTTGAGGTGCCTTTCCCAAAACAAAAAGAAAACTCCTGAAAGATATAGATTAATGATTTTTATTGAAGTTTATTCAGTAGATTTCTTTGAATTATTGGTACATAACTATTCAATCCAATAGATATTTTTAAAGGCACAATTATTTTATTTTTAAATATTCACCCACAGAATTCTTTAAGTATGAAACATAAACTATTAAAATTGGTTCTAAAATCTACTGCTGAAATCATAGTCTCTTGTTTTAAAACTGTTAATATGTTATTTTTAATCTGGATTTTACATTTTTAGCGAAGGGAATGGTTAGAGAAAGCTTTAACTGAAATGACTGTAAGTCCAGTAGGAGAGATGCAGAAGAGTATTGTAATAGTGAAAGATGAGGCAAGCAGTGTTGATGATAAAATACAAGCTCTGGAATCTCTAATGGAGTGGTGTGAACAAATTGATTTTGCTATTGGTATGCCAGCTTTTATATTCCATTAAATATTAAAAGTGTGAGTTCTCTAGACTCAAATTAGGGCAAAGTTCAAGCTAGCTCAAAATGCAACCTAGGCCTAAAAATATGTTAGTTTCTGGTCATGCTCATTAAAAATATGGCAAGTTAGTTAGGGCTTATACTTTTGGCTCTTGAACGCAGGTGGGATGGTAAAAAAGGTGTGGAAGTGGGTTCACTATTCCTTGGATGTAATAAAAAGTCTTAATGTTGTGGGGAAAATTGAGGGTAGGTTGGGTAACTAGAAACAAACATTGTTTCAGATCAAAGTATCAATCAACATAAACAACATTTATATTGCATTTGTATTCTTGAATCTTTTACTGTTGATGTGAACTTGTTTGATACAATTAAGACATAAAGTGTCCAGATTGTCCGTCATTGATTCTGTTTTACATTGCTGTTCATCAGTAAATTGATCTTTTCAGATTTTCATAAGATCGGTGGATTTGTGATTTTCCCTTTGTGTTTTGATTCTGATGAAGCAGAAATACGCTGGCTGTGTTTAGACATTATTGCAACTCTTGTACAGAACAATCCCTACTGTCAGACTGCGGTGTTACAGGAGGCTTTGTTACCAACATTGCTGAAAATACTTGATACTGATAGTGATGCTGTGGTCAAAACAAAAGCTTTATTTGCCGTGTCAAGTAAGTCTTGTTTTCTTTAGAGCAAATTGATGTTCATGGACTTTTAGAAAAGTTAATTATATGTTCAACACAATGAGATCATAATTTATTGTACAATCAGACCTGTGAACAATGGCCATCCTTGGAAATGACATATTACAGCCTTATTGACAGGACTGGTGTCCTTTATTCGAAGATCAATTCGTTCTGAATAATCAATGACATTATTTTAAAGATTGCCTTTATTCAGAGGTGACTGCTCATAAAGGTTATTAGTTATTAAGAGCATCACTGATGTAGAGTTCCTATTGTCCTCTGATTTTTAGCTCAACTTTTTAAAAAAAATGAGAGCTATACTACTCACCCGGCATCGGCATCTGCGTTGGTTAAAGTTTTTGATAAAGTACAGTTACTTGAACATTATCATATACATTCAACTCATACTTGGAATTATTTCTTATGGGGACAATGCACATCTGTAGGACAAGTGGCATAACTCTGTCAACAGTAGTTTTAGAGTTATGCCCCTTTATAACTTAGAAACTTTGTTAAAATAGGTAAAATAGTACATTATCTTGAAGATTTTCAAAGACATTCAACTCAAACTTTAAATACTTCCTTATGGGGGCAAGGCACATCTGTGGGATAAGCATGATAACTCTGTTAAAAGTATTTTCAGAGTTATAGCCCTTTTTAACTTAGACTTTTTGTTAAAATAGTACAATAGTAGAATATCTTGAAGACTTTCAAAGATTTTCAACTCAGACTTTGAATACTTTCTTATGGTGACAAGGCGCATCTGTAGGACAAGCAGCATAACTCAGTATTTTAGAGTTATGCCCCTTTTTAACTTAGATTTTTCTCACCTATCAATTATTGTTCTTAGTTGTACTTGTATGTAAATGAGATTTTCATGTTTATTTAGAGCAACATTATGGAGTACATTTTACGTAAGCTCTTTATTTTGTTACTGTAAGAACGCCTATTAACGCACATGATAGTGATTATACATAGTTTATTTTTCAATCAACAAACAAAAACCCAGTTTTCGAGAGCTCCTGGTTTATCCTAAACATTTTGTCCATCCTGATGACTCCTCGAGATAATGAGGTTTTACTGTATGTATGTTTTGAGTACATTTTATCCAAATTGGTCAGTAACAAATGTATGATTGTATATATAACTTAATTCTTAAAATATTTGACATCTGTGTTATAATAAGGTTTTATGCTTGTCTCTTACAGATGATTAAATATTTCTGTGATTTTCAGGTTTAACTCGGGAGTGTCAGGAGGCTTTGGACCAGTTTATCAGTAATGATGGATTCTCGTATATCATGAGAGCTATGCAGACAGATATATCCAAACTTAAAATCAAGTCAGCTTTTCTCTTGAGTTCTATATGTACAGATAACAAGAAATGCAAAGGTAACTGAAGTCTCTATTTTCTTTATTGACATTTTTAGTCAAGAATAAATACAGTGTATGAGTCTGTGACAATTGATTTTGGATGTAGTGTTTTCTGTCAAACTACCTTGTAAAGAAATACACCTTGACCAGGCTTCAAACCTTCACTAAATTCCTTCACTAAACTTGCATTACTCACTGAGACTTCATTCTTTCTTATTCTCATTAGTTAAATCTGATCTTAAGTATCGGATCCTAGTCCTAGGCATATTTATCTCAGAAATAAGCTACTTGATATAAGATCTCTTCTATATTCTCAAATAAGAACTCTTGCTTCTAATACAATGTATACCATCGCCTGAGTCTTGACTTCCTATTTCAGATATAGTATGTGACATAGGTATGATTATACAGTTGGTAGGACATTTATTTGAAGAACATACCAACATACATGAACATATACTCTCAGCTTTGTTGAATTTAACCCGAGATCATTCTCGTAGTTTGGAAGAATGTTCTCGTCCAGAATTGAATCTTATCTCCGTCTTACAACAAAAACAAAAAGATTTAAAGGGAAAAGAAGAGTACCAGGTAGGTGTTCGTGGATTTACTTTTATTCTTTACCAAGCGGTTAGAATCTGTCATAGCTCATACTCTGAGATTGTCGAAGATGAGATTGGTTAGTTAGTTGTGTTTACATTAACTGAATGACACAGAATTTGGACACTATTTTAACAACTTCCTTCGCCAGATCAACTGCTAAACCTAAGCTGAAATGATAGCTTTTTAAAAAAAAATTTATGCCCCCCCGTATCAATAGATCGGAGGCGTATTGTTTTTGGCCTAGCTGTCTGTGTGTAACAAATTTCGACTTTGCCCATAAAATCAATACTTCCATCTACAATCACCAAAGCTCATATGTTGGTTCTTCATGACATTGTCTACAAGACCTGTGTAATATAAGGTCAGTTGGTCTAGATCACCCTGATGGGGGGCATTGTGTTTAAAGACACATCTTGTTAAATATGTGTTTACTTGGCAAACATGACTGTATGTGTAAGATGTATATGGTTGATGTAAGCTTACTGTATTGTACTTTTATTTTTCAGGAGGAGTTAGAATATGCTACAGAACTACTTGGATTGTTGAATACATCCTCAAATTCAGACTCTGAAGTTGTTAGATGAAATCTCTTTACTTTATAAACATTATCATTTTTACTGATTTGTTATATCGTGTGATTTCATTTACCTGACTGTGCAATAACAAATGATTCAGAAGTAGAAGCAGTTGCGGAAAAAACATTTGTTGTCCATGAAATTTACATTAGGCCAAAAAAAAATTTGTTTCTTGTTATATGCTTATTCTGCTACAGATTTTGATTCTGTGAACGTCGAAAACTGGTAGTAACCAAGAACAAGGTTGCAAGCAACCCTGTTAAAAAATGGTGAGAATGTGGATGTCCCCATCCTAGGACCTAAAAAAGTCTACGATGACTAAGAATAAATTAGTCAGTTGCCTGGGTAACCAGAAACAAACATTTTTCTTATGCGTTACATCTACAATCCAGTGGTTACCAAAACGTTGAGCCGGAATTTAGGAATCCTAACTTGTATAATATTATAAAGTCCATTAAATAAATTTTTAAGATTGAAGAATTGTGTGTTACTATTTTAGTTGAAATGCTGTTTTTTTAATGAAATGGCGTATGGCATATAGTGTTTACCCCGTCTGTTGGTGTGTGTGTGACGGAATTTCCGTGTCCGGCTTATAATTTTGTCATGCATGATTGAATTTTGAAATAATTTGGCACAAATGTTCATCATAAAAAGACGATGTGTCATGTGCAAAAACTGTGTCGCTTGCTCAAAGGTCAAGGTCACCATGGACACTTAAAGCATTATATGTATATGTTCGTGTCTGGCTTATAACTCTGTCATGCATGATTGGATTTTGAAATAAATGAGCACAAATGTTCATCATAACAAGACAATGTGTCATGCACAACGACTGTGTCGCTTGCTCAAAGGTCAAGGTCACAGTTGACACTTAAAGCATTATATGTATATGTTCGTGTCCGGCTTATAACTCTGTCTTGCATGATTGGATTTTGAAATAAACTGGCACAAATGTTCATCATAACAAGACGACCTGTCATGAGCAAAACTCTGTCGCTTATTCAAAGGTCAAGGTCACAGTCGACACTTAAAACATTGTGTGTATATGTATGTGTCTGGCTTATAACTCTGTCATGCATGATTGGATTTTGAAATAAACTGGCACAAATGTTCATCATATCAAGACGACGTGCCCTGCGCATCAACTGCGTCACTTGCTCAAAGGTCAAGGTCACAGTGGACATTAAAATTTTGTGCATATTATTATGGATATAGTGAAAGTGTATGTTCATGTCCGGCTTATAACTTTGTCATGTTTGATGGGATTTTGAAATAAATTGGCACAAATGTTCATCATATTAAGATGATGTGTCATACGCAAAAAGTGTGTCGTTTACTCAAAGGTCAAGGTCACAGTGGACACTTATATATTTACGTTCATTCCTTATATTGAAATAGTGAAAGTACATGTAGTTGTGTGTTTACCAGCCTTAGGTGATCTTTACTTCCCACTATGGGCAGCATTCCCAAGCAACCTGCTTTATGTTGTATTCACATATTTCTCACACAACACTCATTCCTGTGTCCAGTGTGAAATGGCGGGGGCATCCGTGTCCTACGGATACATTCCTAGTTCAACGATATTTCAGTCAAATACAGTGACTGGGTCACCTAACAAGTATTCCTGGATTTTAATTCTACTTGGTACTATATTATCCTCCCCAAGGAGCCGGCACCTTCTCCATGGAAGGATGAAAATCAACATACTTGCTAAATTTTGAGGCGAGGGTACAACCTGCCTCAACCAGAACTTGAACCTAGGTTGCCAGGTTACAACTCCAGTGCACTAACCACTAGACCATTGCAACAGTCTTTACATGTAGATAGAAGAATAAGAACAGAACATACAATATATTAAGTTTATTGGTGCAAAATTTAGTAAAACAATGACTAAGCAATATATGAATTGATATGCAAAATAGTTCCAGTGGAATGTTATGTACATTATCAGACTACTCAGATTACTTGGTTTATATCAAACACCTTTCCTTGAGATATCTACCCTGACAGTATGTCTGAACCTGTTCTTGCCCAAGTTTTTAAAACATTTTTTCTACAAAACCTACAACCATTGTTTTAGATAAATATGATAATGACATTGATCTGGGTAAGTTTTTCATGATATGTGGAATTGTGGGTTTATAGAAAAATAAGCCGAAAATAGTTTGAAATCACACGGAGAGGAACTTGCGATAATATGAAGTACTAAGTCTTGTGTTCTGTGCAAATTCTACCTACTAGAGTTAAGCTGTCAAAAGGATTCAATCTTAAAGACCCTTTCAAAATTTCTAACATGCGATATTATTATTGAAAAAAGATACATTATTTTTGTAATTGACCAAAAAGCATGATTTCTAAATATGAGAGTATGAGAAATACTCTGATTTTAGATGTTTTGTCTAACAGGGGTTAATCACATCATAATTAGGTCACATACAACAACATAGAAATCTCTGACATAAAGTAAAATGTCATTTAATAGTAATTATCAGTGCAAACTGACTGTATCTATATTCATCCTGAATGAAATCTATCACGGGCATGTGCTTAAATACAGGAAATTCAGTAAAAATGTTAATAGATATATGAACTTGACAATCATACAAAAATACAATAAAAAATGATATGTAGCATTGTAAATTTATGTATACAGATATTTCTACATTGTAAAATATGGTTATATAAATAGTGCATGTACAAATCTTGCTAATTAACATTGATATAACAGAAGAAACATTAAGACAGCACAAAGTATATCCCCTAATAATCACACCTTTAATTAACGCTCCCAAGTTCCTTCTTCAAGAAAAAATGAGACTCCCCATAAGTCATTGTTCCTGTGATATTAAGTGTGATTAAAAACCTAATCTAGTATTAATCAATACTTGATGAAACATGTTTATTAGAGGATACATGGTAACCACTTTGTTGGCACATGTTTATTAGGGATACTAGGTAACCACTTTGTTGACACGTTTATTAGGGAATACATATACGTTTATTAGGGGATACATAGTAACTACTTTGTTGACATATGTTTATTACGGAATGCATGGTAACAACTTTGTGATATTTATTTAAGGAATACTCAGTTACCACTGTAATGAGACATTAGTGAAAATAATGAGGCTGACGATACACAACTCTGAGATTCTGGAATATTAATTACATGTATATATAAAACCAGTGACACAACCAGGGAAATATATTGAGTAGAATGGTATATTTGATATCCTTTCCTGCATCCATATGTATGCAGAACCCTTTGAAACTGGCACTTTACAACCTAAGATTGTTTATATACTGTTGCAAAATCAGCAGGCTCCTTAAGCCATTTAATGTATGTGTAGGTAAATCATTTTCAATATGAAAATCCATGAAAAATATTCTGACCACCATTTTCAGACATTTCCCTAGCTTTCATCATTAAAAATTTTACTGAATTTAACTGAATCAAGGAATACAACCATATACATATATCACAAAAATCTATTTGCATCAATACAAGAAAGATAGATCAAGACCGTTAGATACAATTATATAGAGAAAACCATTTAACAGTCAAATCTGTTAACTAAGGCCATTCTTTGAAAACCATTACTGATTTTTAAGAAAAACATGACCTCTGAATAAAAGCCACCTGTCAATAAAGGCTACATTTTGCCTTTCACAAGGACGGCCTTTATTCACAGGTTTGACTGCATATTAATCTTAAAAATCTTGGGTAGCACTTAACATCATTTTGTTATGATCTAACCTGGTTTTAGGCTGAATTTATAAATCCGAACACCAAAATGCATTATAATTAACACAATACTGGACAGACAAAGATCAAAATTATTACAACATCAGCAGGTTTTATCTTGATGTTGTAAATTTGAAGGTCGTAACTTGGATCTTGAAGGTCACACAAAAGTGATTATTTAAATATCATCGTGTTTATAGACATGTCACAAATGTCAGTAAAAAGGCATAAATAGCATATCTAGATTAGTTCAAAAATTTTCCCACCATGAAAATTTTTTTTTTCACCTAGTAAATACAATTTTTTTTATATAAACATTTCCTGTAATATCAATGTCCTAACTAAGTATATTCTGTCAAAAATACAAATCATGAAATACCAATACATTATCTTTTTAAAAGCATGATGTATAATAAAATGCGCAATAAACATGAACTAGCTTATACATTAATTCTTTATCACAAAAATTAATAAGGATACATGTATAAAGTAACATATATACAATAAGAACTTCAAAAAATATTGTTTGACTGAATTAAGTAAAACTATCTACAATATGTTGATGGGTGATAGCATGTTTAATGGAAGATCACAGACTGATAAAAGGTTCTATAAGAGGGGGGACAACCTACTCAAGTTGGAATGATTTCAATTCTGATAGATGAATAAATCTAGCCCTAACCCTGATTTAAATTCAAATGAACATTTTTTGCTTATTTTTGTTTTCGAAATTTTTAAAAATTAATTGTCAACATTTAATAGGTACAGGTTTTCCAGCCTAGATTTGTTCTAATTAAAATGTGATAATAACGCTCAATACCCAAAACAACTTTTTTTCGATAACAATCGTTTGTGTCTGTTTCATTTTTATAATACTACATGTAGCTTCACTCAGCACCATCTCTACTAAAACTATGTCAAATTAGTCTGCACAAGACTTACTTCAATGACTTAAATGGTATGAACTACTCAAATTTAAATCACAGAATAGAAATGTTACAGATTTAACAGTGGACATATGCAATGACAAAATAACTCTAAAACTGAATACAACTAGTACTGGTTTCCATAGAAACACCAATATAACAACAATGAAGCTATGCACTAAAATGTTTGGTGTCTTATTAGAAAATACAATTCCACTCTAATATTCCTTTGTATAAGCATTCTGGAACAATCTAAAACACAAGAACCATTTTACAACATTGTGTCTACAAGTCAATCTCAAAGAAATACATTTCCAGATTTTACAAACATGCAGTGTAATAAATATTTATTACACTGCATGATTGTTAAATCTGGTATTTTAATTATTAAACCATATATGACTAACACTTCTTACCACATCAAAATATAGATCACACATCAGTACACAACAAACAAGTACATATATCATAATTATATTAGTTTTTACATTGCACAACATCATTAATGAAAAAATAAAATAACAATACAGGTAACTACACACAACCTATTGATACTAGATGCTACTTTCAGTATGCAACTGTTGGGAGTATTTTGATGGTAAAAGTATGCGAAGTTAATACATTGAATATGGTTGATTTCTACTTGTCATAATTCCAGGTTTTCACAGATTAAGTGGATTTGACAACCTCTGTATGATCAACCTTTCATACACAGTCATACATCTGTTAGAGGTCACCTCTGAAGTAAGGCCACCCAATGAATAAAGGCCATTCTTTTAAAAGCTTAACTGATTATTGAGAACAAAATGACCTCTGAATAAAAGCCACCTGTCAATAAAGACCAGATTTATTTTTCCCAAGGTTGACCTTTGTTCACAGGTTTGACTGTAAACAAAGAAGTATATCATTCAAAATCCTTCATTTTTAAATTCTAACATTTCACATAATTTTTACATACAGGTATTCAGAAATGTGGGCAACAATCACAAATTAGTTTTAAGTTTAAACAAGAGTGCCAGGTCACAAAATATGCCTGTTTTCAAAGCGTCAATGGGCATAACTCAGAGGTACCTGGGATGATTGGGCTGGTTATCTAATTCAACCACGATCTCATGACTATAAACATTTCCATAAAGTTTGGTAAGGATCCAAATACTAGAAGCCCAAGGGCAACATGTCGAGCCCCTGTGTAGCCAGCTTGTGATCTTGACCTTTGAACTACAAGTATGGGTGATAGTCATGACACATCATTGCATTGAAGTAAACTTTTATACCAATTTATTTAAAAATCCTTGAATGCAAACAGAAGTTACAGCCCAGACAATGAAAATATATTTGACCGAATGCGTAATCTTGACCTTTGACCTATAAAAATCTGGGTGTTGCCCAAGACACATGGTCGCATTGTATTATGGCAAGTCATTTTTAAATAATTCAATGCATAAGGGAGACACAGACCTGACAAGGTGTATAATGATTATTGTTTATGTTTGACCTCTAAGTGTGACCTTGACCTTTGAGCTAGAGACCTTGTTCTTACACACTGCACACCGCCTCATGGTGTTTTACAATTATGCCAAGTTATCTTAAAAAGTTTCTATGCATAAGGGAGATACAGCCCGGACAAGGTCTATAATGCTCGTTTTTTATGTTTGACCTCTAAGTGTGACCTTGACCTTTGAGCTAGAGACCTGGATTTTGCGCACTGCACACCGCCCCATGGTGTTTAACAATTATGCCAAGTTATCTTAAAAAGTTTCTATGCATAAGGGAGATACAGCCCGGACAAGGTCTGTAATGCTCATTTTTGATGTTTGACCTCTAAGTGTGACCTTGACCTTTGAGCTAGAGACCTGGATTTTGCACACTGCACACCGTGTCATGGTGTTTAACAATTATGCCAAGTTATCTTAAAAAGTTTCTATGCATAAGGGAGATACAGCCCGGACAAGGTCTATAATGCTTGTTTTTTATGTTTGACCTCTAAGTGTGACCTTGACCTTTGAGCTAGAGACCTGGATTTTGCGCACTGCACACCGCCCCATGGTGTTTAACAATTATGCCAAGTTATCTTAAAAAGTTTCTATGCATAAGGGAGATACAGCCCGGACAAGGTCTGTAATGCTCATTTTTGATGTTTGACCTCTAATTGTGACCTTGACCTTTGAGCTAGAGACCTGGATTTTGCGCACTGCACACCGTCTCATGGTGTTTAACAATAATGCCAAGTTATCTTAAAAAGTTTCTATGAATAAGGGAGATACAGCCCGGACAAGGTCTATAATGCTCATTTTTGACGTTTGACCTCTAAGTGTGACCTTGACCTTTGAGCTAGAGACCTGGATTTTGCGCACTGCACACTGTCTCATGGTGTTTAACAATTATGCCAAGTTATTTTAAAAAGTGTCAATGCATAAGGGAGATACAGCCCGGACAAGGATCCGGACGGACACACTAACTAACTCACTCACTCACTAACTAACTCACTAACTAACTAACTAACTAACGTACAGACACGCAACCGCCATTGTGGCGACTAAGTCGAGCTCACCGCAGGCGGGCTCGACAAAAACTGTTTGAATTAGAGAGCAGACACCATTGTGGAAACCGCCCACCTGCCGTGCATGTTCCCATAATACGACCCGTTTTTCAAACGGGCATATAAAAATGAATACAGGAATGTTTTTATCAAGAATATATCAAACAATACAAATTATACAATGATAAAGATACAAAGGCCACATGAATATACTCATCTATAATCATCTCTAACTACCATGCTTAATGAACTCTACAGTCTAATACTTTAAATGAAAGTAGAAACTTAATACATTTCTAAATTATCACAACCATATTAATATTGCATGCTTTATACGGACTAAGCAAAGGGAAGTGAATCAATTAACAAAAAATCAACAAAATGTGATATGTTATAGTGAAAAAGAAAGCACTACAAAAAACGGCCACAAAGAATCACATAAAATTAAAAGCAACAATCATTCATTAAAATAAATGCAAGAAAACAGTGAGGTAACAAACAACACTTGGTGATATCTCAAACAATTAAGTAGGCCTTATTTTATAAATAACGTTTTATACATACAGAGTTTTAGTTAGGCATCAAAGGTTGACAGTAAAATATGACCCTTGGCTGGAAATTATTTAAGGAGAAAGCAAAATTTCCTTCTATTGTAATAATAAATTTGACCCTTTGGGAAAAAATTCTCAAGAGTCAGAATCCTTACTTCACTCATTTTAAGGGTCAAAATACAACTTTAAGGGTCAAAATACCACTTTAAGGGTCAAAATACCACTTTAAGGGTAAAAAATGCCACAAAACCAGGTTTTTGAGGCTTCACAAAATAATTTCACTACAAACTGCAAATTTAGCCCACACAAAAATAAATAATACCACAGTACATTAGAATTCTGCACAATGGCTTCATACAGTGGTTTAGTTTCCAGTGCCCACCTATAGAAGGCAGAGTCATGTTGCTGTGTTTGGAACAAGCTCAGTCATGAAAAACTTGGTTTAAAAAAATCTGACACTGAGTCTTGGATGAGTAAAATAATAAAGTATACACAAAATCTGACTACTACAAACAAAATGCAACATGAATTAAATAAAAAATGATACATTTAATTATAAGTAGAATGAAGCATTTCTTGAATACACAGCTTATTTAATAAAGCGTACAACAGAATTTTACTGCAGAAAAAAAATGGAGAAGGTATCATAATATTATCACTGCCTTTCATGAAACAAGCATTTAAACAAATGATGTAATAATATCCTGAAGGATGTATTATCATGAACCCTGGATACATTCTGATTGTTATAATACATTTCACAAAGTAATTCATGCCTTCATTTGTTCAATGTCATGACTGTATTTCATCAAACTAGTATAAGAATTAAATACAGTAATAAAAATTGCCTACAGATTATGTCACTGGTCTCAAGTATTGTGCACAAAATGATATGTATAAATAATATTGAGGAATGTTCATTATTAATATATTTTTAACTCATTACTTTTTACTCAATTCCTCATAAAATAAATTTCATTTTTCATACACCAATTATACAAGATGGTAGAAAGTTTAATAACTAATCTAAGAATTACAGATGATTCAAAATATGTACATTTAAGAATATACCAAATTTCTATTGTGACCATTTTCCGAATTTTAAAATATTTGGGATACTTTTGTGTTAACATGAGACTAAAAAAATTAGTAATATCACCACTTGGTAAGAAGAAGCAGAAGTAGTGAATAGTTTAATGTTAGATAGATTCTAAACTATTCACTTTCCATATATGAAGAGTATCACCATATAAGATGTATAAATATTTGTAGTGGCATTGATTGTTGTACTGACAGAAAGGTACAGGCTTCTAAAACAGTTGGATATGTAAACAATTAACAAAACAACACCAGAATTGGAGACACTACAACTGATTATGATCGTCATCATCCCTGAACTCATCGGCTAACGGATCCCGGCTAAATGGTGGACGCAATCCTTTCTTTCTACGGAATGCAATGCAGGAGAAGATAACTCCTAGTAAACATCCTAACACAAACATACCAACTCCGATTCCAGCAATCATACCTATGATAAGAAACAGTGAAAGCATGTAATTGAGAGTTTAAATAGAAATATTTTTATGCCTATTTTTAACAATATAAGCGTTTCAGTTGTAAACTGGCGGAAAATTATCCCATAGTAAGGCCAAATGCTCTCCCTAATCTTCATCTTTTGCTCTACTTCTCCCTCTACCTAAAGCTTCATCTTTTGCTCTACTACTCGCTCTAATTAATGTATCATCTATTTCTCTACTTCTTGCTCTAACAAATGCTTCATCTATTTCTCTACTTCTTGCTCTACCTAATGTTTCAACTATTTCTCTACTTCTTGCTCTACCAAATGCTTCATCTATTTCTCTAGTTATAGCTCTACCTAATGTTTCAACTATTTCTCTAGTTCTAGCTCTACCTAAAGCTTCATCTATTTCTCTACTTCTAGCTCTACCTAATGTTTCAACTATTTCTCTAGTTCTAGCTCTACCTAATGTTTCATCTATTTCTCTACTTCTAGCTCTACCTAATGTTTCAACTATTTCTCTACTTCTTTCTCTACCAAATGCTTCATCTATTTCTCTACTTCTTGCTCAACCAAATGCTTCATCTATTTCTCTAGTTCTAGCTCTACCTAAAGCTTCATCTATTTCTCTAGTTCTAGCTCTACCAAATGCTTCATCTATTTCTCTAGTTCTAGCTCTACCTAATGTTTCAACTATTTCTCTAGTTCTAGCTCTACCTAATGTTTCATCTATTTCTCTACTTCTAGCTCTACCTAATGTTTCAACTATTTCTCTACTTCTTGCTCTACCAAATGCTTCATCTATTTCTCTAGTTCTAGCTCTACCTAATGTTTCAGCTATTTCTCTAGTTCTAGCTCTACCTAATGTTTCATCTATTTCTCTACTTCTAGCTCTACCTAATGTTCTATCTATTGCTCTACTTCTTGCTCTACCTAATGCTTCATCTATTGCTTTCCTTTTGCACTACCTAATGTTTCATCTATTTCTCTACTTCTATCTCTACCTAATGTTTCATCTATTGCTTTCCTTTTGCTCTACCTAATGTTTCATCTATTTCTCTACTTCTAGCTCTACCTAATGCTTCAACTATTTCTCTACTTCTTGCTCTACTTAATGTTTCAACTATTTCTCTATTTCTTGCTCTACCAAATGCTTCATCTATTTCTCTAGTTCTAGTTCTACCTAATGTTTCAACTATTTCTCTAGTTCTAGCTCTACCTAAAGCTTCATCTATTTCTCTAGTTCTACCTAATGTTTCAACTATTTCTCTAGTTCTAGCTCTACCTAATGTTTCAACTATTTCTCTAGTTCTAGCTCTACCTAAAGCTTCATCTATTTCTCTACTTCTAGCTCTACCTAATGTTTCAACCATTTCTCTAGTTCTAGCTCTACCTAATGTTTCATCTATTTCTCTACTTCTAGCTCTACCTAATGTTTAAACTATTTCTCTACTTCTTTCTCTACCAAATGCTTCATCTATTTCTCTACTTCTTGCTCAACCAAATGCTTCATCTATTTCTCTAGTTCTAGCTCTACCTAAAGCTTCATCTATTTCTCTAGTTCTAGCTCTACCAAATGCTTCATCTATTTCTCTAGTTCTAGCTCTACCTAATGTTTCAACTATTTCTCTAGTTCTAGCTCTACCTAATGTTTCATCTATTTCTCTACTTCTAGCTCTACCTAATGTTTCATCTATTGCTCTACTTCTTGCTCTACCTAATCACTAGGATTGTTGAAGATTACTCGCATGTTTATTATAATAAACACAATACTCTATTCTATCAAGATAATATTTATAAAGCCTTCTAAAAGTCGCTTATCGAGTTAAAAAACTTTACAATAATTCTGGAAATTTGCATACCTGATGTGTTTAGTTTGGAATCACGCTTGGTATATGGAACACTTGTAGATAAAATTGAATGTAGCATCCAAGCCCACATATTGTCATTATACTGATTACTGGCAGCTAAACTTGTGTATGTCAAATCATCACCGGTAAATATCACAGCACCTAGATGTATAAATAATTAATTTATTTACAATAATATTAAGGTTTAACTCCATTTTCAACAATTTTTCAGTTATATAGATGGCTGATTCACCTAACGGATGGTATTCGAACCAGTACTAACTTACACTTCTACAAGGAACCAACAACTGATCCACATGTGGAGAAAAATCAACATCTTTGTCGAATTCTCATGGAAAGGTATGACTTGCAAAAAACGTGAATCGGGATTGTCAAGTGCAAATCCAGTGCACTATGAACCATTGGACAACAGCCATGTACGGCAGATGTATAAATAAACATAAAAATAAACTTCACAAATATAAATACAAATGTAACATCATAAACAATATCACCCATGTGGGATAAATACTTATAAGTATTGAATTATTTCTGTACACAAAATTTGTCATCAATCAATATGACCACAAGAAGGCCACACCCTAAAAAATAAAGCAATATAAGATGAAACCAACTAGGAATAACCTTCAATTTAGTTTCTGTTTCATTTCATTCAACCTACTATACTTGCCACAGTATGTATGCTTCGGGTGTTATTTTTCATATTTTTTTATTTCAATCAATACATGATACAGTCAAACCTGTGTTAACAGCCACCTCCGAATAAAGGCCACCCGGCAAAGAAAATGTTCCTTTTAAAAGCGTCATTGATTACTTAGAATACACTGGCCTCAGAATAAATGCCACCTTTTGTTGCTACCCAGGTGTTTAAATGGGTATCTGCGAGGGAAATAAGTCAATTTTCCTTCCCTGCCTATGACGTTGAGTGTTAACAGACGACCTATAACTCAGTGATCGGGGAATAACTTGTGAGCCGGTTGAATATGTATGTAAATTTCAGACTATAAACCTGTGCTTTACCTTTTTTGTTTTACAAGGATGGCCTTTGATCACAGATTATGACTGTATTGTAAAAACATATTTGTGTCCACAGATTTAACCCAAAGCTTGCTTGGAGATTTGTAAAAAAAGGTCTAATTTTTTTTATTGCATAAAGATTATGTAATATTCAGAGCGAAATGAAAACTCTTATGCAGGGAACTCAGTATGTCCTACATTGTTACAATATAACAGTTTACCTCTCAGTTCATGGTCATGTACAAGTTCATACTTCCTCATCAAACTTGGTATATTTTCGTACCAAGTTATATAAGTGGTTGTTGTACTGCCATTATTTTTCTGTAATAAATATATATATATTGCTTATACTGAATACACACAATTATATCATTTATAATTTACAAAACATCAAATCCAATATTATCTACA
Organism: Lutraria lutraria; assembly: GCA_964023205.1. Taxonomy (NCBI): domain Eukaryota; kingdom Metazoa; phylum Mollusca; class Bivalvia; order Venerida; family Mactridae; genus Lutraria; species Lutraria lutraria. The sequence continues at coordinate 30,609,990 of OZ026846.1, read as the reverse complement.
TACAAGTATAAAATAGAATTATTTCCTTCAATATTCAGGCTTGAAGTCTATAATCAATGTCAGAAAATGTAGCTTGAAATCTAGTTACATTAGACAGACAAGTCTTTGAAGTGTACACCAAGGGTGTTAGAAGTTAGAACAAGAAAAAAACTGCCTGAAGGACACACATGCCCCCACTGAGAGCTAAGTCAAAAAGGAGCCATAACACCTTTGAAAATGTTTCGATTTTATCTGAAATCTAACTTTACCTGTATTGTATTATTATACACCTTCATGTAAAATATGAAACCAATCAATGAAATATTTCTTCAGTTATCACTTGGACACCATAATTCGAACTTAGACAAAAAAATCCAATATACAGTAATTTGTTGTGTCAGTTTTAACAACTTACAATATCCAGTGACCATGGTGACCAGTCTGCCTTGCTCATGTTAGCACTAAGCAACCCAAGCTCTGGTACCTTGCCTTCTGAAGAATTTACAGTAGAACCAAGCGAAATTTTGTGCCGGGAACCTTCCAAGTCACATTTTGTTTCTGATGTTTCTCCTATTTTAGTTTTCTTCAAAGGACAAAGGTAGTGATCTCCCTATAAAAATAATAAAGTCAGAATGGGCTAAATCTTTACACATTGATAAAAATTCAACTAGAACTGTCACAGAGGTGACTAATATCCCCGCCACCTCTTTGACACTAAGAATGTGATAGTACACTATACGGCTAAGTTCAAGGGGACATAATTCTGTAATGAGTGGATCACTGGGTATGAAAATTATGTCTTGAACATCTACATTAATTTTGATATTGATAACATATTTCAAGTTTCAATTCAATATCTCGAAAAATGAGGAAGTAGTTTGCTCCAGAAACTAAGAGTGCCACTGTACACTATATGGCTAAGTTCAAGGGCACATAACTCTGTAATGAGTGAATCGCTGGGAATGAATATTGTGTCTTGCACAAGTACACTTCATGGTGATAATATATTTCAAGTTTCAGTTCAATCCCTTGAAAAATGTGGAAGTAGTTTGCTCCACAAAGTAATAGTGCAATTTTACAGTATATGGCTATGTTCAAGGGCACATAACTATGAAATGAGTGAATTGCTTGGCATGAAAATTGTGTATTGCACGAGTACAATTCATGGTGATAACATATTTCAAGTTTCATAGCAATTGCTTAAAGAATGTGAAAGTAGTTTGCTCCACAAACTTTTTATATTTTATGCGGACGGACCGACCAACCGACAGAGTGACTCCAATATACCCCCTCTCAAACTTCGTTTGCGGGGGTATAATAACAGCAAAAATCTTTTAAGTGAACTGTCAAAAATATTGGTCTTTAGCCAAAAGTACACTGTTCATTGTTAGTCAGGTGGTCAATTTACAGATAACAAGCTGTCATGATTTACAGATAACCAAGTGTACACTGTTCACAGATCACGAAGAGTTAACTGTTCACAGCCAAGTATTCACTGACTGTGAGCCAAGTATGCACTGTTTGCAGAGAGCCAAGTGTTCACTGTTCACAAATAACCATTTCTTTTAAATTGGGTGATTTATAATTAATTAACTAATTTCTTAAATAGGTGCTACAGGAAGCAAGCTATTTTTACCATTTTCCTGATGATTCCGTTTTTATCACAAGTGTAGTTGTATCCATGCCATGGGATACCAAGAAGTACCTGTGATGCATTCCAACCAGATGCTAAATATTCTGTCAGACCTAAAATAAAAAATTGCAAAGGAATCAAAACAAATAAATATATGTTTGTGTTTCTTTGTTTTACTTTCATGCCCCTTTCAACAGTCAGAGTCATATGAGGCAGACAGTTCACCTAACCATTATTCCTGGGAAGAACCAGTACTAGACTCCAATCCTCCATAAGCAACAGTTACTGCTACTTTCTCACATGAAGAGACACGGTTGGTAGCTGGGCTTGAACCACGACCCTACATCAGTTAGAGGTTACAGTGATTTGAAGTCGGCAACCTTAAACACTTGACAATGGAGGCGAGTCAATAAATATATAAGATAAAATTACATTTCGAGGGTAAACGCAACAGTGTCTTAACTCATATTGAAATAAGACCAAGTTATGACAGTGTTGCGCTAAGCCCTTGATTTGTATATATATAGGAATGGATTAGGAAATACAATACTAATCTTAAAAGTAAATGATTTATGTTCAGGAACTTAGTGTAACAAGTACAAGAGACTCATAGTTATACAAGTGAACATTCACAATCTCCTATTCTTCAATTATACCATTCTTACAGGACAAAATTTTCTTTGTTTTTCAAGCTCTAAAATATTTTTAGAAAAATTATTTACTTTGAACATCTTTGAAAAATTTACCTACCCTATTTAGCATGTAACCAGAAATAAAACTTTTTCGCCTCAGGCAGTTTAGACATATACAATAGGTACATTATACATAGCATAAAAAAAATTTACAGACTCAAAATAAGTCTAAGTCATTTGTGTAATGTCAAATAAAAACAGGGTAAATTAATCAGAGACTTGGTACATACCATATACAATCTTTCCGTAACCCATGGTTGCTTTAGCTGTGCAGGAATCTCCACAGTATGTGTTGTAACTCTCTGGACTGATAATAAGTCCATCACAAACTTTAGCCAGGGCTGGATTAATATCACAGTTAGAATCATAACATGGTGGCTTCCAGGGCATTACACAAAAAACCTACAAAATTAACAATCAAAATATGATATACTGTCAAAACCTGTGTGAGTAGCCACCTCTAAATAAAGGTCACCCTGGGAATAAAGGCCATTCTTTATAAGACTGTCATTGATTATTTAGAGCAAAATGACCTCTGAAAATAAAGGTCACATTTTATCTTTCCCAAGGGGGGCCTTTAAATGTTCACAGGTTTGAGTGTATTTGAATAATTGTATAAACAGAAACAGCTTAAAGGGTTCTCACTAGCCTCAAAAGGTGAGGGTAAAAAATAACCCTTAGCTGATGAGCAAAAAAAATTAACACAATTTCCTACCAATGTAATTGTAAATTCTCAAGAAACAAAAGCTTTATTTTGCAGTTTTAAAGTCTTAATGCCATTTTAAGGGTCAAATGAAAGCCCTGAGCTTTCTTCTACAAAACAATTTAAAGTCTTAACACAAGATTTACAAATTCAGGTTCTTTTCTGTCTCTATCACGATATATGAGCAAAATTTTGAATTTTGAAGACAAATGAATCAGATGACATAACATACTCTTAGATTTGTTCCATTTTTAAGACCATTGATTACAGTGGTTGTGATATTGATGATTCCTGGTACATGATGACCGGCATTGTCACAGTCGCCAAGTAAGTCTATCAAACCTAATGCAAGGACATCAGCAAACTGCATCTCAAGGTCCTGGAAAGCATAAATTCATATTTATTTTGTTATTTTACATCACATGTATAGGATAATGACCATTATCAATTAACAAACGTCCTGAAAAAGATTAATTCATGCTTGTAAAAATTTAGAATGACCAAATGAACAAAATATAGCTACATTGTATTTAGTTGCAGATTTGTGTATACATAACAAAATTAATGTTTAAAATTCAAAATTTCAAATATTTTAAAAAAATAATTAATTCATTTAGAATGCAATGCTGAAACATTCTAAACTAGAGCACTCAGATAAATTAAATAATGTATATAATATAAAAAACATAAATGTTGATACATGCATACTTATATTTTATTACAAATTGTACTGACTGTATCATTAAGGCCATCCTTAAAAAATAGTTTGCGGTAACGCTACCTACTCACCAAAAAGGTTCTAAATAAAAAATAACATTCTGACATATATTTTGGGTTCAATATAAAAATTAGTTAGTAAAAGAATATTTCCTACATACCTACCCACTGAATTCTCTGGGTAGGGTTACCACAAACAAACATATTTTTACTATTGGCCTAAGACAAATAGTAGTTTTCTTACCTGTCTTGTGGTATTAATATATCGTGTAACATTATCACTAGGGGAGTTCAGTGCAGGTATGGTACCCACTGAAAACATAAAATAATAGTAAAATAATTATATAATGGATAAATAAAACAGAAAGTTGCCCTGGTTATGAAGAAAAAACACACAATCTGTCCAAATGGTCAGCAATATGTGTCAGCAACAGTCAAGGCTCAAGTGTCTGATGGAAATAAGAAAGTTATCAGAAGTCAAGTCCCTTTATTTCTGTTGTAAACAGTAATAAGTCGATATAAGCAGTGCTTCTGGTTTACATCCTGTTAAAATCTTATCAGTGATACTGACTTTTACTTGCAATAAAAACATTACTTCCATAAACCTTTATAATGTCAATAACGAGGATTTAGCACAAGACTGTAGTAATTCTGTTTTTGTGAATTATGTTAGCAGGTGTTTTATCAATAAATATTAGCATATTGATGAGGCTGAAAATAAAAAAAGTTTGTTTGGAGTGCTCAGACCCAGAATTTTAGCACTGGGTACAGGTAGGTAGGTTTTTTTATTTTACTATAGTGCAAAGTAAAAAAAAAATGCCCCCAAAAATTTTAGTTTTATTCATTTTCAAGGATTTTCAAAAATAAGTACTCATGCACCTCCAAACGAACTTATTTTTATTTTCGGCCCGAGCTTAAAGTCCCATAATCATATAAATGTATCGGTTGTTATAGTTTCTGTTTGTTCTATATTGACAGAGGAATCCGGTGTGTTTTCCTCCCGTGCGTACTTTATAGCAAGAAAAAATGTTTCCAAAACCACTATCGTATTTTTTTCAATATCATTGAAATAAATACTATTTATAGAACAGCAGCTGCTGTGTTTTCCCGTAGTCATCATATTACGCACACGGCATGAAGTGACGTCACGTGCTCTATATATTTCAAGTTTACAAAAGCAAAATTCACAGCGAATTGAGTGTTTTTTAGAAGAAAAAGGGCTTGTTTGGTCGGTAATAATTATTCTTGGATAATATCAGCAATTGTTTGGTTTTTGCATATATTTTTTATAGCAAAAAGCTAATGGGACTTAAACTTCAGAGTTACAAATGTATTTATTATCGGGTAAGCGGCTATAGATAAACTGATGGTACTGTATTGTAGAGTGTATTGGAGGGGCCTGGGCACGGACCGTGAAATACACAGGCAATTAGCGCAGTACTATACACAAATTTGTCATTCTAGGTATTGGCAAGCTACATGATAGTCGACAATTTCCCTCCCACCCACCCTTTATTTGGGCATTTTCTTACTTTGTTTCTCGTTTCAGTTACAAAAAGTTGTAATGGTCGAAGGATGGAAAGGTGTTTAATTGCATGTGTGTTAGGCGACTTGGACATTTATGCCAGATCTATATTCTGGAATTATTCAAGCGAATTTGTTATAAGTGACATTTAAATCCACATCATAAATTATGTGGAAGTTTTTTTCCATGCAAGTCATCTTAGTGTGTATGTATGTGCGCGTTGTATACTAAATAAAACAAAATGTAGTCTGCCATAGCCACACCTACATTGTGTTTGTTGTTTATACATGTACAGATGCAATTATTATAGAAGATAAATCATTTATGTTTGACGAACATGATGAGCATAAAACATAAAGTAAAATAAATACTTTAACAATGTACAGTAAAAGATTATTTTATTCGTGCTATCCAGTACATCAAGGAAGGATATTAAACATGCTGACTTACAATAAATACCATACTTCTTTCCTTGAGAATGCGCGTAACACATGGCATCATTATTACCATGGTCATTCCATTCAATTACTGATGTAAAAGCATCGGTCCTCCATAAAGAAAAGTCCTTGGTACCATTGGCCACGATAATCACCTGAAGAAGGTTGAAATGAATATCATGATGTGACCATAAGCACTGTGTGGTAGCACTGTACGCAAAAAATCAACGGTGTTTACAAGATGTCGGACGGATAAATGTTGTGAGGTAGGTGTCGTTTGTTTTTGGTTCAAACTTTTTGATGAGGAATAATTGTACAAACTACTTCTGCCAGTCATAGAAACATGTACCTCCTATTATATTTCTCAGTCTTAAGTACTTCTCTCTGTCTAAGTTTGCTGTGGTTTGCATGCTTTCATTGACTAAGCACTACAAAATGATCATGCTAACTCATTATGTCATAGATCTATCTGCTCAACCTGATTATCAGATGGTTTTATACATTTCTACCTCTAGTTCATGGCACCACTTCATGACCTGTTCACATCATTTCCATATATAGTCTCTGATTTGGAAATATATTTCCTGGTTTGCTTTCAGCCGATACCACTCCTACGTAAGTTCAACAGTTATAAAGGCAAAATATTTCAATTTAATAGTCTAATTAATAAGTCAATCTAGAAGTGATCTGAGGCGCTTGGCTTCACTAGATTGTTTGATCTGATTGGTCATTCACCATCCTTCATATAAATTACTACCAATAATACCAGGTTTATTGCTAAAGAGACACCAGCAGAGCAAGGACACCAGTAGAGGTAAGATACGTTATACTCCGTAACTCCGCCTATTAGAAAGATGAAGTACGGAATACCGGACTCTGTCTGATGAAATGAACTTCTTGTTTGCGAGACAGACTTGCCTATAACATATATAATTATATTAAAAACAACTAAAATATCAAAAAAACATTATTATAACCGTTTTTTTAAAACTTATAAACAATCCGCTAGAATGAAATCAAGGCATTTTTTATAATTATAGAGTCAAATGCGCTTTACAGTGGATGAGTTTACTATAAGCTTGAACAGAGTTCAAGTGGACATCCAGTGAGGGTAGTTGCTTCAATTCAATATATTTTACTGTTTAAAGTTGACATCCATTGAGGGTAGGTGTCATGATTTGATATAGTTTACTGTTTAAAATGGACATCCAGTGAGGGTAAGTGACTTAAATCAATATACCTTACTTTAAATGTGGACTTCCAATGAGGGTAGGTGACATAATTTAATATTGTTTAATGTCAAATATGGACATCCAGTGAGGGTAGGTGCCTTAGTAAAATATATCTTACTGTTAAAATGGACATCCAGTGAGGGTAGGTGCCTTAGTTAAATATATCTTACTTTTAAAAGTGGACATCCACTGAGGGTACTACCGGTAGGTAACTTAATACATTTTACCATTGAAAATGAACGTCCATTGACTATGATTGAGGATAGGTGTCTTAGTTGATATATTTACTGTTAAAAATGGAATAAGTTCATTTCGAAAGATGGAGTCTGGTATTCCGTACTTTTTATTTCTATCTAGTAGGAGGAGTTACTGAATTCAACAGAATCTACCTCTACTTATTACAGGTGTCCTCGTTTGGCTGGTGTCTCTTTAGAGATTACAATAATACCAGGGGTAGCAATGGCGAGAGAATTTTATTGGGGACTTACATTATGTGATATATATGATTAAAATTCACCATGCAATCAGATGATCAAGCGCTAGTCAAAGGCTTTGACGATGATACATGTGCATTACATTGCAGTTCATAAAATGGTCAACAAGACGAAATGAAAAAGACCAATTTACTTATGGGACCCAGAACTAATCAAGTGAATGTATAATACCAGAACCTGATGATGATTTCAATTTTTGCATGATCAAAAATAGTATCAAACAATAGAAGTAATGTATGATACATAAAACATGTTATAATGAGTCATACATGAATCATGATGCTTCTTTAGACTTTACCTCCGATTTGTTTGTGTTCCAATCCGTCACCGGTTTACAATTGTTTTTATCGGTGCATGGGCACACTACTTTGTGGTCATCTGCATAACTTACACTTAACAAAAATAAATAAATAAAAAGGTTAAAAAACATGTTCGTCCTGGTCAAAGTCATGATCAGTGAATACCAACAAAATCATAAACAAATAACGCGAGCCAGGTGCGACGGTAATCCCTAAAGAGACACCAGTAGACAGGTAAATACTTCCGGGTTATATCGGTGTCGTGCTAATCACTAATAGCGTGCTAATCACTTTTCGAGCGTTTGGGTCATCTAGATTATTTTTTTGACAAATATTTGTTGTTGTTGACATGGCAGATTGGAATCGTAGAAATGGAACGGGTAAATATCACTTGGTTGTTTATCTTCCTGAAATGTAGGCAATAAATATGTCAGAGGTGTATGAAAAATTAAAATTATGATCAATTGATGAAGAACTATGTTTCTGTGTGATGCGAATTATGCCAGGTTGGAACTTGAATCAAAGTACTTGAAGTTCTCAAATTTGGGAATCAGGAGTTTTCTTTATATTTTCGGGAAGACGGCCAAGCACATGATAATGAGATTAAATAGCAGGTTTGAAGTCTTCCATAAAGAAACTTTCAAAGAATTTTCGCCTGAAAGCAAATCAGGGTACAGTCGTATGAACAGTAGGGGATCACGAGTGTGTTAATTAATGTCAACGACTACCGCATTTAGTATCTTGGTCTAAAATGATAACAGGCACACTGCAAATTTATTTTTCTTCACAAAAACACCAAAATTGCCTTTTCAACTACAAACACTTGACCATTACATACCTTTCAGATATGGAAGTAATTGGTATAATAGCGAGTCAATATGAACAATAAAGAGTCACATGACATTCTCTTACAGGGGGTCACCAGAGCTGTCAAAACTGACTAATCAATGTAATCATCATACATTTCTTTCCTTTTAAAAGCATTGTTTGTATGATAATTCATTATTTGTGGTGTTACATAGAAAATAAATTAATAGAAAGATATTGAGTTATTATCTCTACGAATAAAGTCAATATAGCAACTGATGCAAGCTAACACATGCTAATGAAAAAGGTAGTCATAAGGCACTGAGAATCATTTATTTAACATCTCAAAATAACACAACAATACAAATTTATTTACAGTAAAAGTCCATTTAAGAACACAATTTTATCTTGTTTGAGAAATCCTCATGCAAATTGTTTGTGATCCTTTATTATTCATATTGACCTGCAACATAATCATTCCATTTGCACACATGATGATTAGAAATTATGTAGTTCCTTTTCATGATTTGAAGGTTAAGCTATGACCATTAATGATTTAAATCATAAAGAAATCATTTACCTTTACATCAAAATTATTTGGCAGTGCATCTTTATGTGCGAAGGTTGTTATGAGAACGAAGCTAGGCAATCTTGCTCATGTGAACACGCTTAACAATACTCTAAGTGACAAAGTTGATCAAAACATTGTTTTCAGATAATCTTTTGTTGAAAAGGACAAAAAATATCAAGGAATAGGAATGTAAAGTTTGATCAAATAATATGGAAAGACAGCGGAGAAATCTTACTGTAACCATTCGCGTGACCCTCTATTGTTCATGATCCGCTACTGTTCATATGACTGTATGAAATTTCAAGGAGTAAAGTTTTCGGTAGATAACTAGATTACCATGGTATCGCTAATATCATGGTATTTCCAGTCTCATAAACAGGACTTAATGACGTCACCTAGCGTCTGTTCCCATGCAAAGGTTTGAAGGACAGACATAGTAAATTTGATTTAAAACAAACTTTATCGATAATACTAACTATCGACAAGTAGACGTTTTCCTTTCCACTAAAATGTTTTTCTTTCAACTGTTTATTGAACTTAATGTTCAGTTGAAGTATTTATGTTCATAACATTTTACTCGCACTTATGGCATATAAATTTATTGACAAATGTACCCTTGCAGCGCTCGATCTAAAACTTGTATGGATAAGAATTTAGGAGCTTCTTCATCACTTATAAAAAACATTAAACCATTACATCTGGTGCTTATACTTAAAGTTTATTTATATGTCTCAAGGAAGTCTATATGCTGTTAGTGTTATTATAAAAATTGCATTGCTTTGACTTAATTAACTATAACTATTTTACAGGAAGGACAGAGGAAATGCTGGATGGTGAAAATCAGTCTCGAGTTGAAGGTTTGGCTGGAAAAATCTCCAGGCTAAAAGGAGTAAGTAAATCTTGATTGTGAAAACACATTTTGTCCAACAGTTAAACTAATATCTATTGCTACGATAATATCCGATCTAATAGTCTGTAATGAAGGAGATAATGATAGTTTCATTTCTTTTTTGAAACCTTTACTAAATATTCCAGTGTTTTTTTTTAATTTTCAAAACTACCTGTGACTTTCTGAAGGGGAAAATGTAGCGTGATAAATCAGAAAAAGGGGAAAATATGAAATAAAAACCATGAACTGAGAGTGTGACTATCACTTTCAATTGCATTTCAACATGCAGAATAAAGTCATGGTACTGGTGACAAATGGCATGGGTGGGACTTCTTTAATTTCTATTCAGTGGGAAATAGGACTTCTCATTTTTAGGGAAAAAAAGCATTTTTAGGAGAAAATATGACACTACTGGGCTAGGGGAAAACAGCATTTATAAGGCTGTAAAATATACCCCAAAAAATCACTGTATTCTTAATCTATTTCAGATTGCCCTTGATATTGAGACAGAAACAAAACATCAAAATGTGTACATGGATGATCACATGGTTTGTACATATTTTACAGCTTCAGTGTTATTTATGGAGGCATCCCTGTGTACATAGCAGTTGATGATCATGATTGTATTATCTTTGAGTTCTTGTTCATGTTGTCTTATAAAATGCTGAAAATGTATGAGACCTGGTTATTTATCAGGTGAATTGAAGGTTTACTTAATGTGATAAATACTGGCAGGTTGATGTTGACTTGATTTTCAAGGGATTGAATTGAAACTTGAAATATATTATCATTATGAAATGTAGATGTGTAAGACACAATTTTCATGGCCAGTGATTCACTTATTGCAGAGTTATGTCCCCTTAAACTTAGCTATATAGTGTACTATTGCATTCTTAGTGTCAAAGCGGTGGCGGGGGTATTAGTCACATCTGTGACAAATTCTAGTTCCTTCTGTTTGACTTTGTGTGAATGCATTTGCCAAATTAATTACAAATGTATGTGAATTTTAATTGTAAAGTTACAAATGTTGAACTATTCTAAATTGATAATTTGTTGTTAAATCATACATGTTCTGTTAAACCTGTGTTAGGAGCCACCTCCAAATAAAGGCCATGCTGTGTATAAAGGTCATTCTTTTAAAAACTTTTATTGATTATTTTGAACAAGATGACCTCTGAATAAAGGCCACCTGACAATAAGGGCCACATTTTGTCTTTCCAAAGGTGGTCTTTGTTTACATGTTTGACTGTATTTGAATTTTATTTGTACATTTATATAAATGTTGAAATGTTCTAAACTGATGATTTGTTGTAAAATAATAAATAAGTATTTAGATTGTTTATAAAGTATTTATTCATTTTATTTTAGGTTGGAGAATTTGAAAGTAGTCAAGGTTTGTTGACTGGAAGTATGAATCGAATCAATCATATGGTGTCAGCTGGTAAAGGGAACAGAAAACTCATGTGTTATATAATTATAGGACTCATCATTCTCTTCTTCGTATCATATTATCTTATATCAAAAGTGACGGGTGGTTAAACCCTGGATAGTATTTTGATATCATTTGTGTTTGTATCTTTTAAGTTAAATTCGTGGAATTTATGTTTTTACTGATTAGTAAGCTTGTTATTATTACAGTCAAACCTGTGTTAGCAACCACCTCAGAGTAAAGGCCATCCTGTGAATAAAGTCAATTTTTTTAAAAAGCATCATTGATTATTTAGAACAAAAAGACCTCCAAATAAGGACCATCTGTCAATAAAGGCCACATTATGTATTTCCCAAGGGTGGCTTTTGTTCACAGGCTTGACTGTATCTTTTTACTATTATAAAGATAATGGATACTAATACAATGTTCATGTCAGAAATGTGGGAATACATTGGTCTTAGCTGGCATATTATTATTCCTACTGTGTAATATTAAATTGATTGAGGGTCATTTGTTTCTTTGGACATATATTTTATACTTTATAGCTTTTATTATAAGGTGTTGACAGGGTTTTCAATTGATGATCATTATATTTATACTGGTATTGTAATCATTGGTAGTCAGTGCTCATAACGTTATCACAAATGGAGCCAACTGATGCAAGTGGTGATAAAAATGTTATATGTTGAAAACATAGATTTTTGAGTACTAGTATTTCTCATACTACATTAACAAAAGTCAATACAACTCAAATACATTATTTTAAATGCTGTATTATTTACAATTACTTGACAAAGTTTTCAGATCTGTCGGCAAATATCTGATGTGTTAAATCATAAGATGCATATTAGAAATATGCTTCATTTCTAATTCATCTGTACATTGTACCTGTTTGCACAATATTTTTGTACGAAAAAAATTCACAAAAAAATAACCAAATATGAGTAACTCTAAACCTGTTAAAGCCCCATTACCTTTTGCTGTAGAAAAATATATGCAAAAACATTTAATTGCTGATATTACCCCAGGATAATTATTACCGTCAAAACAAGCCCTTTTTCGTCTGAAAACACTAATTTCGCTGTGATTTTTGCTTTTGTAAACTTGAAATATGTAGAGCGCGTGACGTCACTTTACTATGTGTGCATAACATGACTGCGGGAAAACACAGGTGTTCTATAAATAGTATTTATTTCAATGATAATGAAAAAAATACGATAGTGGTTTCGGAAACATTTTTTCTTGCTATAAAGTATGGACGGGAGGAAAACACACCGGATTCCTCTGTTATAGAACAAACAGAAACTATTAGGACCAATACATTTATAAGCTTATGGGACTTTAAGAATCAATTAGTAAGTTTTCATTATATTTTTCTGTTGTCCTTACATTGAGTGTAGAAAATACAGTCATGGTTTATAATTCTTACATACTCATCTATTATTGGAGTGATTTGTGCAATGTTGTATCACCTGTTATTGATTCAATCAACATGGTTTCACTTTATTTCATATATAATCATTTCTTCCATTGTCTTGTACTTTGTACACCGCTCAACTTATATAATCTGTCAACATGGTCTATCCTGAATATTTTGTGTCACTTATCACTTATTTTATTTCATACTTTACAGATGAAGCCTGTAATGTCACTTTATTCTATTATAAGCTTCACTTACAGTGCCAATCTCCCTACAACAGCCACCAATGGGAAGGATAAAAATGGCTGTGGTAAGGAGGTGGCTGTTATTGAGAGAGTGGAAATAGAATAAAAAGTCAATTTTGGGTTGCTAGTATACTGGCTGTAACAGAGAGGTGGCTGTTGTTCAGAGGTTACACTGTATTTTAAAATATTTTGACATCTTACATTTTGTTTTTTTACAGGTCTTTGATTGCCTTAATGGTGTCAACAATGTTTACAATGTATCTTTAAAATATTTAAAGCCCCATTAACTATTTCGATGTTAGAATTAAAGTACTGTAGGTCTTATTTTGCCTAGAAAGTTGTCTTATCAGTGAAACTTACTTTTACTTGCAATAAAAACATTCCGAAGTTTTCTTTTTTAACCATGAAGTACATATAGAAATGTAGCACAGTATTTTTTTCAATGATATTGCAAAATACATGAAAAAGCATCTGACAACATTTCTCAAGATGTGGCTAAAGAAAGGCATTATATGAATATTGTAATCTTTATAATATTGTTGTTCTCACATTTTACAACCATTTTATTTATTGTTCTGTATTGCTAAATTCAAAAAGCTAATTGGCTAGGTGACCAATTATAAAAGTTGAGCAGTGTATATACCGAAGCTTGATCAATATTTAAGGAAAGATTGCAAGTCATTCTGGAAACACATCTTTTAGGAAATCATCATGTATTGATTTTATTAATTTATTAACACTATAACATGATATTGAATTGTTATGTGTTTTCATCCATTTCACATATTGACCAATAATTGTCTGTCAGTATTAGAAATGTTGTTATATAGTATGTGTTTATTTTATGAAATAAATCTTTCCACACTCAATTAGAATACTAAAGTGTGAACATCTTTCATCAAGATTTTTGCTGATTATCTTTATTAAATTAAATAACAATACTGTTTGTATGTAAGTGTGGGATGCGGTTCTAGCTGCTGTACAATTATGTCTAAACTTATATACAGTACAACCTCTCCAGAACAGCTCTCCCTTGAGCAACAATCTCCCTTCAACGACAGCATTATTTTTTCCACTGTACGATTTAACTATTAATTTAACCTCTCCAGTGCAACAATTTCTCAATAACAACATAATTTTGCTACTCTCGAAGGGTGTTGCTTTTGAGAGGTTGCACTGTTATTCGGTACCAAATATTATATAGTACTGTATTGGATGGAAGAGCTCTGTATAGGTCTGTTTGTTTGGTTCGCAACTTAAATTGTTTCTTTAGATTTTTTGTGTAGAACTTTTGGTAAATCATGCATGAAGTAGTTCTTTCTTTATGTCTATCATTTTCTTGTTTACAATTACATACAGCAAGATTTGTATATATGTTTGAATGAACAATGTACTGCATCTAAATTTATATTGCAACATGTTGCTATGGCGACTGACCCTGATACTTTGTTATTTGTATATAATAGGTAAATGTTATATTCTATTGTTCCATTGTTTATATACATGTATGTATTGTTAATATTTGATAAATCATTGTTATTTATTAATGTATATTGATGGTAATGTTGTAAACAAAAACTTGGCATGTAATAAATTGAGAATATTTTACTTTGAAGTTGTGGTTTAAATACAGAATCAACCTTAAGCTGGATTTGTAGTGTTTATTGGGACAAGAATGAAGCAAATAATCACTGCTAGTAAATCAAATAGTATAGAGCAGTTTTGTACAAAGTACGAAATGTTGCTGCAGAGATTTTGTGTACAGTATGCATCTTGTTTGTGACTTATCATGAGCAATCCAGGGTCAATGCTTTTCTCTTCCTCAGATCTGTGAGTTTACCTTCTTTCAGAAGCTTCTTCTTTTAAGATTCCATGTATTTGAACTAAAGTGTTCATTTCCAATCAGATCTGATGTTTTTCTACTTGTGCTAAGTGATTTATTTCTCTTTAATGTTTGTGCTTTTTCACCTTATATTCCTGTTAGAGAAACGCACTATTGTCAACACAGGTTTGAAGTAAAACAACACAGGCTGACATAAAACAACATAGGTTTGTAGTAAAATAATAAAAGTTTGAAGTAATGCAGCATATGTTTGAAGTGAAACAACACAGTTTGAAGTAAGACAACACAGACTGAAATAAAACAACAATAGGTTTGAAGTAAAACAACACCAGTTTGAAGTAAAACAGCACTGGTTGAAATAAAATAACACCGGTTTGAAGTAAATTGGAGAAAATGGATGGGTTTCGTACACCACCCTCAAGAACTCCGTACAAATTCTCAAAGCTGTAGGGGTGTCGCAAACTGGATTTTCGACATGCACATTTTCCTAGTGATTTCGGGCGATTTTTGTAGCTCAAAAGACAGCTGCACGGCCACCTTGTGACATCCGCAGTAATAATGAGCGATATTACATGGTGTCCGGCAGAAAATACTGTTTATCAATAATTGTGTTTTACTTACGAATAACGCAAGGCTTGCATTTCGTCACAAGGCCATCGCAAGACTGACGCGAAACGTAAGACAATCACACGAATTAGCAAGGTCATCGCGCGGTTGTCTTTCGCTATTAAAGGCTGGTCTGCTCAGATGTTCTGTTGATGGCAGCAAGTAGTGTCTACTATATAGAAGCTTCTCAACTGCGCTGTTGTTAAAGGTTCATAGGTTCCCTTTACATCTTTGCTTCATGTGCGATGAGAGAACCATTGGTCTACCTCGTCCTTCTGCTCATCGTCGGACAGAAGAAAGGCTGGGGCTCATTTTGGTCCGCATCTAGTTGCTCCGAAGACAATGCTGATGGTACTGGTAAAACTTCATTGCAGCGTCACCAGTGTGCCAAAATGGCGAAGACATTTCCAACCGCACGTCTGGTCCGGGATTGCCAATATTAGAACACTTTGTTCATTTAACATCGCTTCCATCGAGTACGACAATGTCCAGAGTGTGAAAGTGTTATCTCCAAATATGAACAAGGAATGTTGAGATCATTTTGAGGGATTGGCTCGTCCAAATGAAACCCGATTATGTTATCAAACAGAGCGGCCTATAGTGAACACTCATTGAACATGCCAGCATCCAACACTGATCTATTGCTTTCAGCATTTGACCGTCGAAATTTGTCTTCCGCATCTGCCACAAACATGAGCACAATGGGGCAGACCTCTTTACAGTTGAAGACTTCGCTCCCAGACAGAAGCGGTTCATATGTGGCCACATGTTTACCGTCTATGGTACCACCACACGCATGATGTGATGGAAGTTCCACTGGTTGCCAAAGGTCTACGCCATTTTACGCCATTGGTCGGGGATGGGAGGCCGGTTGAAGTGTGTCCCTCAGTACACGTCGAAAATTGCTCGAACGGCCTATTGAACAAAGAGGCAGATGGTAATGCGCGCAACCCTAATGGCAAATTGCATGCAATGACCTATAACTCGTCACGGTGGCAAGAGCTTGTACCATGGAATGATTTGATGAGATGAGACTCTAAATATCAAATGTTGTTCTTACCTATTAAACTTGATGATACGCTGGGTGACACACAGAAGCTACTCGTCGAACATGTTGAGGTCCATCCTAATGCAACTAACGTAATCGCCATCAAACTCCCTCTCCAGCTTCTGAAAATTCTGGGGTACTGGCCAAACAACCGTCGTCTTTCAACCTATGGCCTGACCCACCAACACCTCTCTCGTATTCTTCGACGTTGCCAAATGAACTTCACGATGCTCTTCTGTATCAGATATCATTAGTGTAACTGGGTGTTGCACTAATGATATCTAATACAGAAGAGCATCGTGAAGTTGGGTACCTCTGTTGTTGGATAGTCAAGTTTTTACGAAGAGGTGTTGTTAGTGCTTGGAATTATATCCACAATCGCGATTAATCGTACATTGGGCGCAAAAACAACGTGTTGCATTCGTGCGATGGCCTTACAAAATCTTGCGATCCGGAAGGTGGCTGCAAGAAAGTTAAACCATTTTACGTAGATTTTGAAAAAATGAAGAAAGAAGTCACTGGTGAACGAAAACCAGAAACTTCAACAGTCATACTTACTTCCCTTTGACAGCAAAACATGACATTGATATACTGTCAGTTTGATGGACTTGTGGCACTAATCATTGACTGGTTAAAACTGGTTGTTTCAGTCATGCCATATCATGAACCGGTCCACGTTCCATGTTGCAGTCACCCAAATCTTGCGCCTGGGGTGGGTGGCTGATCATACACGGGACTTTAGGTATAAGATTATTTCCGACAGACGGCAATTTAAACCTATTTACTCAGGGTCCCGGGAAATAGACTTTGATCGAGTTTTACATCGATGTCGCATTTGATAAACAAAGTAGACTCTATGGTGGGGCTTTAGGCGAATACGGTTGTCTCTTGGGTGGGGATTTAGATATCAAAATTTTAGAAATGTCAAATTCCCTTGTGTCGGCCCGCCGCCCATTCACCCGGGCGGGCAAACTATTGACAGGTGCATCTCTATACAACCCAAGTCAACGAGGATCGTTTTGGCTTAATTTATTACCACGGTACTGGAGTCCTAATTCTGAATTAAATTCTAACAAAAGACCTCTTTGGTCTAGTAAGTATCGCGTGATATGAAGGACTTGTATATAAGTCCTTGGTGATATGAATTTTTTTTGCAAGGCTGGACCGAAACAATTAAAATCTTTCCAACAACCAACAAATCTAAACTGCCTATTTTCAGATAAAACACAAAGTATGGTTATTCATGGTACTTGCAAGTCATTAAAACCCGCACATCTTGTGTCAGGAAGTTGTATTAGTGTAGTCTCTTCGTACATCAATATTGTTTCATCTCTCATTCTTGATGGGAGCAAGTTTTCTTTATTCATTTGCACTGTGCTTCTGTTTTTGTACGGTGGTGTAGTACTTGGACAGTACAGTTTAATGACACACTGTTATCAAACGTACATGAGATGTGATATCATCAATCTAATTGCCACCTAAACATTTAACATCGGTTTATACACCGTCAGAATTAAACTCGAGGTCGAAAAAGTTCAATAATTTGACAACTTCTACAAGTGGAAGTGTCACATTTTGTTTACGACTTAATGACATTCTCCGTGTCTATACAGTTTCATTCCAAAATGATAGCATCCAGTAAAAACATAATATTGAGTGTGATATTGCCTACGCAGACAATTTAAACTGAATTAGCTGACATTTAACTTTGGTATGTACCGACACTGACGACTAGTTCCGCCTACGACGTGATGCCCGTACCAAGACGGCAACACGATTGACACCCACAACAGCAGGAAAAGAACAGACGCATTTAATTTACCGGTTATGTTACGTAGAACAACCAAACTTCACACATAAAACTCATTATTACATATCAGACCTCATAATAATTCATACGCACTACTTTCACTGCTGTTTTACGCTGGAAAGAGCTTACATCGTATAGAGCTTAGATGTACCCTCTATACGTTGTCAAACGTATACGAGTAGAGCTTATTGTAAGCTCTTTGTGTTGATGACAAAGTATAGAACTTACGCAAGTTGATCGGTACGAACACAATTTTTCTCAACAGTCGTTCGGATTTAATTTTCCTGCAAACCGAGCAGCTTCCATTAACCTTCCGCTTACGAACATAGTTCCAATTTTTCATTTCAATGGCATTAATATAAATTAAAGAATTACGTGCATATTCATGTCAAAATCATATAGCTATGCAAAATCGTAAACGAGCAATACATAGCAGTCGTAAAAAATCTAAACAAGCCTCTACCTCGGATTACTACATTATTTACTATCAGTACGCATAATTCAAGGAATGGTGACTTCATAATTCACGTGCTGTAATTGCTAATTTAGTCTGGTTCCTAGCTTCTATTGTAAACAAATAGAAATCATCATTGAATTCATGAACGATGCGATGATAACTGTGAGTCAACCAGACATTTAAAAAAGTAGTTCTTCGGAAAATGTTAATCGACTTTAATTTAATGCTTATAACGTGTAACTTTTTCTAAGAGCATGTCTTATTATACAAAGGGGCAGGTAATACAGACTATATATGCTAATTACTGAACTACTTTTGGTGATCAGATGGGGAAACATAAATCAAAGTACTGAAAGCACATATAATGGAAACAACTCAGATTTAAAATGTCTTTCAATGTTATACAATGCAATTATCGGTGATTTGCAATTTGTGATAATATCAAAATATCTTCCAATAATTATGTCACTTATTACTATATTTCACGGACCACACTGGAAATAAGGGTTTATTTCAACTCTGTTTAGTGTTATCCTTAAATTATAATGTTGTTTGACATAGCTTTTCATCATTTCATACATGTTGTTATCTTGTTGTATCTTTCATTGTTGTTTGCCATGTTAACACATTTTATATTAAAATAAATCCATCTATCTACCAGTACAATAAAATGAAGAATGTATAACTACTGAGAAATAGTTTAAGATAACTTCCGTACTAGCCGTATCATTCAAACAGAAATAACAATTATGACAAATTCGTCAAACATCGGCGTCTTCACCAATTCCCTATGGAAATTATAAAGTCAATTGTTTATTGCTAATTGTCAAAGTGACAATAATGTCAGTCGGTGTTTAGTAAGTCGATTGTATTTAGTTTGTTGGAGTAAATTTATTCATCCCATGGGTCCTTGTTGCGGTCAGGCAAGTATAATGGACTTTTGTCATAGTGTGAGAAATGTGGAACACTTATAATCAAAGATAATACACCGCCCGCCTTATGTCCATAAAATCAGCATCTAATCGACTCCTGCTTACAGAAAATAGTTCCCCAGTGGTATAAAACGTAGGGAAAAGTAGTTCGTTACTTATACAAGAATTCATACACAATGGCAACATAAAGTTATGTTATACTAACAAGTTTGAATGAGACAAAATATAGAACACAATCATTCACGGATTATCTAAAACAACACTATTCTAGTACTTGGACATTACAATGATGATGTATAATTATACATTTATGTACAACCTGGGTTTAATTTGTTCATTCACAGTCCACGTGCACTTAGAGACATTTATTTCAGACAAGTTGTGATTTTTAAGAACAGTTCGCACTGTACAAAGAGAGCAATTTATATACAAAGGACACACCCTATTTTTCTCGTATTTGTTCAAGTCAAATATTTCATTGGCTTTTAACTTGATAGTTCATCGCTAAATGAATTAAATTCTATATACGTTGTCATGGATACAATATCCAACAAATTAATAGAAAAAGTATAACGAAAATATATGTGAACAAAACACATAGAAAAGCATGTATGCTGGACAATACATTGCAAAAATATAGGATATAAACATTACTTATTGTATACAATTTTAACAGAATACAATATAAATGAAGATAATAGATTCAACTAAATACTAACATTACTAGTATATATTATTAAAGTTCAGTAAAAATGCAAGAGGTTCGTATGAAACGTGTAATTTCAATTTCAGGAAAAGACATTTGCCTTACACTAACATAATGTACACACATATGGTTGAATCAGATTCATCATAATCATTTAAATAAGTTTATTTTTTACGTGATATATGTTTAATGAATCAAAGTTATGCGTCAAACATATCACAATGAAAGAAGCCGTGATTCACTTGAAAGTCGTTGATATGGTAAACATAAATATTATTTAGATTTTTTTACTAAATATTTAGTTGTTTTTGTGTAAATTTTAAGTCAAGTTATAAACAAATAATATTTATAATTTAAACTGTCTTCTTTTTTATTGAGATGATCCAATTCATTTTTATTGAGCCATGAATACTACTCATGTTAGCGATTTATCAACGATTTATTACGTTAAATAAGAACGATAGAATTGACCCCAGTGACAACGTTTAAGTGTACTTGACAGAAAATGTCAGCGAATTACACTTAATGAACTATAGGCCTACACGTAAAGCATAATATGGTTACATATCTCTTCGGTAATAAATAGTAGGGTCTTTACACTTCGTGTAAGAGTATTGTGAAATCTAATAAAATCATGGCCATAATCACGTGACATAATCATGGACGCTGTATCATCTTTTCTTGTCTGTTAATGACCCGCTGTCATGTATAGTAAGTATTCGTCTTTAGTTCTGACCTGTTTATATTGATTTATTGAGAATCCAATTAAATTGTCTGATTACTAAGTCACACTTTCCATTCATCTGTTGACAAATGTTAATCATGGATTAGCGCTAGCCTCATTTAATTACTTTTGTTGTCATGAGATCGTACGGAATGATCCGTATAATGTGAACTTTATACTAACCCACATCGCATTCTAGATAAAAAAAGGAATGGAACTCAGAAATATATGATCATATGAAATAAGGCACTGCCTAGAACGGGATTTATCCATTTGTCAAAATAAGAAAATGGGATACTAATTGGTCTCAAGTAGATGTACTTGTAGTTAGAATTTTAATAAGCGCTGCTGAAATTGAAGTACGACAAATGTAATTACCTAGCTTGCTCTTCTGTAAGTTCAAAACAAACAGTACAAACTAAGTTTCTAATTTTGAAAATGTTTACGGTTACCCATGAAAACAAGCTCGAGACGGTAACGACGCATTTATTTACTTTTTCGTCTTCCCCTTATTTTCTAGCTAACGATGTTTTTGTTTTAATTTTTCTGTTTTTCATGAAATATTTTTGTCAAGTATAATGCCTTTAAGTTTGATTTCTGTTCAAGACTATATTAAATTTATCCAACAAAATAACTTCGCGTCTAGTCATACATTCAAACATAGCTTTTATCACATCAGGGATTTTTTGGGGTAATTTTAAAGCCGAAATTCGGTCATATTCCAATTGGAAAATAGTATCTTTTTTTCCCAATTCACAGACAAAAACTACCAATCTCAATTTTTTTTATTAATTTTATAACTTCATTAACATCACTATTGGTAGTAATTGCATTATTCTACTACTGTTCTATGGGAGAATAAGTAGAATAAGTTAAAATCTGCAAAAATTGTAGTTACACATTTTTTCCCAATTTTGATTAAAACACCGCGAAAATTCCCAATCCCAAGGGTATGTATGGGTCATATTCCCCAAAATACCAAAAAAAAAAAAAAAAAAAAAGAAAACCCTGCACATATTATTTATGTATCAGAACGATGATCGGTTTTGTTATCCAATGCCATCCTTTTAACTGACAAACCAACTGCTACGAACAGGACTTTTTATTACATGTAGTAGAATTGTTTACTTCTAAATTAAGACATTTCGGAAAATAATCACATATAGTAGATACACATACATTTTGTATCATTATATTGTACATGTATATAGAAAATGATTTTCATATAGTAAGCATAAACCAAGTCCGACTATAGTGGAGTTAAAACTGGATTTAGCTTGAAAAAAGAGAGATTTGAATCTGTAATCTTCCGTCTTGTATTCTTGCTGGTTATCAACCACCACGTCATGAGCATCTTCATACCACAGATCTCTGTTTTTTCATTATAATAAATAGATAAACTGTCACAGAATTAATTTTCTAAATGATTCACAAAAGTGAACTATACTCGGTGAAAACAAATCTCATTTCTGTTATCCTATGTTTGTTTTATATACTAGTATGATTCTTCATTTCGAACATCAACATTCGATATGTGCACTACACAAACAAATGATTGTAAATTTCTAACTCTTTGAGTTGATCGTAAAAGAAACAAAATATTGTGTTAATATAAAAAATGTTAAAGCTTTAAATAGTGTGGATAATCCACGTGACGTTTGACGTCACAAATGGGTATTGCGGGATGCACTTTTTTGCATGAAGCCAGGAGAAAAGAAGCTGTAAGTATTTTATTCCGATTTCTATTTTCTGCTACTACGCATGAATCTTGTTTTTATCGACGTATAAGTTAAAACACTCATGTCATTACCCCGTCCATCATAATAAAACAATCAGTTACAAATCGGAACAAACCGCTAGCTCCTACGTTGACATACACTATGTACGAGGTCGGCCTGTTTAAGGTAGCATCGGACATCGGTTAAGTCCTGTGTCGTCTTCCTGACCAAGGACAATAATAAGGACATGATCATTAGCTAGAAACACTGTGGCAACTTCGTTAAATACCCTGTGATAGTAAACAATTGTTCTAATAACGCAAACAGCAGAACATCGCATGTCAGTATCAACGAACATCTAAGCCAAAAAACTAAAAATTATAGTATTTTTTTATAACAGAGGAAATACGACAGAAAATTATAATACAGATTATCCATAGCATTTTCAAGCAGAAAGTACTTCATGACTTTATCCGGAACTCAGCCAGCTCTTCGAAATTGTATCATGCTTCAGCCAAAAATGGATTGACAATGTTACGATTTACCAAGCGCCAAAGATGTAAATGCTGGGCTGATTCAATTGTCCACATCCATGATTGCTATTTGAACAGTATATCAATACAATTTATAATTTCAAGGAATGTTAATAGTAATTATACGTTGCAAATCATTGCTAAATGCTTAACAATGCCATATTTGGAAACTGAACGATGTTTTAGGTTTTCATAGCTGTCACTCGCTCAGAGCACATGCATTTTTATGCGGACCAAAGTACTACATGTACGTTTATGTACAATAATTGTTAAACTATATCCCGTTCCAGGTTGCAGTGCAAGACTACTAAGTTCAGTGTCCATGAGTACTTACAGTACTTTGATTTCTATTGAATTTCGAATAATTACAACATAAACACTTTTTCATTTTCATTTACTGAGTATAACGCATGTAAAATAAAAAATAGAATATTGCATGACAAAAATAATTCTCCAACAATTTATTAACAGTAATCGAAAGCCAACATGGTTAAAGTCAGGCCGCATTAAATGACTGAAACTATTATAATCCCCGACCAGTTTCCACGGTAACGGAATGCACATAATCTGACAACGAACATTTTTTTGGTAGTATCTGTTGAATGTTCCCGAGTTAATTAACTATCCCCCGGTTGTCGATCAAATGCATTAAAGCATAATAAATTCAATTAGATTGTCGGCCATTGTTAATGGGACTTTACTAAAAAATGCAATGGCAATGATCATGCAAACTTATTTGGTGAGCATAAATACGGTAGTAAATACTCTTAGTTTAATGGCTTCAAATTAAGAAAATAACCAGACTTGAATTTGGTAACGGATACAACCAAGCTGTATTGTATTACGTTAATAAGTAATTGCCAACTATGCAATGATACAAGGAATGCTTGTCCAACAAATTTCCCAAAACGAAACCCGGTTCATAAAAAAATATTGGAAGGTAATAAGTATGAGTACATGGATGTTTATTGTTTATCCTATTAAGCTTTGTTCTCAGAATTAATCAAAGATCATTTCCGAAAATAAAACATAGCTGGCAGATTTACTGAGTGCGACCCGTATGAAACATGTCGATGAGTTCAGTGTGCGCATGCGCAGTGGCGGAAACCACATTTCTAACATTTATGAACATCAGCGATATTTTTTAATTCAAGATTAATGATGTTTACAAGTTTCGCGGTTGATTATTTTTGTCCATTTCATTCAATCCCAAACTGTTTATATGTTTAAACATCACATTTTAATCAAGTTGCCAATGGCAAAATATGCTACGTACACTTAAACTGATGTTTTCATTTATTTTCTCTAGACCTCGTTGAGTACTTTGTCATCTCCGCTATCATTTGAGCCTATTGCTAGCACTGTTTCAGGAAATTCAATTTCCTAATGGTCTCGGGAGAGTTGCGGTAAATACAACGTTATCCGCGGACTACTTTAGGCGCGTAAGAATTAATTATTTACTAGTTGCACTAAGTTGACGTGAGCATGCGTAATTGATATTTTCCTGTATATCTATTGTATTCCTACGCCGTTCTCCGTACACGGATTGCGCACGACTGGTTGATGCATGGATGAAATGATGGAATAAATAAGAAAAGAGGTTTTATGTAACTTAAGTAATACTTGGAACGTAAATAGATAAAACGATATAGAGAAACATAAACTTGGAATACATCACGAGATCTGTACCGTAGGTGAGTGATTTTGTATATTTCTACTTACATGTACTATATATTTCAATAGAACTGATCTAAGATGCGTAAAAAAGAGGAGTGATCACGGTCGGACTTTTCTTTTTCGATCATAGCAGCTACTTAAAAATTTTCGTAAAACTTCTGATGAAAACATCCCCGAGGACGTATTGCATGGAAAATAGTTCTGAAGTTTGAACAATTTACGAGCGACATTTTATACATAAATAATTAAATTTCCACGAGTTAACAGAGCAAAATATTTTAAACACTTGTTTGCTATATTTAACTCGGTTCCAACGATCTCGAGCGAGAAGACTTCGATTGAATATTCCAGAAATCCAGAAAGTCCCGCATGTGTCGTTATGTTTAATCCAACATTCCACAGACTCGGAAATTGTGAGGAAGCTTTTTGTAAGTTTAGAAATGAACTTGCTAAATACCGTTACTCAGATGATTTTAAATACTAGACATTGAATTCAAATTAGATCACAAGGTAACGGTAACTTGAAAGCCATTTTAGATGCCCTACGGCGTAGAAAGGTAAATTAAGATCAGGTTTTATCTTCGTCGTTTCCATGGCAACAGATTAGACATGTAAAATGAAAATAAAACCGATGTAAATTAGATTAATGAAAAAAAATGTCCTTTCTTAATTCCACTGGATACAATGTTGTTAATGACCTTGTTGTTCAAGCTTTTCGCGTCTTCTGTATTTTTAATTATTTAGGCACCAAGCTCGGATTCTTTATACACATGGTATACATTTGTGTGTTAAATATTACACACACGAATACTTACTTTATATGTACCTAAACCTTAAAGAGTAACACATTAAGTAGCATGGCTTCGTGTAAATAAAAGTTTAACTTGACATTTATGAGGATTTTGTTAATTGGCATTGTGGAGTGAACAAAGAGCCACCCATCTTCACAAATCATATACATGTACTAAAAGATAAATTTTAACACAAACATGTAGTAATTATAAGTCATTTAATAAAAACGTTTAGGCATATTTGCTTTCATCAATTTTGACATTAACAATAAATTGTTTATCAAAGAGGAAATGACGTTGACGTCAAAAGATAATGTGACGCCGTTTGGCGGAAAAAATGCATAATGATAATAAACACCTTACACAATTATATATAATAGAAAGCTATGGATAAAGATAAACTACAGGTCATAAGGAAAATATACAAGAATGAAACATAGCAAATATCATAAATGTCATTAAGAATTAGATATTGTACAATAATTTTCATTATTTTTCATGTCATCTTGAACCATAGATTTTAATCTTAATATGGATCAAGTAGCCTAGGTTTCTATACAAAGACGTCCCAAGTTATTTGAAAGGTAGTTGAAAAGTAAAAATTGGTATCGGATGACCCGAAATATGTTGAAAAATGAGAAAAGCATTGACATTTAAAGTTTTATATCAAATATATTTGTCATTGACAATTCATTCTACAGGAATCACATTTGTTTGTTTAACCGACATATTATTGAGAACATTTTGTACACGTTAAAAGAAATATAAAATAACTAGTGGTACAATCTACATTATATCTCAGCGGGAATACAGATCCCGTTATACTTTTTGTACTTTTTACAATGAGATACTAATGCTGTCCTTTGTGATGACAATAATTGACGTCTACTTTTCCTCTTAATTCGTAACTCGTTCATTTTAGGGTACATGTACATGTTTATATATATGTTGATTGTTCCTTTCAGACAAATTGTTTGGCATATGTTTATATATACAAATTATACAGTTTTGTATGTTGACTGTTACTTTAAGACACACGTATAAGGACAGTAGGTCTATATAACTTCACGCAGAATGCTTTTATTATTATAAAAACATGACAATATAATTCTATCTATATGTTGAATAAATACACACTGGCTATAAAAATGATCTCTATAGAGGGGGGGGGGGGGGGGGGGTGTTAAATTAATTACACTGAGCATTCTTATGTACTTTACGCTTCTTATAATATACTCATACCTACGTTAGTACGTCAAATCTCTATGGCGTCGTATAAAATTCAGCTATTTTAGCCTACTTACTTGTATAAAATTAAGTATATTTCTTTCAAACATAGCTGCAAATACGTGTTTTAGTTGTAATATAATCGTACCAGAACCTTAATTATTTAGATAAATAGGATAAAAAATAAAGCATGCCTTTTAAAATAAATTATCTTTGAATGTAAAGTGGGATCACGATTTTAGTTTGACATGAAAATATACATGTGTGTGAATTACGAGTATATACA
Organism: Lutraria lutraria; assembly: GCA_964023205.1. Taxonomy (NCBI): domain Eukaryota; kingdom Metazoa; phylum Mollusca; class Bivalvia; order Venerida; family Mactridae; genus Lutraria; species Lutraria lutraria. The sequence goes on along the minus strand of OZ026846.1, from coordinate 30,582,560 downwards.
AAGAGAACGTTTCTATAAAGGATTTATGTTTTTGTTGTTTATTAATTCATAAAAAGATTTCGGACTATATTGAAACCATATACATGTACTTCAAGAATATAATCAAACCATATTCATTATGAATTCATGAACTTTAAAGAACAGAACAGAACTTTAAGCTAACTTAAAGGTATATATTCAGTACAACCGATCATACAGACCTTGTACATGTATTAAATATGAACACTCAGTCTGCTATTTCATGTTTTGTTTGTTAATAATGTAGTATTTCTTTAGACAGATCAAAGTTTGATCAACACTTTGAGGAAGAAAATAGGATCTGATTGTAAAGTAATTTGTGATTCCTTTAATATTTTCTCAAAGATAAGTCCAATTACGCCGTTTTGATGTGTTATGTAACAGGCACCGATGTTATAAAACTTTAGATCGGTCGTCGAGCTCAAAATTCACATCTTGTCTTTCAACATTTCTAAGTTAATTATGATCAGACAATTATGATATCATGGATACACTATTCTGACAGCATAATTGATCTGAACATGTACTAGCACATTAACCAGCTTTGTCTTTTCAACCATAATGCTTTGCGATTGGAATAGAGATTAGAGCTCCGTGACTTTTCTCAAGTCTCCAAGTCTTGTAATAACCTGTGGATCAGGTCTTGTAATAGCCTGTGGATCAGGTCTTGTAATAACCTGTGGATCAGGTCTTGTAATAACCTGTGGACCAGGTCTTGTAGTAACCTGTAGATCAGATCTTGTAATAACCTGTGGACCAGGTCTTGTAATAGCCTGTGGATCAGGTCTTGTAATAACCTGTGGATCAGGTCTTGTAGTAACCTGTAGATCAGATCTTGTAATAACCTGTGGACCAGGTCTTGTAATAGCCTGTGGATCAGGTCTTGTAATAACCTGTGGATCAGGTCTTGTAATAACCTGTGGATCAGGTCTTGTAATAAAATGTGGACCAGATCTTGTAGTAACCTGTAGATCAGATCTTGTAATAACCTGTGGACCAGGTCTTGTAATAACCTGTGGACCAGGTCTTGTAATAACCTGTAGACCAGGTCTTGTAATAACCAGTGGATCAGGTCATGTAATAACCAGTGGATCAGGTCTTGTAATATCTCACAAAATGATTGTACTCGTCTCAGAAACTGACTTAGTACAATTTTACGTTTAACACACAAACATACTTAAAGACTACATACTTCATACATGACCTTTTTTCTAATAGCTTTCTAATCACAAAGTCGCCATTTTCTCAAGACATTGACATGCGGTATCAGATTCTAGATGTATAAAACGCTGGTACATTAATATGAATATATTTCTCTTTAATCGTGATTTATTTAGGAGAATACGAAATACATACCAAGTACGCCATTGTAACGAGACCTAAATTTAGTTAAACATGTTCATATGTCGAGTTTCCAAGTTATTTGCTGTATTGAAAACGTTCACACAAAATGGTTTTAACGTGAGAAAAAACTGTCTATTACAGTAAATTCCCGATTAATCGAATTTCGTATGTTCATTGTGCTTAAAATATAGAGAACAAAATCGGGACTGTTGATCTTTTTTCGGATAATGCCGATTATTCGGATATCGGTTGTAAAAAAATCGAAGTTTTACTGTAGATGTAAATGAAGGAACATAGATATGCTCTACCTCGTAATCTTGTTTAATCTACGAGATTTGCATTGTTTTTCATCGCATTATTTAGTCACAGTCCATATAATCATCATCATGCAGAAAAAAATAATGGTATTTGTAATAACATTTTCCAATTTATCATCTACTGTATATCTATGACAATTTTATTACAAAAACAAACATGTTTTGTGACTGATGACTGAAATATTCATTCAATTTTTTTTATAAATAAATAATACCATTTTGTATTTTATTGGTATTGTTTCATTTCCCCTGCTCTGCTGATGTTATTATGCAAATTTCAAAGACAGAATCTTTTTCATATTCCGTGAAGCACTATTCATGCATTTAGTATTAGGTATAAAATACGACTTCATTGATGTAAGCATGATTGTTAGTCTTGTAATTCTGGAGGAAATGGAGGTAGATACAAATCACTTTTTCTGTGCTTCAAGGCAAACTTGAATGCACCCCTCTCAATTATACTAGCATACCTTTTTTGGTGTTAATGAATTACTGGACAATGATTTTAATCGTCACACCATAGCTTTATGTATGACATATCTAACCATCTAAAACAAAAAGGTACATGTTTGAAACTTGTGACATCGGACAAGTCAACACGTGATTTTTCAGTATCTGTTTATAAATATAACTACATGTATTGTATTGAACCAATGAACTATATGAACGTACTATTTTCACTTCTGTATAATTTATGATTGCTAAATCATGTTTAAATTATTGATGACTTTGACATAGAAACTCAGTCAGTGTATAACTCTAGCAAAAGTATGATAAATAATATGTACAGCTTGAAATACAATACGTGGACGTAGATAGATAGAAACATACTATTTTTAATAAAAATGTTATTGTAATAAAAGGAAACCGTTTTTGTTTATTATAGTGTCACCCCATTGAAAGGGCCAGCCAAATTGGCTTATGAGATACCTATTTTTGTGCGCACAGTACCTCAAGAGTCCCTTCTCTTTTTGTCGGTCGCCTGGCTGAGGTGGACCGTAGGTAATAATTATTTAACTAGCAGGCTGCTCACCGCATCAATTCTAGCCTAGTTCCCACTGGGGTTCAAACCTTCGATCTCCTGCTTCGAAGGCAGACACCACTAACCACTCGGTCACGGTTGCGGTTATATTTAAGATGTTCTTATAAACTTATAATTCAAAACCATATTTGGACCTCAAATAAAGTTTTTTTTTCTTCAGATTTATGTAACTGAATTAAGGTCTCCTTGTTGTGACAACATTAGTATTGTTAACTCATTGTTTATTAAGTAAATAAAGATAATGTCTTTTATACCGGAGTTCTCTCTTTGTGACAATCTTAATTTAATTATTTACTAAGTTGCCAAAACAAAGTTAATTTGTCTTAATTGAGAAAGTTAATGGGTGGGGTTAGGAACATGTATGATTAGAAACACTGGACCTGGCCCTCAGAGAATTTCCCTTCCGATTCACTGTATACATGAGTGCTTAGTAGGGATTGTAATTCAGACCTCGGAGAAAGCAAATGTTTACCCACATGTCTGTTACTAGTATGTTTTAAAACATAGAACTACAAATATACGTTCTCTAGGTTAAAATCAATATTGGTGAATGTGATATTAGTCAGTTTTGCTCCGAGTATGGCACGCCGGGTAATGAATATTTTAAAGGAAGTTCACAGGAAACTATTTCATTTTATGTACAATGGCTACAGATTGGTATCAGCATATAGCAATCAGCAACAGGCGAGCAAGCATTATGAACACATAAATGGATCGATCCACTTGATTAATTACGGTTTAGCACATTGCATGATGAGCAAACGTTAACTACACTGGTTTTATATATAGACTGAAACAGTCGTAAAATTGAACTACATGTGTATCTCTGTAATTGATTTGAAATCGAAAAGTAATGTTTTATTTAGAATTCAACGATATTGCTGCATTTTATGGTCATTCTGTATGAATACATGAAACCTGCTGGATACTGTCTTGCACGTGTATGTGGCACGTGAACCAAATTAATTGACTTTTCGGGGTTTTAATATACCTTTTTAAAACCTAATTCACGCAAACAGCATTTAATTGGGATCGAAACACCCACAATGAATAACAGAACAGAACAGAACAGAACAAAACAGAACAAAACAGAACAAAACAGAACAGAACAGAACAGAACAGAAATCCTTTTGATTTTAAATGAAAGCGTATAACTTTTAGACATCTTATTTGTATTTTAATGTGTTATGACACCAAATATTATTTGATTTACAGAGTGGGAAGTTAGTCGAAATGAATCTCACATACAGAAAATCATCCTTTATACTTGGAGATCCTACTTGTTACGAGTTGATATCTTGGCATATTATCGACATGTGATGCGTAAAAGTCCAATCTAGAACATTGTACTCCTGTGAATGCTCTGTTTTATATCAAACGTCAAGGATGTCTACAATACCACGTGACTCTCAAAGAGATCTCTTGTCATTATAAACATAGAAGGATTAAAAGACGTTGTTTTTGTTTTCCGGAAAATCATTTCCCCTCCTTTTAAGTACCAATCTAAAATTCGTCATCAGGGTAATACCAACGCTTCAAAGCGGCTATGTGACTATGATCACCGGAAGTATGCTTTACTACATTGATTAAATGTACATCTGCAACGTGACAAGGTGTCATTACATTAATTCGTTTTCTGTGTTCTTTCGATGTTTTTGTATTGAACCGAATGATTTCTGTAATTGCATTCAATGTCGTTGGTAACTGCCCAGTAAATGACGCTATCTATCTATCTGCACATATTTAATCGGTGTTTCTGATTGTCCTCTCGTATTTAATTCAGCATAATGTAATCATCAACAATCGCTTTCAGTATTTTCCTTTATTTGATTTCAATTGATTAAACCTTGTAAAAATCTTTAAATCACCAACAATTGTGTGTTGCTGGCTGTCCTTTATAACATCCTTTATAACATCAGGTGTCATATATGATTACTAGTATTAAGTTTTACGTACGGAATGCCGCGTGACCCATTTAAGTTCAACCAATGACAAAAATAAAAGCTGCTGTTGTCAAGTTTCTAGTGATGTCATAGTTTTGTAGTCATGTTTTGTGGTTACATTTTTCAACATAAGCTCTTGACTGAATTTCATTATTTACTTTCCTATCATTTATTATAGATTTCAGTCGCCTATTTTACGTTTTATCATTCGTTCCACTAATACTACCTCATTGCTTCGGCCCCCCTCCAAACCGCCGCTTCAACTTTTTTGACAATCTAATGGTATTTCAAGCCAGTTTTGTTGTATGAGTGAGTTTTTTCTATCAAGTGTTACTGCCTAACGTGGACCATTAACAGCATGAGCATATTTTTCTATAAATATTTTATGAGCATCTGATTCAATTTAGTAATTGCTACACCAAAATGTACCTTACAATACTGTTCTTCTACACGTATCATTCATTTCGGAGACGAAGAATTTATCAAAAGTTATCTTTCATTTTGGATAATATGCGTATATCAGTACTGTATGTATTTAATGTACATTTCATACTGTTCCTTATATAGCAAAAGCCTGTTCCTGGGTTCCTGTTTTCTGAGTAAATTTTGTGGATTGAGTGACAAACATTCCATTGAAATGATTAAACTGCCAGACAGTGTTGTTGGTACTTATAGTAAATTGATTTTCAGAAAATCATCAGACAATATCACTGAAATGGATTCTGTGTATCTCCCTGGATTACCTTCCCCTTAATGTCTTAACAGGTGATTGAAAGTTATCCTTGAAGCAGTGTACCTTAATAATGGCACCATACTTTATGTATACATGCATTTAGTTACTTTTGAAGTCATATAGATAAGTACGACAGTAAGTGAAAATCAAATTGACTGAATAAAGCCCTGATTAGTCTGCCATCACCAGAATTCAAAATGGACAAAAATGACATTTTATTAATAGTGACGTTTGGTGAATGTATATTGTAAATTTATACTGGTATTATATAAGATAACAGATAATGTACTTATGTACAAACTCAATGACTTTCTGTTCTGTTCTTTGATGGTCACTCTTATAACAATATATATTCATGATCTCCTGCCAATCCCCCCCCCATTTCCACCCCCTCCCCGTTTTCATATTTACCCCCTATTTTTCAATTTTACCCCTCCCATTCTCATTATAGCCTATCCAATTACCCCTTCCCTAATTTTCGATTATTTGGCATTGAAGTGTTACTGTTTGTTTCTTTATATTCGTTTGTTCACGATACAAAAAAAAACAACAACAAGAAAGACGTATCTTTTATATCATTTAAGTTTATTGTTTCGTGTTATTTACGTAAATGAGCAGTAAAACAATCCACCTAATACGACAATTAATGATGATGACGGTTCAGTTTTAAAAGTCGGTAGATTGGGTGTTGGGTTTCTCTGGGCAATAAAATGTTGTATATACACGAGTTTGCTTCTTGTAAATACTTGATCGATGTACTTGTTTGATCGTCTTTGATCACTGAACTACTTTATCTGTTTGTTGTTAGATGTTCAGGTTATAGCGTAGGATTTCATCATGCCGACCTAGCCCTAGGACTACTTTGAGAAATAACTTGAGAATTGATAATGGATAGCATTTTTTTATTATTTCTGCTCGTAACGACGTATACATCATGGCCATAGGAACTTGGGGACAGGGCCAATAATTTTGGCTGATATAGGTCTAAGAATAGGCTATTATATAAATAACACATAGCTTTGTGGGTAACAGTAAAACTATCAGCCTGAGGAAAGTACTGTTTCCCAAGGCCGAAAGGTAACAGTACTTTCCGAGGGCTGACATTTTTACTCTTACCCACAACTCAAGCTGTGTGCTATTCATTTTATTACCTCAAACTTTTTTTCAAGAAAACACTGTTAAAAATTATACTATCATCATGTGACAGTAAAAAAATACTGTTAAACATTACTTTTGCCTTGTGACAGTACAAAAATGGTCAGACACGTGGTACCATGAATGTAACAGTGAAAATGTTCCCTATTTGCGTATGGGAAATTAACATTACGAAAAAGGTGAGGGGTAATAAAACTGATTATCTTATCTATACCCCCTCCCCCAGACAAAGTCTAAAAGTACCCAACCCCATAGGTCAGGGATTTCTTCTTACGGGCCTGTTATACTGTTATATTATAGTTTAAATAACAGCCAGGTATATTGCTATACATGTATTTTGATAACACATGATTCTCGTAGGCTGACATCTCATAACAATTTTAAGCCGCTCCTCCGATCCTTAAATATTTATGTGTTTAAATTTTATCTATAAATGAATGGCTCATAATTATTTTGGTCGAAATAAATTAACAAAGCAAAACCTTGCGGCGTTTACTGATAATTTCAAACAATAAAAACGCAAAAAATTCATTAAGCCTTATTTATCATCACATAATATTTATCAGTGTAGCTTCTTCATTTTGATTTACATCGCTGTACTACATTGCATCAATCTATACGTATACTGTACTATTCAATTTGATTTTAACTGTTAACGTCAAATAAATAAACCGTAGAAATTATTTGTGTATGAATTTTTTATCTACAAAATCTAGTGTCATTTTAATTTAATTAAATGGACTTATTTATAATTTACGAGACGTTCTCAGTTCATCACAACAGAAGTGCCACGGACTGAGATCAATTTGTGTACCTACATTAATTACGGTAACATGTTAGTATTATTGCGCTCCGTAATTAAATTCCCATCTTAAGATACCGTATTCCCAGATTATCCGACTCGCCAATGTTTCAATACCATTTTCTAATCAAGAAAGCAGTACTACGTCTTTGTCTTCGTGTTTTCAATTAAGTATGTCACACAGTGGCAACATGCTTGTTAGGTCAGAGATGGACTGTCACAGCCATCAACAGTTGGTTACACAAAAGCCATTACTGAATCGAGCACTTCGAGGAATGCTATCTATGATCTGCAATGAAATAAGCGTCTAACTGACACGGACTATTCTGCTCCCTTAATGTCTGTGTTCTCTAAATTGCGATGTATACACGCTTCATTTATTTTATTCAGAAAAGTATTTTGGCATCAAAATTCAATTACCGGTTTGTCTATGCGTTATTCTGACGAGGACTTTTTCTATGATATTTGGTCTTGTTTGATAAATAGAGAACATAGCGGGCAACGACTGCACTGAGATGGAATAGTAATCACGAGGGATATCCACCGCAAAATACCATACATCATCTTTATTGATATGACAGAATAATTAACATCCAACATATATTGATATTCATTAATATACATCTATAGTAGTAACGGTGTAAGAGTCACAACTAGTGCCTGTCGTGGAAACATCTACAGTACAACCTCCCCAGAGCGGCCCTCTCTTGAGCAACAACCTCCCTGCAACAACAGCGTGATTTTCTCTCACTGCACAATTTAACTATTAATTCAACCTCTCAACAACAACATAATTTTGCGTCTCCTAAAGGTCGTTACTTTGGAGAAGTTATACTGTTCTTTCCATGTGACTTCTCAATCTACAGTCCTTTCCTCTGTACTATTTTAATTGTAATGAGTTAACTATAAGTTAGAAAAGCGTTTAATGCATAAGCCATATGTACTTATAACAAATTGTTATTTATTATTTTTTTCGAATGTAGTATTACCAAAAGGTTGGTATTTTTACCAAAAATAAAAGTTCAGTGGTATTAAGCCGGCTTGTCATCTGTATACACATGATGATAAAAATGATTACAACAGAATATACTAGTATTCCGAGAAAAAACGACCGATACATTTGATGAAGGATATTTCCTCATTTAGACATATGCTCCATCTTCTATCAATAAAAGTGTGTAACAATCTAGTAACGGTTTCGTTCTGCAAAGTGGTTTATGAAGTGTTCGAGGTCTCCCGGGATTCCTGTAGAACAAACGCAGACTTTGGCGTAATTGTACCGACGGTTTTTACCCAGAACCAATTCTCTTAAGACCGTAAAGCCTTGCATGGTTGTCATTACGGAAGACTTTACATTAATGGAAAGAAACGTAAGACGGTCTGTTATTTTACAATTCTTTTTTTTTATTTCTTAAAACGAAACAGAGCCAGGTCTAAACAGAAATCTGTAGTTTTATGATGGTGCCCGAGGTTTGTTGCGGAAATAATGTAATTAAGATAAAATTGAGTTTAGTAAGATGACAGAACAACAGGGGAACAAGGTAATGCTTTAAAACATACCCAGCGTCATTAAGGTGGGACAACTTCAACTAAATAAGCCTGCAAGGGAATGTAACGGCTCATCTTGATTTGCTAGATTTTCTAGCGTCACTACAAACATTGAATTAAAACACTCTGTAAAATTTATAATCTACAATTGTTAATAAATATGCTGAATGACCGTGTCTCTAATCCTCAATGAATGCAAACATCTCGGGTAACGGTTTGTCATTAATAAAGGTTACTTGTGAGCAATGACATATCATATGCCTATGTTTGTGTTTGAAATAAACTGCACATTAGTAATTGAACCTCAAAATAAAGGACAACTGTATTAAGGTCATCGTCTATGGCTGTCAGTTTGTATATAGGTCAGCGTGTTTGAAGGTAAGCGTGTTTGAAGGTAAGCGTGTTTGGAGGTCAGCGCGTTTGAAGCTCTTTAGGGTTACCAATAAGGACTCTGACTATTTAATGATTTAGCAATCATCTACATGTATTATTTATTTCAATACTATGCAATTACTGTGCAATCTCTCAAGAGCGGCCCTCTCTTGAGCAACAACCTTCCTTCAACAACAGCATGATTTTTCCCAATTCACCATTTAACTATTAATGACAACAACCTGTCAACAGCATAATTAATTTTGCTCCTCCCAAAGGGTGTTGCTTTGGAGAGGTTGCGCAGATGATATACCTGTAACCAAATACATGGACACGTTTTGATAGTCATCATTGTAATTCACCGAAAATTAATATAGCACCGTCTGTCACAAGAGGGTTCTTATTGTTACAGTTTATGACGGCTCTCCTCACCAAAACTTCCACATGCTCTTCAACATCATTCAATAGATACTTCAAGTATAACTTGTCAACATGGATAAATAGAACAAGATGATAACTCATCGATATCGTTCTAACTTACTCAGAACGAATCATCAAAGCATATCCATAACTGTAACAGAAATTGTAATTAAGAAAAACAAACCCAGATACTGTTTATACCGCGCGGAGACATATATTTTCTTTATCGTCTGTTCCGGTCGCGTGAGCGCGGAATATATTTTACGTCTCCTGCGTGTAATCAATGTGATATCTTCGGCTCCCATCATGAGCCCTCAGTTGGCGGACTAATTACTTTGTATTATTGTTTTGCACACGAGGAAATATTAATAACGCTATAATCAACGTAGCGGAAAAATAATTCTTTTAGAATCGGAATTTGGTCAATGAGCTCGGTCTTATTGTTCTGTCTTCTATCCCGCGATGTTGACGACACTTTCAGAGAGAATGTTATAGTTTCTGTCTGATGATATATCCTTTTCTAATTAACTCAGTGGACAATATACCTGGTAACAATAAGCACGTGACAGGAGAATATACAATTACGTATAAGTAGGATACATCAGTTTTGTAATCATGTGTTTTGTTATGAAGCCGAATTAAATAGATAATATACGGGGGACCTCACTTTGCTGTAAAAAACGTATAATAACAAGTGATAGTCTAATGATGGGTAAACATGTCTTACATTATAAAGTTGATATCATTAATAGTTGTGATATTGAAGATACTGTTGATGATGATGATGGTGGTGATGATGATGGTAACAGTTGTTATATTGAAAATGGTGATAAGGATGATACTGATGATATTGCTGTTGATGACGATGTTGATGATAAGTTTGATAATGATAAAGATGATATTTAAGAGTACTGTGGTAATTTTAATACGACTTTGCACCTATATGATATACGACAGGAGTAAAAATATTATTTATTCTATTCTAATAATATCCCTTAACCACCCATAGCCCTACACTACCCAAAACGAATATCACTTTTCAAATTGACATCAAACCGAAAATTGTACTTTTCAATAACAAAAAGATCTTCAAATACTTTTTAATGAAAATTATTAGCATCAATTTCTCTAAAATTAGTCGAATTTAGACAAATTTGTTTGTAAAAATCGTTTATTTAAAGAAACATGCATTCATGTTTAATATGAAGTCGACAGGAAAAACAAGATTTCGTCAAATTTCAACAATAATTCAAAACGAGTCAATGTTGATTTAATTTGTAAATCAACTAGCAGAATAAATGTACAAGTATAGTAAATTTGTTCATGTGATATAACTTGTTTTATAATTAAGTTTCAGTTTAATTGTGCATCACTTGTGTGTCGACAAGACTTGATAATGGAATAAAACTTCATTCCGTAATGAGTTCATTAAGTGTCATGATTTTATGACTTTTATGAATTCTCTTAAATGAGTAATAAAATTTATGACAATTTGTGTGACATTAAAACAGAGATATAAAAACAAAATACGAAACATTGTTGTGCATTGAGTTGGTAGTAAATTTAGAAAAAAATGGCGTCATATTCTGAATAAGTAAAGCAATGAACGTTTCAGAATCGCGAGCGTTCTAAAGTGTCCAACTCACCCAGACTGATCAGGTTGTAAAATAGTTCCTAGCTTGTTTATATTGCAAATCGATTTCTGTTACGTGACTTGTCAACATAAATTCGCCCAGGTACTCGCGAAAGAACCTGCGTAAAGTTATCAAGCGTCTACCGGAAGTGTGCTACAATTAGTTTTATCACTTCCGGTTGGAGTTAAGAAAATTCATTCGGTAATTGCTGTCGTAGGTGTCGCTGTTGTGGAAATTGATTTTCCGTTTACTTTGCTGTACTTAAACGAGAACTCATTAAAACAACGTACAAGTTGTTGAATATTTTATCGAATGTTCGGTTCAGGATTTTTAAATCGATCAAAATGATAGATAGTTGAACTAACAAATCATAACAAAATTGTCCCCGAGGAACACAAATCAAACAATGCATAAACCGAAAACGAGGCTAGTATTAAGCTAAGAATAATAACTGGAACAATTTTAGTATGTTTGTGTCATCGTTGTTTTTTTAAATATAAAATCGCTAAGTACTGATATTTCTCGAACATACAGAAAATGCTTTATGTACTTTGCATTGTAAAACTCTTTGAATTTAAACCAAGTGTTATAACCAAGATATACCATAAGTAAAATCTCGTGAGTCAGAAACAGTTTGTGCCAATATCCAAGGTAACTGTTCGATACCGTGAGAAGACCATTTTAGTGCGCATTTTACGTGAACACAAAATTGAAAATCATAACTTTATTGTTTAATAGCGAATCGATTGTTGGCCTGGTTCCCTGCATAACGCCGGAAAGTAGGTACCGATTACATAGTGTCAGGGGCAGGTAACTTCAGACCTGTCGATTGCTCAACTGGTTCCCGTTCCATGTTGCAGTGCACCAAAGGGCTTTGTACACACAAGTCAACGGGAACCAGTTTAGTCGATTGCTAGCCTGGTTTGCTGCCTTCTTTGGTTCCCGGCATAACGCCGTAAAGTAGGCCCGATGACATAGTGTCAGGGGCAGGTAACTCCAGACTTGTCGATTCCTTTCAAAAGGAAATATATGACCAATTGTGATTCGTGGGTGACTCTATTAGTATAGATTAAACGTTTCAGATTGTATACACATGCATAAAATCATGTTACATCTGAGACAGTTAGAGGCGCCTCATAACCTAATAAAGGCTTACCATTAAGTTGTGTGGGTGTAATTGACAAACGCCTGAATTAATTAAGTCAATGGTGCCATCATTCAATTTGAATAATTGATTGTTATCAAACTCGCTCCGAGTGAAATGCGTAAATGCCTTTACTGTTTCTATAAACATATGATTTGTCGGGATGTGCCGCCATTGTGCTCCCATAAAATGTTCCCCGTTCATATCCCATATACACCATCCTAGCCTAATCGTTGTAGTACTGACATGATAATGTTTAACGGTAGAATTAGTACCTAAATGAGCGTAATGTGACTTTTATATTGGGATTGGTGGTCAATTGACATTTTGTATAATTATTTATCTGTTGTTTAACGGTCCATCCGACATCTATGGTCATTTCAGAGCCGGCTCAGAGAGAGGGTGAGAAGATACAGGAGAACTGGTCATTTATATCCCTATTCTTTTTTCGAATAGTTTTTACTGGTTCTTCATTGCGTCCAGTACAAAGCACCGATACTCGCCTCATCTCTTTACTGTAATTTACTTAACGTAGTACTTGGCTCGGTAGTTAGAATGGGACCACTGTAAAAGTGTCCCTGAATCATCGGATGGCGGGTAGAGATTCGAACCCACGATTTTTCGTTCAGTAGTCCGGCGCGTTACCACAAGATCAATGATACACACCCAGTTCTCTGTAGTAATGAGTATTTAATAAGATGGCGTTCATATGAAAACTGGGTCATTTGTTAATAATAAAATGTTCGTATTGAATTTAATTTAGTAGTAGGAAGAGGGGGGACTTCTTTCAATGGGATTTTATGCCGTTTTTCACCGATATTTCAGTTACATACGGCGGCCTTACCAAATTTTCTAAGAGTGCATTAAACTGTAACCAGCCCTAATTTAGTCTCAGTCACAAAAGAGCTGGCAACTTCTCTTCTTATTAAGGAAAAATCGACATTTTTGGCAACACTTCCATAGAAGGATATGACCTGCCGCCACTGAGAGTCGAACTCGGTACGACGGGTAATAAGTTCAGCGCACTAACGACTGGACAACGGCCATGGCTCAAAATGTCTCCAAAGAATTTCCCTTTTCTGCTTAATGTTTGAAAACAGGTTATGATTCCTTCGGTTTGAATCTCAACTACAAATGTTAATACTAATTATAAAATATGATTTATTTGTTTTGGATGTTATAAATGAAAATTTATACACACACTTGATTTGCGGGATTGTTTTATACTTATAGAAGCAAAATATAGGCAAATTTGATATCAAAATGTGCAAAAATGTATTGGCTGTACATGATGGTTCACTTTTAATTGATATATAATAATTAAGTGTTAGAAGTTATGTCCAATATCAAAGTGCGCACTCTTTTCCTGTTAGTATAGGTTCTAAAACTTAAAATACAAAGGCATAATTATCTTCATAGCCCAGACCAGATCGACCCATTCTATTGTTCCATACATCAACAGTTTTATCTCGGTGACTACAATGTGAATACATGTAACAATCTTTCGATATTGTCTAACCGAGAATGCATTAATTTACAATATCACCCTGCAGAGTAATAAAAGCACAGAACAGCAGATTCATTCCCCAATACTAGTGTCATCTTCACAATTGAAATCAACCTACGTCTCACAAAACTCCAATTTCCCTGTTTTTAATTTCGAGCTGTATGGTGAATGAAATATCGTTACAAATCATTTCTCCCATTGGCTGCATTAATTTCACCAGAAACAACATTATTGTATTGGCGAAATAGAGATCGCGAAAATAAATCCGATTCAAAGATACCCCAAAGCTGGTGTCAGAGCGAACAGAAAAAACCAGATTGATGTGTTGCCGATATTTCATAGCCTCTGATAAATGATGCAGGATGTTCGGCCTATAACATATTTATTCAATTTGAAATTAATTCCATCTCATCACTCTTAATTAACGCAGCTAGATTCATCACACATTCATTTGTGTCATGCTCGATTCCTTTAGGAGAGCGCGAGATAGGGGAAAAGCTGAAACAACCGTCCACAGAGTCAGAGCATCTTTGTACTTGAAATCTCGATCTCAATAAAAATTTCCTCGCCATCTTACGGAAATTAAAATTGATATCTCGTATATATCTCTTCATAAATGTAATTTTGGAATCTGATTTATCTGACAGACAATTGTATTGACTGGGAGACGATTTTAAGATATTAATTTTACTCGAAGAAAAGATTGGAACACGTGTATGTGGAAATAGCTCTTTATTCTGAAACCGACTTGCAAAATAGGTGTTGTTATAAACGCCCCGCCCACAGTTTGTCTCCGCCCAATTCAAGTTCCGAAACATCAGGCTACGTATTGATCATCATCTTTGTGTAAAGATGCATTTCTTGTATGGATTATTTAGTTTAAGACGTAGTAAATGAAATATCGTTATACGCATTTTGATATCGAAATTTGAGATTTTTCTGAAAAATACTTTTGGTGATTTAATTGGTTGTCTGTTTAGGAGATTGGCTACACGACTTGTTCAAGAAGTACCTTATGATGATCTTTAAACACACGTGACTGTGATTTAGCGTTTTATTAGTACAGGACTGATATACTTTCAAGATTTAGATTGACTCCAGTCAAATAACTTAAGGACAAAAAGCTAGCCGGGCCTGGGTTTCCGGGATTTTTTAAATCCACCAAAGTTACGTCTATGTGATTTAGGTTACTTTACATCGTCTTTCATTGGAACCGGTTTAGCACGCTGTACCAATAAATTACTTGTAGCGTCTTCTTTCCAATGGTACCATTTTTAGAAATGTACGGTTATAAAAAAAAATCAAATGTATTTCATTTTTGTAGATTGTACCAGACGTTTGTCCATAAATGTATACTGCTTGCTTTGTAAACGACAGTATAGCACCAGCTGAAGTAATCACTGTTATGATATTAATATTATATACGATGTACTTAATTCCATTAAACAAAGAAAATAGTTTTGTTAAGAAAGTTTGCAGTTCTGCAATGAATTTTGTAAACATGTGAGTTTGTTGATATTTATTTAATATGCAAACTTAGATAACGCTTTCCTAGAAAATATTTGTTATTTCAAATACATGTATTTCCTTAAGGCAACTTCCGAGAATATTTTCAAAATGTTGACAATTCTTAGAAACAAAGATGAAAGCTGTAATCCCCACAAGATTATAAGCAGACATGGACGCCAGAAGACGTGGTTTTAATTTGAAATCGATTATATGAAGTTTAAAGTAACCTTGAATTGTGACACTACTACAGTATAGTGTTGCATATCGTTGACTCGGTGGAGTTGACAAAACTTACATTTTTTCAAATAAACGTCAAGAAAGAAGGGCGATTTTTTGTTTTCTTAATATTTTGTTGAGAAAAAGAGAAACATTCCCACGTACTGCAATTTATTTCATGTGAAATATTGGTACATCAGACATTTTGATAAAGCTAAGCTCGGGTATAAATTAAGTGAAATCAGTCAATAGAATGAATAAAGTGTTTTCAAATTCGGCACACCTCGGGTGATTCCGCACCTTTATATACACGGAGTCGACGACCGAGGTAAACCAAACGATACAAATTATGATTTCGAAAATAGCATTGCAGTGTCACTTTATTTGCACACTTAATGCTTTCACCTTTTCACCTGTTGTTTTTATTTCGCTAAGTTACCTTTTATGACGTCACGGTCCAATCTCTCCCACGCACGTGTCAACATACCACTTCCGTTATTATAACAGTTCATTGAAAAATCACTAAACAAAATAGTCAGATTTTGAAGAGGACATTTTGAAAACTTCAAGCAACGGAAAGGTGAAGCTTTCTAACTTAATCTAACATAATGTACCTACGTCATTCATGACCAAACAATCAAGTGTTCCGAAATAACTGGCGAACTGCTGTAATAGTCAAACTTTGGACATTACTTAATAGGAACTACTATTTTGAGTAAAACATTTCTTTATTTTGTAGTTTTTAACAAAACATTTATATTCTTTTCGTACCTTTAAACATCAACATTTGACTAATAACTCGGTTCTTAAAGTAACAAAAATGGTAAAAAAATAGTCGAACTGAAAACCAATCAACGAGTAGTGACGTCATATTGACTATATTTAGAAAGTCGGTGTCTAAAAAGAAATTTCAAAGAAACTTATTTTTCTCATTTCACAGGTTTTAGGATAATTAAGTCTGTTTCGTATATTTATTGCTCTCGTAGCTAATTCATTATGGTAATTCGACAGACGATACCCAGTATATTTTGACAAAAAGCACCGAAACGAACACAATTACATGAAACTGATGTTTCCCATTTCGACGGATATGAAGTTGTTGACTGCATGTTTTCACTTGCACGATTTGATTGTTGAGATGTTGTGACATTTATGGTCCCATATGTGCATCTGTGAAAATGAAGTGAGTTCGATGGAGATGAGAATTTAATTTTCCAGAATTTTGTGAAAATTGATCGTGTGAAGTTAGTTTGAAGTCAGAAAGTCGATGGTAGGGTGACACGATTAACAAACAACTCGCGGGGGAATGTAGACCACGTTATTACAAAATGACTTTGCTTCAAAAATAATTTCAAAGTTTTCACCAGAATCATCTTCTTTTCTTTTCCCCATTGAAATAACTTTGCTAGGATTCATAATTATGAAAATGAATAACATATCAGGTTATGAAACATTTAACATTTTACAGATATATTTAATCCATCTTAGGTGGCCGAAAGCCTGGCTCACAACAAAGACAACACAATAACAACAACAACAAAGCGTAGACAACATATGACCTAGCTAGTGCTCATTGGTTCCCTACAAATAAAAGCCTGTTACCCGGCACACCCAGTAATACACATTCTTGTATTATATTAATGAAGTGTTTGTATGGCCGTGTTTGATTTGGTCTCTGTGTCCCATTTCATGTTATTATACCTCACGTGATTCATTTACTATATAGTCTTACCTGACGTCAGAGGGTGACGATCCATAATGTAAACCTGCGACATTACCTTTCGGCCCGCTTGACATGGGCTTTGGCGATATTACCGGGTGCCGGGTTTTAGTCAAACTGTTCCGTATAGATTACTTCTTTAGGCGCTTTTTATAATCTACTTGTAATTTGACATCTGGTTTAGCAGAAGACAGTTTGACGGCCAAAGTAACTATGGCGTCAGAAAGACGCTTCGTTTCAATTTCTAAAGAAGACTTAGTGTCTTAAGATAACGGTAAGAACCAAGCCAGAACGAAAAGAACCGTATAATTGTTTACATGTTTGTTGCATGTTTTGTCTTTCCTAATTATTGTTCGGATAACCGCTCGGTCGACATTGCTTGTCTCGGTTGAACATTACGTATTATCACCCTCTGTGGGATGTGACATTGATACCTTATAGCAAGATTTGTTTATGTTATCTTGAACGCTCCTCTTCAATCAAAATACGTGAATAAAGTATCTAGGAGTTGTTTAGAACCTTTTTGAAACAGTTAAATACTATACTACCTGTATGTGCAATGGTGTTTTATATCTGGGGCGTAAAACGTGTGTGACAGGTCGTAGTACTTTCATGCATAACATCAAAGCCCGTGACAAAAATGTTACCTTCCCATCTGACATTGTAACCGGAAGTGCGTTTGCTGTACAAACCATTGGAAGTTTCGTGCAGACAGTGTCATTTCACATAAACTACCTGTCGCGCATCTTTGATCATAAGTAATTTTTATACACATGTTATCTTCACGAACACCGGAAAATGATTATTTGGAATTAATTGGTTTTTATCGATTTCTAATCTCGGACTCTGTTACTTCAACAGTGCTTTGGCGGCTTAATTAATTTTCGATGTTACAATTAGGCATAACAGTCTCTCTCGTCTAACTACCGTATACCTACAGGTTAGAATATTGAACAGGGAGACATGGGTAAATGCGCGCTTTAATCGGATACTCAATACCGTTTAATCTCTCTAAATTGAACCGGTACTACGGCAAGGATGTGGGTTTTTATTCTGCTAACGTAATAATCAATCACTGGCGTTCTTAAAAGTTTTATTTTCTAATTTACTCGGGAAACTTAAGTTTCGTGATGTCACTTAATTATTACCAACATGTATTTTAAGACAAGCGAGATCAGACCAAATTTACGGGAGACAAAACAAACTTGTTTAAATGTGTCGTAACATGCCACTTTTAACATCTCTGTGCTGTGACATTTTTTTCTCTCGGGGAGAAAACTCAATTAATTTAGATAAATGGATATTTTAAAAAAAACTTCTGCCTTCCTTATTTTCGTCAGAAACTGTAACATAGAACTCATGTATCGTAAAGCTAAGTTGTGAACAAATCCATTGTTGGGTTTTATTTGGTCTTTTAACTAGAAAATGTCACTTTTAATTATAGCACATATTAACTTAGATGCTACGAAAACGTCAGCGTTATTGACATCATGAATTCGTATGTCCCCACAATGTATTTTTCAAAGAGTTGATTCCATTATCTAGCTTCTCGGAGTCATTACGGATAGAACTGATCCCAGGAACAAAAGTAGATAACACGTTTACTGAACGATTTCTTTCTTTCCCTTAACTCCTAATATAGCTTCTATTACGATTTGCATTTTAACGGCCAACAACATGAAAATAGCATCAGTGTTCGTTCTGCATCAACATTTATTCTTTATTCCACTATTTCCGACTGTGTGGCTCTAGTTTTATGATAAGGGTGTACTCGGATATCGAGTTAGGTATGAATAATTAATCCTCAGTATTTTTTTATCTCAAATTCACGAACTTGCCGCCTGCCTTACCACTTGAACCGTCTGCGGAGAGTATTTCCGTGGAAGATATTCTGCATAATGGGTAAAGAATATTGTACCGTTTGAAGACGAATTATCACATTTATGAGTCTGTCTACCATATATGTTCGCCCACGAATAGAAGGTCAAACAGATATATGTAATGTGAACAAAAATGGTCTCACTGCAACAAGTGTTGCCCAAATAAAACTGCTTATGAGTGAAAAACTATTGAAAAACTTTTTTGAACGTCCAAGTGAAAGAAAATGAAATGGAAACAGAATCAATTTAATGTATAATGTTTTCTTAATAGTTAAATACAATGTACATGTAAATGAACTAAATTCAGCTTTTTCATGGGTCACTAATATGACCTATTTAACTATCAACCAATCAGCAAGCTTTTCAGATTGAGCATATCGATATCTCTTTGATCAATCCAAACTTTGAATTTTAAAATACAGATTAAAAAAAATTCTTGGAAATGTCAATATTGTAAATTATACGTTCTGAATATTACAATAAAAATAAAACAGTTTACGTAACAATGTTTGTGGTAATACAGAGAAATTACAGATTTTAGAAATGTTTTGAATTTTGAATGAAATGGATTTTAAATTCAAATGTAAATAAATTTCTGAAAATGACCCCAGACAACTAAAGTTGACTCTTTCACCCATTTGTTTTCTAAACTCTGTTTTTATCGCTGCATACGTCGCCATTACATAGCCCGAATCCAATCATAAAATATTAAATACACGATATGTGTCAATGATTCCAGAATCTGCTTTTTCGCCCTTTTTAAAAAAATGACGTCATTGTTTGAATAAGGAAATTAAAGAGAAATATAATTTAAAAAGCATTGATTTATGCGATAATGTTGATATTATTCATCGCATAAATTCCACACGTAATCTGAAAAAATACACGTTAGAAAATATCTCTTTTATCAAAAAAGGTATTGTAACAGATTTCATCAAATTCATGAAAAAAGATGCTGACAATGTGTTACAATTTAGCTTTTCTACGGTCTAATTTTCTCTAATTCTGAGAACACTGAATGCTAATACTAGCTATTTAAAGAAATGTTATTTCCACCGTCAACTTCTAATTGGATCGAATTAAATAAATTCAAATAGAATCCAATATCTAATAGATCACACAGACTGATAACAAAGTCGATTATAAGCAGACATTTTGTTTTTTTCCAAACTCAGACATTTCTTTAAATTCCAATTATTACTAGGAACTTTACACGGGTTTTTTGTCATACCCCGACA
The DNA here is from genome assembly GCA_964023205.1 of Lutraria lutraria. Classification (NCBI taxonomy): domain Eukaryota; kingdom Metazoa; phylum Mollusca; class Bivalvia; order Venerida; family Mactridae; genus Lutraria; species Lutraria lutraria. The sequence continues at coordinate 30,562,018 of OZ026846.1, read as the reverse complement.
ATTAACACTCCGTATTTTAAAATGGCACAAGTTTAATCGGAAAATACAACTGTCCATCATGTTTAGAGAAAATCAAAGTACTGGAAGTACTCATGGAAACGAATATGGAACGGGAACTAGTTTACCGATTGCATGGCGGATGTAGAAAAACGCAGTACTTTGGTCCGCATAAAAAATTATGCGCGGCGAGCGAGTAACGGCTACGAAAAGCTGAACTATCTATCGTACAGTTTCCAGATGAACCCACATCAAGCAGGGAACAGCGGTGAAAGATCTCTGTTGATAGTGGTCGCCTGTATTTCATGATGATAACCCTAGACAATGCTGGAATGTATTTATTATTCATTCAGAGTATTCTAACAGTCGTAAAACACCGCCACGATGATCTTCCGATTGTATTTCTAGTCACGTGTCTTTTGTGGTTTCATACGAATTGATGAACACTGTAGAATATTGTTTTATTTTCTTTTAATTATAATTTAATGAAAATGAAATCATGTTTTATTGTTTCGTGTTCTGAGAAATTCCTGGTGTACACGATGGTATTTTAATCGTAATTCATTTCATTGTCTCTGACAAATTGTTTCATGCAAATTTGTCCTTTGAATTAAATGTCGATGGATAACTGAATTACAACCTGCACTAGATCTGAAGATGTTTTATATATTTACTGTTATCGATACCAATAAGGTCGAACAATGGTAAAATTGTTTCTGGCTACATGTTTACTAAAATAGGGTAGATAGACCGCGACTTTTTGGGCTTTTGTAAGCGTCTGGGTAGTCAAAGCAGGGAGGAAATGTATGTATACCGCTCCCCGGGCCTACTAAATGGTACAGGGTCGCGGGGATGGGTGGGATAAGGACGGTATTAAGGTAACCAGAGACACTTTTTTACGCCTAAGAGAATATGTGTGAACATTTTTATTGGATGTATATAATCACTGATAAATAATGCCAAGGAATTCATAAATACAACTATTTATTGTTTATTTTTTCTTTAATTAAACATCAGATGGTAATACGCTGTGAAAGTCTGGCTGAACTGTTTTTATACATTACTCATAACTTTGTTCGTTAACAACAGTTACATCTGTGATTTGACAGTACATATCACAACAGACTGATTATTATGCACACAGCGGCGTCATTTCATTCTTTTGGAAACTGAACGATATTTCAGCTTTCCATGGCCATCACTTGCTTGGCGCGCATGTAATTTGATGCAGACCTATGCACTACGTTTTTCTACATCCGTCATGCAAAACTAGTTCCTGTTCCATGTTGCAGCGTTGGTCTGTGTAAGTTCAGTAATAAACTGGACTTGGGTTCAAATAGTTCTCTTCTGTCTAGCCGGATTTCAATTTTTAGTCTCCACTTTAGTAAACGCATAAAACTGTCAAAGTGGATCTCGTTGTCATAGCAACGTAGATACTAATGCATCAAAGTCAGAAAAGTCTATCTTTAAGCTCGTCAAAAAGCAGTACAAGGAAATTTAGACTGAACATATTAATTCGGTTAAAAATTTCCTTGATCTGTACTGTTCAAATTCTAATGAAACTATACAAGTATTATTATGAAAGTATGTCCATCTTATAAAAAAATGGTTTGCGGTAACACGAACCAAATTATTAGCCATGAGTTTAGTGAACAGTGCTCTAACCCCAGTACAAACTCACCCTTCCACTAGAATCGGCAACTTTTTCCACATGTGCAGGAAAATCGACACTGTTGTCAAATTTTCATGGAAGGGTATATAACCTGTCGGGACCGTGAATCGACCGGGATCGCCGGGTTACAAGTCCAGCTTACTAACCACTGGACTACGGCCGCTTTATATTACGTTAAAACATAAATTGGTGTAAAATTTCTAAATGACTTAATTTAGTTTAATCATATTCTCATCTGACTGTTCTTAAATATAGTTAATTACTTTCTCCTTTCTTCTTCATCAAGATAACAACAACAACAACACCATACAAACATGTATTTTCAAACAGTTATGACGGCAATGCTATACATTATGCATTTTGAAAAAAATGTCACAAAGATTTATAGACACTGATTATCTTAGAATAATTATTTTTGAATGACTTTTTTATACTTCAGACGTTAATAGAAAATTGGATTGATTTAACGTCGAATTATTAACAATACCAGGCTTTTGTAATATTCAATTACGTATCATATGGTAATAAATAATGCATAATTTAATTCATACAAATCGAAATTCAAAATTAGTTAATTCAATTAGATAAATATCGAAATTAAATGAAAATGGAAAGAAATTATTTTGCGGTGTTTAATCAAAATACAGATAGGGGCGGGAAGAAGGCGAAAAAGAAATGAAAATGATGAAAAGTGGTACAATAAATTTGTTATCAGCATGTCATGCGGGTGCATTATGTTACGTACTTTGTCAGAAATACGTGTGTTTCTAAAATGCACTTGTATAAAATTACAGTTTGTTCTAATTTGCTTGTCCAATGAAATGTCCGTATTTCATTTGGAATATGAAAAATACATCGCATAGAATAAGCCGAGATTCTGATATAGAGAAAATTAGTCACAAACTGTAAATCAGCTGTTGTTCATATTTAAAATTCGCGTCGCTTGTGATATATTGCATAAAATTCAATATAGAAACGATATATTAATAATTATCACTTCTAATTAGTCACCATATGTTTTGGTTGCAGCATATTTTCTTTCTTCTTTTATATTTCTCTTACACTGACGGTCATATTGTTGCCGTTGTATTTGTTATATATGATCAAAGAAAAAAAATCAGGACTTTTTTCATTTATATTTGTTTTGTTATTCATGACAATGTTGAAGTGGCTAATTACAAACTTGTAGATGCTACTGACTTAGTGTACTTTGCTTGTAGATTTATGGCCTGACTGGGTCTCTAAATCAAGAAGTATCTAAGCTGACTATACATTATTGTTGATAGAAATTGGTATAATATTTCTAGAACAAGCGCTCAACATTTGTTTTGCTACGCATTTGTTTCCCGGTCTGACAATCCAATCAATGGTAATTAGATAGTAATATCTGGGAACCAATTTGTTGCTCGTCTGCGTAGTCATCATAATAAGTGTACAAAGTTATCTGCGGCGTTCTAAACAATAATTTCATTAGCACGTCGTTACTAGAAAATGGTTTCTCTTATAATAGAATTTACATTGATTGCAGACGGCGATGTTTCTCTGAACACTTGAAAAACGATCCTGCAAAATAAGGCAACTCTTGCAGCAATTAAAACCAACACTAAACTTCTGCCGAATGTCAATCCTGATGCATCGTTGTGGACGTGTACGTTGGGTTTTATGAAAACAAAATTTAAACCACGATTTTACCCAAGCTTAACAGTTCTCGGAAATCCATCCATTATGCAACATTTTTTGTTCAAGTATTGATGATTTTGGAAATTCGATATTGTTAAAAGCCGTTTAAAAGCAATAAAAATGTGATTACAATAGAAATATTGACATTTAGAAATGGGTCTATAATGTTATGACTCTCAACAATCTAAGAGAGTAATAATAACTTTAAATGCTACAAACTCATTGAACATTTTAGGATGTTTGCATTATTTACAAGTGCGCGAACCATATGAAAAGTTTTGCATAATTCAGGATGCATTCTTATAACTATACACAAAGTAAATACGCGTTGAGATTTACAAACGTTTGCAGTCAAATCTTAATTAGCTGCTACCTCTGAATAAAGGCCATCCTGTGAATTTAGGTCATTCTTTGAAAAAAAGTCATTATTTAGAACAAAATGACTTCCTTATAAAATCCAACCGACAATAAAAGCCATATTTTGTCTTTCCCGATGATGGCTTTTGTTTACATGTTTGATTGTATGTGTGTCTGAAACCTCCTATTTGGGTATCATAATGCTGACAAACTATTCAGAGACTATGCTAAATTAAAAAGCAGGTTTATCTATTACTTTGCAAGTGTTCTAGCTTGCTAACAAAGTATAATAACAAAGTACTAGTTTATAAACATGCTATGCACGTTGACATCTTTTGTTACATTAGGCAGACATTAACACAAAGGCATTCCTTCGGGAGGCCATATATATACGGTAAATCTGATTTTCTCATGAACACCACACCACCGGTGTGAACACACAGAACAAGAATAGCGAAAAGAGCTAAGAGAAAAAAGACGAATTGGTTGACTTCAAACCGCTACCCAACATATTATACGGAATGTCCAAACAGAACAGCACAGACATGATATAAAATCACACACAACACAGGCAAACATGTGACAGAAGAACACATATATTAGGGCCAATTTAGGGAACATATCTCACAAAAAAAACCCGAACAGAATGAGCAGTATAAAGACTTGTCAGGTCTTTGTCGATACCAATGCACACCACCAATATATCAGACTTCTTAATGATTCCACGTCACTGTTTTAGACCTGATACTGTAAAACAAACAATTGACGGTCGTTTGATGGTCGACTGTGTAAACGCATGATTGTCATTGTTAATGATGTATCGTATTTCAACCATCACTCAGGGGAAACAAGTGCTTGGAACGTATACATACTTCGGATAATTCAATCTATCATAGTTTAGTTACAGCCTTAATAGCATTGAGTCATACTGTACGCTTGTTGCTTTTGATGTGAATTATAAAACTTAATTAAAGTGTATTAAGTTAATAATATAATCTAAATTAGTCCAGTAAAATCAAATTAACAGATTATTGTCGACCAGTTTTTGTGACCATCAGTTTTACTGAAGCAAAAGAAGTCTCTAAACACCTTTTGCATTTGAGTAGAAATCAGTTTACAGACTCAAATAAATTTTATTGAATTATATCATATCAAGAGTTGCTAGCTAGGTTAAAATTGTGGAAACTGTTATAAGACCAACTTTGTACCTACTTTTAATACCGCATTCTGAATTGCATACAATACAAAGGAGAGTTATATGATTTGATAAATAAGTTAAGTTTGAGTAAGAACTTAAGTTTTTTTGTGAAACTTGGGTCCTGGGACTGCAACTTTATTAGCCATTGGGATCCTGATACTGCAACTTCATTAGCCACTGGAGTCCTGTGACTTCCACTTAATTAATTATTGGAGTCCTTGGACCGCAACTTCATTGGCCATTTGAGTCCTTGGACTGCAGCATTGAAATCCAAGTGAGAAAATATATTATTAATGTTAAGTATGTCCGATTTCGTCGACAGATTGATATACTGTCCTTATATTTTTTTTCATTTCAAGAAACATTGCTAAACTAAGAAGTGGACCCTGTCCTTTCTCAGAAACAAAGAGAAAATATCACGATGCTTTTTCACAATACATTTAATTGGATAACAACTTAACAAAACGATGTAAATATCACATGCCAATATTTACATGTACATAAAGTATGTCTCTGCAAAAGCTCTGGGCATTGATGATAATTGAGTTTGTTCACCCTCGGCTGCCACCGGGAATTCCCATATGGGCGAACTAATGTTTTGGCATCGTGTCCTTCTTTTCTATTTTATATTTACAGCAGACTTCCCTGGGGCGGTCTGTTTGATGTTATGTATGTCTATACTTCACAAGTGCTGTTAACATGCTATCAGAATGATATTACACGTATTTGATTTTTCAGTATATACAAGTTTATTGGCATAACCAACTATAATATATTGCCTTTAGCCACTTACAAAATAATACAATTTTATGGCGAAGACAATCATTATTTAATAATTTTATGTGTAATAAAGTTGTTTAAAAGATACTAGAAATGTACAGAAAACAGTAATCACTTGAATAACCTTTGGACATTTCAATATATCTTTAATTTTTCCTAATTTCAATAATTGCGGGACGATGTGCTTAAAGATATAGTAACGGTTTTTGGTCATGTTTGAAAAGTCGGACATAGTATGAAATTCAGAATATTTAGGATAAATGCCACTTTAGCACGTTTAAGTGCGTTTACGAATTCCGTACAATAAAATTCCATGTCTCAGATTTGTTTCTTCCTGTGTTCTAGATAAATTAGTAATTCTGAAATGATATTGCACGTCAATATTTCAATATTTAATTGATACAAACGAACATTATTGTATCATTTTGTATGAATTAATTTCTTACTCCCTTAATTTCCAGATTTTCAGATTTCAAATTATATTTTTATTTGTTTACCATAAACAACTAAACGTCAGCTACACGTACTAGTATTCAAGAACAATTACACAAATCAAGCAAAAAAAACAAAAAACTTCTGTATACAGTTGAAGATATAAAATGTACAGGTATCGGTGAATCAACGACTGATTGTGTTGTAAAATCAAATCTATAGGAGCACAAATATTCTCGTATTAAGCTTCCTCGTGCATCTGTGTCGTTTATTGTAACAATGTGTGATTCTGTTTGTGTCACCGGGCAATCTATTTATCGTGCTTAATTGGCCTTATTGCCTTTGATGATATTTGCATTAATCCCAATTTACGATTTAGAAGAAAGGCAATGGCGTTGTGTCTTTGTTTTCCTCCCCGGGGCTTCAACAACATAACTGAATCCTACTATTCAGATAACGCCATACAAAATTGAATTTTCTTCCTCGATGAATTTATTTCCCGTTTCTGAAACGTTGTTATAACAACGAAACTTTCGTCAACAACAACAACAACAACAACAACACAAATGTGAGGATTTTTCCGTAAGCTTTGAAATACTCTGTTCAAAGAGAAAGATGAAACATTTTACAGTTCACTCAATATCAACTAATCATTGTTGTTACTAAAACTTAAACATGACAAATCTTCAATAGAAGATAATGTTTTCATGTTGTTGTCAGTTAAAATGCAAATCGTAATTGTGGTTATATTTGGAGTATAAGGAAAGAAAGAAATACATTGTATAAAGTTTTTATATCTAGATACTTCACTTCTTTGCTGTGTTTTAACATTTAGAACCTGTAATACACCATCATGTCACCTGTCTGTGTTTTTAGTTTTAATTCAGTATATTAAATGACACTAATAGAAGTATTGAATAAAAAACTCTGGATTGAACACTAGAGACTTATTATGTCCATTGAACCACCAGAACCTTATTTTGAAAATATCTAATTTCAAGAATAGAAAACTGTCAAAAAATCGTGTTTAATTATTTATAAATGTACATAAATGTACTAGCATATTGCAATAATGGTTTCTGGTATCCTAATGCATGCACAGTACAATCACTCCAGTGTGACCCTCTCTTGATCAGCAATCTCCCATCAACAACAGTATAATTCTTTTCCCAATTCACCATTTAACCATAAATATAACCTCTCTAGAGCAACAACCTCTCAAAACAACATAAATTTGCTACTCCCATAGGATATGTGTTGCTTTAGAGAGGTTGCACTGTATATATCATATTCTGGTATAAACGCATGCTTTATTATTTGTGCCGTCCCATTATTAGATTATGACTGATTGAGATATAAAATACACGAGTTTACGTCACCTCGAAATAGCCATTTTAGTAAAGAACTGCTAAAAACTGAGCCCAACTAAAAGAAATGAAACAAGCAATGAGATGTTGCTGGTTAAAGCGTTGAAGAGAGTTGTCTGAATGTAGGCGCGAATGAAGATAATAAATATTAATGAATTCATCGCGTGTTAAGATTGGCTTTCTCTGCTAGGAGTGAAACTATTGAACATTATTAGTTTTCTTGATAAAGGGAACCTCTTCATTGGTGTCTGACACGCAATACATCTGATGATTCCTCGTACCTCCAAGTTCGTCCAAAACCGTATACGACCTTCAAAGAAGAAATATATGGCAACACTACCCGAGAATTATGCTCGTGTCTTACATGTTGGGGAAGAATTTTAACAATGTACAGTATAGTTTACAAGAGCGGATCCAGAGGGGCTGTCGAGGTTAACACGGCCCCTTGTTGTTGTTGTTTTATGGCGCATCGACAGCAAAAGGTCACATAGCGCGAAGACCCCCTATGTAATGAAATTCGTACAGTCTGTTGGAGTTAATTCAATTGATGCTCTCAACCATCTGTGGGTACATAATACAAAAAAGTCAGCTGGGTGTGAGAAAGGGCGTACTGAGTATATAGTAAAGTATAGTGCTTATTTTCTTTGATTTTACATCCGTAGAGCAAGGTAGTCGATGAAATATATCTTTGCTTAAAAAGAACTTGACTAATTAATAAATAAATCATCAAATACATGAACATGTACCTTTATTACATGGCTGACATTAATAATGTTAACCACGTGTATAGCAGGTTGTATAGCATGATATAATATAATCAATAAGATTTTCCTAAGTTGGTCACAAATAGAAGTATTCTTGGAATGAAAGACTCTTCACTGATTCTGTTTAGTGTGTCAGGAACCCGGATCATGCCATTTTTTACGTCTTCCTCGAGACATGACAATACTCTCTAAATGCAACTATAATGAAATTAGTTCCGTAAAATTGTGTAAATGATGTTTGCACTCGTTATTAATCTCGTCCTTAAGATTGTGACACAAACGGAAATCGTTGGAATTCATTGCAGTACATTAAACAGAATTCTGGCTGCACGGCAGCGCCCCCTCTAGGGACTATAGAATTGTTATTTGTGTAGCTTGTACGTTGATCCGATATCACGACGACATTTAATTACAGAAAAGACATTTATCTTGGGTCTTGTTTTCTGTCTTTGTTGTTGTTAATATTGTTGTTGCTGTCTGTGAGAAAACCTTGTTATTATAAGATAAAAAACTCACTACGCAATAACATGTATAGTATGTGGAATTCGATTCTCCAAAAAGTGCCAAAATTGTGATAGAAATGTCAAACATACTTTATTCGTCCCCAGTGAGATTCTATCTTCAGTATGAATAACAATCAAAGGCCATTAGTATTCTGAGGACGTAGCTTAAGGACCTTAGATAGACTTCCAATATGGAATAGTGCAATACGTTAAGAATTCTTTGCCGATGCTCGGTTTCAGAATCACAATTAATAGACCTGAACAGTATGGATTTTATCGCGTAATAGTAACAATGGTTTACGCGTCTCATTATATTTTAGAATGGTGTACACATATTATTATATGTAAGGATGGTGTGCACATATTATTATATGTAAGAATGATGTGCACATCTTATTAAACGTAAGATTGGTGTACACATATTATTATATGTAAGAATGGTGTACAAATATTAGACACTATTATTATGTAATAATGGCGCACACATCTTAATATATAATTATGTAAGAATGGTGTACATATATCATCATAGAATAGTTTTTCCACATGAACTAGAATAACTCTGCACACTCATATAATTTGATAACATTCGCTGTATTATTTTTTGCAATATAAGGGAGCTTTCATTGGCTGTATGTATGAATAGGAATTTTCTAGCGCTAGGCCATGAACAGTTGTTCGTCGTGGTCTGATGTTCCTTTCCCTGCATAAGGAGTAAAACAACCAGTAGCCGTGGCCATGATCCAGTGGTAAGTGGTAGTCTTGTATCAAGGTGATTCTGGTTCGATTCCCGGTCCTGGCAGGCTATACCCTTCCATGGATATGTGACAAAAAATATCGATTTGTCTCCATACTGTATGTGGAGAGCTTGCCGGTTCTTTGTGGAAGGGCAACTTAGTACTGGTTTGAAACACCGTCCAGGAAAAACCTTTTTTGGTGAATCGACCACCGTATATAACTGAAAAATTGTATAAAAACGGCATTAAACCAAAATAGATAAATAAATAAAAAACAGTAGAAGTTGTGAATTACTGAAGTGTTTATATGTTTATTATTGATTGTACATCTGAAGACATTCCTTTAAATAAAGAATTGTTTTGAAGTGATGGTAAAATCGATGGAGTTATGTTATTATACTCACGGTGTTGCTATTATTGCTATCGTTACAAAATTATGTTTGTTGTTGAGAGATTGTTGTTCTAGAGATGTTTAAATTAATTGTTAAATTGTGCTGTTGGAAAAATCATGCTGTTGCTGAAGGGAAGTTATTGCTAAACAGAGGGCCGCTCTGGAGAGGTTGTACTGTAATTTGGAAATTAATGAAACGTTTTCCTTAAACTTAGCAACAGCAACAGTTTTCACCGAGAAAGTAGATTTTTTTTCTCATCTCTCCCTTCGTATGAATCCATACAAAATAATGGCAACAATAAAAATAATTAAAATAACGACACGGAAACATTTTATCACAAACTCCAATCGTCAAGAGTATAATTTATATTCCACAATACAAGAAAACTTTGCGTAATTACTTGCGTATTAGCAACATCGATTTATTAAATGTTTTCCAGTATTTTCGACCATGCAGTTAAAACTACATTTTTATATGTCTTACGTTCGTACCAACACCGAAACGAATAATAAAACTTTTTTTATTTAAATCAATTATTTATTTTTTTTCAAGGATGGATAAAAAATGACTCACATGTTTGGACGTCAACATACAACGAAAATATTCCCTTTATGTGAGCATGGTATAAGCTTTAAGGGACAACCCTGCAAGTTAGTAATTCATGCTTTTAATTATTAATTAGTGTTTCCTGCATTGATGGCTCCTTCGATAAAAACGACCACTGAACTTGTTTACCAATCCTAAGTAATGAGCAATCACGCAATCAGTTAAAACTTTCAGCACCGAGGAGTGGTAATTCATCGATAGTTTTACCTTACTCATATATGAATTAGATTTTGTACTTTAGATCAGGCTATGTACTAATAATATTACATGTAGTATAAAAGTACGCATAGTAGTGTAGGATTGGTGCAGTATTTATTAGATTATTTTTCTGTTGGTTGATGTGTCATTAACAAAATTCAAATAGATATTTTATCAAAAAGTGGAGTTCCCCAGTATAAATTTAAATAACATCTCTGATCATTCCCCTCTGGAATGTACTTCCAACCCATGTAGCATCCTTGGAAACTGTTATGGAGTTCAAGTCTACAGTGTAAGACTTGAACCCAGTATGCTGCACAAACTTGTCCCCAGCATACTACAAGCTTATTGTAAATAGTTTCTGTTTTCTGTGACAACCTTGCAAGATTTTTTTAACTACATGTATTTTTTGTTTTTAACTAGTTTATACCCTTGATTTATGCAAAGTTGCCATACCACCACCTGCCGTGATGTTCAAAACTTTTTGAACGTGTGCAGTATTGATATAGATACATGTATAATGCTCGTAGATGCTGAAAAAATCGATCACAGACCAGTAAATATAAATTATACATGTACATTTTATTTAATTGGAACTTAAATTGTATCTTAGTTAAGTTTTTTCATTAACTAAATTGACTTATCAAACCGTTAAATTAAGTAAGTTGTAGAATGTTCGATTCGCCACGTGCAAGCCCGTATTGAGTTGGTTAATTCAAAGGGTAAATAAAATACTGAACTTGGTTAATTTGTCTAGAATTACTATCAAGAAGTTATATGTAGCCAATGAAAACGGTAAAGTGCAGTAAATATTTTGGGAAACTGATATTAGGTTGGACAGTCTGTAATTAGGTCCAAACCATTCATAAAACGTTTCCTGGTAGTTCATAAACCATAACACCATAAATAACATCCTCTACAGATACTCTTGTCTGCAAAATAATTTCTTGTATTAATAAACTGTCATTTCAAAAGCCGCAAACGTCATCAAAAATAGCATTCTATTGTACCACCGTCTCATCTATGTTAACATTGCGGCCAAAACTAAACAAGAATTAATGTCTATATCCGTCCAGTAGTGAATCTTGTTAGAGACTATTCAGAATATGTAGATGTCCCTATGGACATGCGTTTATGTACAAGCAGTTATTGATATTGCGTCAAATTTCTGTCGATTTAGATGAATAAATATTAAGCATAGTTTGGATGTTAGATATCAGTCCCTGTGAAATATATGGAGCTGATATATTTAATCGTCTGAGTACACATGCACGCACGCCACAAAGAGTAAACATGTTATACAAGCCTCAAAGGAGATGTGTGGGCGATATCAGATTTTTTGAATATGCTTTTTTCGAAAGTCCCTTTATTATTATGTTCAAGTACTTATTCAATTAAAGTCCCATAAGCTTATATATGTATTGGTCCTAATAGTTTCTGTTTGTTCTATAACAGAGGAATCCGGTGTGTTTTCCTCTCGTGCATACTTTATAGCAAGAAAAAATGTCTCCGAAACCACTATCGTATTTTTTTCAATATCATTGAAATAAATACTATTTATAGAACACCTGTGTTTTCCCGCAGTCATGCCATGCACACGTAGTAAAGTGACGTCACGCGCCCTACATATTTCAAGTTTACAAAAGCATAAATTACAATGAAATGAGTTTTAAGGCAAAAATGGGCCTATTTCGTCGGTAATAATTATCTTGGGATGATATCAGCAATTCAATGTTTTTGCATAGATTTTATCTACAGCAAAAAGCTTATGGGACTTTAAAGGAATTTTAGAAAGCTCCGTTTCGCCACGTGCGAGACCGTATTGCCCTGGACATACCAAACTGGCTAGTGACTGCATGACGACACTTTCCAACTTGGTGTCTTGTAAGAAGCTTTATTCTTCAATACATGTCATAGATCTGCTTCATTTTAGCTCGGATTAAATGGCTTAGTAGATCCGATCATATTCGTTTATATACTAGCATGTATGTCTTTGTTCCTGGTCGTTTCTGTACAGTTTCCTTCCAATGGGTTTAACTCCGTTTTTCACCGATGTTTCAGTTATATGTATATTATATACAGCGACCGGTTCACCTAACAAATCTTCCCAGACTGTATTCCAACCAACACTAACTAACCTTTCCAAAGGGAGTCGACAAATCCACATTTTAGTTACGTGTTCACAGAAGGTTAATTATAACATGCCGGGACCCGGATACGAACCTTTATTGTTTCTACGACACCCATGGTATACATGTATTTTCATTGATCATGCTTTTATTCAAAGCAAGGGAACTATTTTGACGCAAAATAGTATCCTTCTAACTTAATATTTCGGGCTGAAATCGGATTTTCTTGAGAAATAAAATGAAAAGTTTGAAAAAGAAAACTTAAACTTCTCGATAAAGGTCTATTTTAGGCCCGGGATATGGAAAAAAATGTACATTTGTAGAGTTATTTTATGCTTTCCCTTTGGAATAATTCAGAAATTTGGAACTATTTGTGCATTGAAATGGCCCGGGAGAAAGTTCTAGAAACTTTATAGTGTCATTACAAAATTAGACATAAGGTTATGTATATTGTGAAAAGTTATCAAATTTTCCAATGATTAGTACTGAAAACAGTATAAAACTATAGAAAACCTATTCTGAACTCTTCATAGAAAACTTTTTCATTCACATTGACCGATTCAATAACTTCACCGTGTCTCACTAAGTTCACCTCTGGTTGTTTACCCGAATCAATCAAATCACGCGGTGCGTCATAGCTATCTATTGTCCTTTTGTATCGCTTTGTATTTGAAACAAAAGTTTTCCAAAAACAATAAAAATACCATTATTTGCAGCATTGATTTTAACATAAATGTTCATTCTAACTTTTGTAGGAAGGCGAACGTTTCCATTGAATTCACTTTACACAATACAGTGTAGTAGTATGTTACCAACTCTTATTTCTACACACTTAACGTACGCGTATTTACATTACGTGATTTTCCTCCCTCGCACGTATAAAGTCAACCAAACTTCACGGATTTTTGTCTTTAGAGAACTAGGACCACGTAATTCTGATTTTCGAGTCAATATTGCTTAGAGCTGAGCAAACAGTGGATCCATTAGCTACAGACTTTATTGTAAAAGCCCCGTAAAAAGCTGAACAATGAATGAACATGACTATAAACGATTTTCTGTTGTTTACTCAGCAATTTTACGTTATTTCAGTGAGACAGACAATACTATCATAGTGTTACATCGAAAACCCATCGTATACATGTAGTCTCTTATTTAAATTTATTGTCTTGGTTTAACTACTTAACGGTACTAAAATAGCCGGGTATTTTGATATGTCATTAGATTTCGCGATTTATGCAGTAATTATTTTATTAAATCACAAAATCATGAAATGTTTATATTTTCGTGTGGATATAGACTGACAATAATTTCGAAAAAATAAAATTTTGTTTTGTGGCGATATCAACGCTTACCTATGTGATCATAATTTATTTTTATCATTCAAATTTGACAACCGTCAACATAATGGCACAGTGTTTAAAAACCTGTCAAATATGTAATTACTGTGTGAAGAATATATAAAAAAATATCTATACTTTTGTAATCGTTGTTTTGAAGATTTATTTAAGAGTATATACATAAAGTCGATAAATAAAAGATATATTAAAAAAATATATATACAAACACTTTACTATATTATAAATCTGAAGAAAATGAACATTTCGAGCGATATTTGTCCTTATTTTTAGTGACTGATCTTTAATTAAGTAAATGCTTGTAAAACAGTTTTATTATTTTTGTCATTTTTGATATCTTTTTATATTAATACATTTATTTTAGTAAGTTACCAATATATATCGTATGTTACGTTATACTAAAATCATGTATTATTTTTTTTATGTTTAAAGCCCCATTAGCATTTTGGATGTTAAAATTAAAGTAGGTCTTATTTTACCTAGAAAGATATCTTATCAGTGAAATTGACTTTTATTTGCAATAAAAACATTCCGAAATTTTCTTTTTTAATCACAAAGTACATACTGCAGTAAAGAAATATAGCACAGTATTTTTTTTCAATGATAATGCAAAAAATAAGAAAAAACATCTTACAACATTTCTACGAGATGTTGCTAAAGAAAAGCACTGTGTAATATTGTTTTAGAGCAAATAAGATATATTTCTTATATTTTACTATCATTACACATATTGATCTGTACTGCTAAATTAAAAAGCTAATGGGGCTTTAAGAACATCTGAATGTATTCGAGGCTTTGGTATATTTTTGTTACTATGAATAATGCCAGTATCTACAATCACTATGATATACAAGCACACTCACAAGTACTAAAATGTGTCCTAGATACTCACAATTGCATCTTCTTACAAATAGTGATGTTGTTGAAATATTCTGTCATTGTGTTAAAATATCGACAACACTCCATTAGTCTGCTGTTAGATGTTGTTCATGCATATTTGATGTATTTTCGTGAAAATCATGAATGGAAATAGACACACATAAATGACGTCACGAGCTAGTGGACAAACCCTAATGGTGTCGTGTATCGGTGTAACATGGGTGATGAATAAATAACTTGTAATTTCATTAACGAGTTGAAGTCTGCATCCTCTCGCATAAATTATAAAGAACCTCGTGTTCGCGTCTTTGGTGTGGGTGTTTTTGATTGATGTATCGCCACGTGTCCAGTGAAAAATACCGAAAAGAATCAATATTGTCAATGAATAAGTAACCAGGCAATCTGCCAGTTGTTTCTATCTGGTCTGGGTAACAATTCATCATATATTTAAGTAACATACCACGCCGATATTGAACGATTGTTTGCGAGACTCTTAACCAGCTCTGTACCCGTCCCCGAGGGAAGGCTCTAAAATATTGATATCGGTACGCGCACGTCGTGGTCAATTAAATCAACAATTTCCTGGACTAAACATTACTTAACGTATATGGCGTGTTTGTAAAATCAATGTGTCATTAGTTAGTGATTGTCGAAACTTGGCGCAGATGTACCTCGTGAGAATTTCTAAAACATTCAGTTCGTCAATTGGATGTGACATTTAAACTCAAATAAAAGTAAGTGGTTTTATTTTAAATTTCATCTGACAGTTTTTTTCTGGCAATAAAATATTTAAAATAAAATATATAAATTCATCAGTGACGACTACATAGGATACGGTCGTTGTTTTTTTAAATCAATAAAAGCTAAAAGTATTTTACGATCACTAACTTCCTATGCTTTAATATTTTCTGGAAGTGAATCAATTTTTAAACATTTATTTTCATTAATAAACATGATTTTTTTTCGTACAATATATTATTCTGTGCATTGAGTTAAGCAATAAGACTATTTGACAGCGACCTGTGTTTAGGGTGTGTTTATAATAATCCGGAGAAACATTCCTACCTTTTTTCTGACTAGTATACGTCTATTTTATGAAAAATGTTGTAGAATTTTGTGAATTTGTTTGTTTTAAATAAATAAGTGACAAAATGAACCACACTACATAATTAACATAAACATTACACATTAATGCTTTGTCCAATTTTAATTCTCTTCAATCATCATAATTATATTAGTATCACATTGTATGACCAAAAATATTGTATCGTTTGTATGTGTTTAAAAATATACACTTGTATGTGGTAACATGCTAGACTACTAAACGAAAGGTCGTGGCATCGGTTCTAGGCTCCGCCTTTCGAATTTCTCCGGGACGCTTTTTTGGTGTCCCCACTCTAACTAACGACACTAATATACCGTGTCTAGAAAATCACAGGAATAAGGACACGGAGGGTATCGATATTTTACACCGGGTATGATAAAGAACCAGGAAAAAACTATTCGTAAAGAGTAGGGATATAAATGCCTGGTTCTCCTGTATCTTATCCTCCATGGTTTTTATCTTGAGCGGTTCTGTAATGTCCATAACTGTCGAGTGGTCTGTTAAGCAACAGATAAATAAATGATTTAAAAATAGTAAGAAAAGAACTGAAATAATGATTACTGTTTCGCTTTCCGACCAAAAGAAATCGGCAAAAATCTAGCGTTTATTGTTCGATTTCTCGGGAGCGCGGATCGAATTTGTGTCTAGGAAATTAGTTAGATACAATTTTGAAACCGCTGCACCTTGAAAATCCGCCTGCCAAAAACTTCGTTTTGAAGAATTCGTCCGTATTGTTTTATAAGTTTGCGTTTTGTGAAGGTGATGCGCATTCACCGAAACGAAGAGTTAAAAGCCTTCTTATAGTATATATACCAGTTGAACATATTTTTTTCATCTAAGATAATTAAATTATGGTATTTTATGTAGAATTTATAACAATTTTACCATCACAGGTCCGTTACTTCTGTCTGACATGCTTGGATAAAAATACATTAAAACAATTAATTCTAATTGTTTTTGATAAGATAAAGGTCTATAACCAGAGATATTTGTTAACAATTGATATACGTAAAACATGTTACGTTGACTGCATGTATTGTTTAGTGCATGCATACGTTTTGTGTATACTTTCCTTTGCATATTTTTCTATAACTCGTCTTTCTATAATTAGCACCCAAAGTGGTCACTACGCATGCGCAATTAATCCAAGATGGCGCCCGTTTGTCTGACTCTTAAACCGTTTAAGAAAAACTACTTATTATCATATTTTTTTCTCAATTCAACTTTATTAAGCCATAACCATATAAATATGATACTATGGTGTACGAATAATTTTTTAACATATAATAAAGTCAATCTGTCAATAAAGGTCATAGTTTATCTTTCCCAAGGATGACCTTTGTGTACAGGGTTGACGACTGTATTATACACACGGTATTTACAGAAGTGTTCCAAGTGTAAATCAACATTAATAAATTATGAGGTATGAATTCGCGGATATCTTGTTAAATAATAATTAACTGTGTTATTTTAACTTCGACTTATTTCCATTGGAATGTAACGGTCTTGTGGGGGTGTACCTCTAAGACTAAATGTATCAGGTTCTTTCTAAAGCAATAAGAAAATATACTGGGACTTATTTATTATTATTATTATATTTGATTTGACACAGACGTAAGTTATTTTAATTCAATGAATGAAATACACATAGATGCTTTATAACACATCACTACATAAAACGAATTAATGTTTATTATTCACGAGGAGCCGTCATAACAGCTCGAGTTTGTTTCTTTATTCATAAATGAATTATGTACCTAGTGTGTGCTGTGGATAATACATGTGAACTAAGTTATAACCATCTGTCGGAATAATACTATATTAGTTTATGTACGCAGTATGCTATCATATAATTCAATTTTTTTTCATATGCTTGAAATCTGTTGCAAATGCGCTGCAATAACTGTATACACGCATTAATTGTTATTGTGCAGTCTGGAGTTCTGAATATTGTTTTATTAGTTTAAAATGCAATAAAGTATCATAACATACAACATCGACTACTTTCCATTACAGATTCCATAAGACGACGTTCCTTTTCAACAGTTCGTATCACATGACGTTGTGACAAGCACCCGGGTGATTGAGATGGGTTTTATTTAATCAGCAGTTTCCTGTTTCGTAGCAGACGACACAATTCTTATGTGAAAACTCCCAAAGGGATTTAGTAAGCAACACAAAGCGACATATTCAAAGTGTCATACTCAGAACTAAGACATTCTCTCTAGAAAAGTGAATGTGTGTTAATTCAGCTTTTATAGTAATATACAAGAACGCGTCTCTTCACTGGAACTTAATCAAAGAGATATCAGGAAGATATAGTTTACTGAGCTGTGTTCGGAAAATCCACAAGAGGAATTGTTGTGATCATTTTGTGAAAACTTGGCACCGCCGTTTAGAACTTACAATCAGCAACCATGCGGGACTTACAGAGAAAATTGGTGGAATTAAAGGACGCCAAAGACGAGAAGATGATGAAGTTAAAAAACTTCAGACCCTCAAAGTAAGTACATATGAACTAAATTAATAGATATACAGTCACACCTGTGTTAGCGGGCACCTCCGAACAAAGGCCACACTGTGGTTACCATTCTTCTAGAAACCGTCATTGACTGTTAAGAAAATAATTACCTCCGATTATGGACCACCTGATCCCATTTTTCTTTTTCAATTTTGGCCTTTGTACACAGATTTGACTGTACATACTTTGATATCATGTCTAACCAAAAGGTAAACATATTTCAATATAAGCTTAAGTTCTCTGAGGGATTTCCCATTAACGTTCTTTGACTGATTCCTGATGGCGATTGTTTGGTGGTTCCACAATCATGTTTACTGTTTCATGTTCCTGTACAATAAATATCGTGTGGATGTAGTGTCTCCAAGACCTGAACTACATTTTGGTATACATGTACACATATACATATTGTCAATAACATATTACGTAAGACTGACATTAATAAATAGGGAAGGGAAATATATAAACATATATGTAACATTTTAAAACTTGTTTTATTCGTAAGAAAATGCGGGTAACTTCAACACCACAAGCATTTAAAGACATACATTAATACTAGTAGTTGTTTGTGTTTAGTTCAATGTATGCCCTCGAAGCTTGCAGCTTGACCAGTGTACGCAATGTATTAATGTTTGAACGATTTTTCTTCAAAAGTCGGTTATACGAGTATTTGAAGGAAAATATCATATTCAGTCTGGCCATGGTATTTTTCTAACCTGATAGTCTTTCTTTTAATTCTGTCATTGTAATGTGTGCTGGTATGTCTCCGACAAGTGCAATGTAAACAACCAGTACAGCATGTCACGAAGTCTAAGATTATGAAGGTAATAGGGTTATTTCAAGTCAAGGTAGAGGACAGAATATCAGTCAAAGTTCGTGTTTACTGGAAGTAATTGTACTAAAAAATGGAACAACAAATAACATATATTCACCACAGACTGGTTTTCTGGAAGAGTAAAATGCATACATGTCAGACAGGTTTCCTGGAAGAGTAAAATACATACATGTCAGTCTGGTTTTCTGGAAGAGTAAAATACATAAATATCAGACTGGTTTTCTGGAAGAGTAAAATACATACATGTCAGACTGGTTTCCTGGAAAAGTAGAAAACATACAGATGTTTTGCAATCCAACCATGTACATCCAAAAACATATTTAAACTTATAAGATCAGAAATGTAGTCGAGGTTACTGGTACCCGGTTGAACGATTTATACCGTTTGATGTTTATTATACTTGTACCATGACGATCCGGGTTTGGTTCCCAGTCGCGGCTGGTCATACCATTCCATGACAATTTGACAACAATTTTTTTCTCTATGTGGAGAAGTTTCCAGTTCCTTTAGTAAAATACATACATGTCAGTCTGGTTTTCTGGAAGAGTAAAAGACATATATGTCAGACTGGTTTTCACGAAGAGTAGAATACATACATGTCAGACTGGTTTTCTGGAAGATTAGAATACATACATGTCAGACGGGTTTCCTGGAAGAGTAAATACATACATGTCAGACTGGTTTTCTGGAAGAGTAGAATACATACATGTCAGACGGGTTTCCTGGAAAAGTAGAATACATACATGTCAGACTGGTTTTCTGGAAGAGTAAAATACATAAATGTCAGCGGGTTTCCTGGATGAGTAGAAAACATACAGATGTATTCAGTCCAACCATGTACATCCAAAAACATATTTAAACTTATAAGACCAGAAATGTAGTCGAGGTTACTGGTACCCGGTTGAACGATTTATACCGTTTGATGTTTATTATACTTGTACCATGACGATCCGGGTTTGGTTCCCAGTCGCGGCTGGTCATACCATTCCATGACAATTTGACAACAATGTTTTTCTCTATGTGGAGAAGTTGCCAGTTCCTTGAGGAAGGTTCAGTTAGTACTGGTTAGAATACAGGAAACTTGTTTGTTGGAACGGCGCCGTATATAACAGTATAATTGTTGAAAAACGTCAATAAACCCTAATAAATAAATTGAAACATAATTGAAGCAAACCATACAAGCAGTAAGAAAATAGGACACTGAACCGATATTAAAGGGCTTTAAAGTAAAAGTAGTTTCCCAATGACATTGTAGTATTTGATTAAATTACATTGTAAAGAATTAAACATAATGATAGACTGGAAACAATTTTCGAAACCTTAAATCTTCATCACTTCCTAATTTAAATCCAGACAAAAATCATCTAAGTTTTAAGCTGTCGATTCGAAGTTAATGTTAAAAACATTTAACAGGCGTTAGAAGTATGTCTATGTGACAAAGTATTGTAAAAATAATGAAATCGCTAAAACCGTATACTAGAATGAATTTCCGGAGTCACTGAGTGGATTTAGAGCCCGATACCTCGACGTTACTTTGGTAGACAAAGACGAATATATTAGTATTTTAATTTGACATCATATACCAAAATTGACTCACTGAACTACAACGACACGCCCCATGATTTTAACATACATGAAATTATACATAAAATTATGCGATATTTGAAAATTAAAATCCTTGATTTCACATTTTTAGGAGCGAAGCTCCTATATTCACTATTTTTTCTACTTACAATTAAGTACGTGTCGCCTCTTACATCCGCGTTTAAAAATAGTACCACTTTTTGCCGGTATAAGTATACATCGCATGCAGACTTTTCAGTTTTGATAAAAGTTGGAGATTTATTGCAGGATTCCGTTGAATTTGAAAGCATGGGAAATATAACAGTGTTTTGGCAATTCAAACTCTAAAACTAACAAATACAATAATTAAGTATTCATCCGCACAAAAGTTTCATTCATAAACAGTTGAGGTAACAAGATTTAATAGATATTGAAAATACAAAATAAAATGTAAGTTCATTCAGTAAAGTAGTTCATGAACACTATACATGTATTGTCTCTGAGAGTAGTGTGATAACATAACGATACAATGTCAGAAGTTCGGTATACAGTATTACAGATTGATTATACAGTTTACAGATCTAAGCGCTGAAGGCACTAAATTTGTTTGGGTTTTCAAATTGTGCAGTAGCTAGTAATTTCTCCCTGTATGTCATGACTTACAGCATTATGAATAGTATTTCTTCCAGGCAAACAGTTAAAAGCTGTAATTCTTCCTTGTTAAGTGTGGTTGATTGACCCAAAGATGTACAATGATGATACCACATACCTTTATTTTATTAAGTATTATTTTATCAAACACATTTAAACTTCGCTCCTGACAGAACTCTCAGTGTGCAAAAAATGCAGTGTGAAATAAGCGCTCTGTGGTCACCTTTTCACCACATACATAGTTCACGAGTCAAACACGGGGCGTCTGGTTCAATACCTTATTGTAATATAATACGTACAAAATAGGCTTTTATTCACGTAAGTATAAATGTACATACACATGCATCTATTTAAAACAACAAGAATGTAGCTATTCAGCGTGCAGGAACAGAAACATCACAGACAAATGATTTCGAATGCATCTTTATCTATGTTAATACGCCATTTTAACTTAATGAAAATCAGATAGAAGGACTTATAGAATAATAAAGTGCTTAGACCATTAATACCCGCCCTTGTGTCTCCGTGAAAAGTTCTCAGGTCGATCGATACACTTTAATTACATTTTGTAAAACAGTAAATCCAGCGAACATATCGTACTTATCATTTAATTAATGAAAATCTCGCTTATGGCATGAAATATCAAAGACAAGAACGCGAGACACATGAACTACGAGTCAGGCCACAACTGGTTTTTGTCGGAATCAAAATACAGTAAACTTTTGAACATATGCCACCTTTAGGAAAACATACTGTGGCTTTTATTGACAGGTGACCTTTATTTGGATATTTTTTTATGTTCTAAATACTAGTAATTATAGCGGTTTTTAAAAGAATGACCTTTATTCACAGGGTGGTCTTTATTTGATGGTGACCACTGTCACAGGTGTGACTGAATAATTATGTTTCGTTTGTGCAAAAAGGGTGTAAAAGGGTCCAATTTATCGGAAATACAATATGTCACAAGTTATCTCAATGTAGTGATGTGTAAATAAATAGTATTCATATAAGGGAACTTTGAAAGCTCTCCCTAAATATACATTTTGTATTTTCAAAATGAAGAGTTTAATACTTGAAATCCATGCACGTCCTGTCTACGCATTATGTGTAACTATGTGAATTTATGTTAATTCATTATCAAAAAGAGAAAAATACGACCATCATTTAAGATGACCACCCTAGAGTAAATCTAACCCTTAATGTTAAAATATTCCTGCTATTAACATTTGGTCTTATATGATCGTCATTTATGACCATATTCGGGAACGAGAGACGATTTGAACTCACCCAGTTTTATCACACTGGGCGTATTCGACCACATGCAATTTTATCATATGTCAAGTGTCAATAAATCTTTACATTAAAACTTTTAGACAGTTTAGACAGGTGTTACCAATGTTTTCAATATTTGATGATTCATTTTCATACGAAAAAAACAACAAAAAAAAAAACAACTTTATAATTCATTTTTCAGTTAAATCGTCCATACTTTATCAGCTCAGATAACATTGACAAGTTTTTGTTATATCGATTAGTACCATCACGAATCGTTCATTCTGTAACAAGTATCGACAGAACATCAATTATTGACGAGTCTTCTGATGGGGTTAATAGAGTATGCTAGATTTGAACAGAATAGGCTGCCTTTGATGGATAAGTGCCATCATCGGGAAATAAATTTTATTACTACATGTACATGTGACTGAACATTAGACTCTTAAAACGTGCAAGTTCTGAAAGCATGCGTGATGTGTTCTTTGCGAGCTTTACTACCATAACAACCACTGAGTTAATCCGCTAAACAATTAAGGATTGTTTGTCCATCAGCTTCCAATACTCACAAATTAATCGTGAAATATCGGACGTATCCGGAACTGTGAAATAAACAATGCCATTGCCTAGCATGAAAGCCGAGGTTGCCATATGAGTTGTATTTTACCAGTACCCGTTTTATGGTAACACTTTATAGAGGAGTTTTTATTCATGAGTATAAATATTTGAACAAAAATAACGTAGTTGGTGAGTCAAAATTGACTGCAATTAATTTACATACGTCACATTTAGATGCAGCTCAATTCGGATATGCTTTCAATTTGGTATTCCACATCTCAGTCAAATGTGGTAATAATTCAAGTAAAAAGTGGTGCCATGTTTCTAAAGACAAAAAAGCGGTATTAGATATCCGATCCGGGTCATGCCGACACAATTCCCATATAGTTAGAACTATCATTTAAAACATATCAATAAAATATATAAACCAAACTGAAAGCCAGTTTAAAATCACGGACGTTTTAAAATCTGAGAAAAGAAATATAATTATAAATTGGTCACACCAGAGATATCCTGGCACCACGTGTTGCAGATCACCACAGTTGACAACGGCTGATAATTTTACATAAGAGAACAGATACTTTATCATGTGACTTGAGCCATGGCTCATCACCATTTGTATACAATGTACATATATATAATTATATAATAAACATGTGACATGGGAGAAAACAAATACAAATTTAATAACGTAAATAACTAATGTAACGAGCAGCGCAATCAGTTCTTTGATTCTGAAGTTCACCTTCTGAGTCTTTGACCTGATGTAATATTATCACAAAACTCACGTTACCATATCATAGTTTTATTATACATGATTCATGTTGACTGCATGGCTGTCCGCCTTCTATGCCTTGCACTCAGGTCGGTCAGTTTAATATATTGACCGACCAGACAATGTGACATAATGACCCATTAGGCATCCAGCTGGTGATTAGTTCTGTTCTAGAATTTAAGTTCAAATTAAGTAAACACATTTGTGTGGATCATAAAACATTGATGCATATTAGAATACTAGTAATTTCTTGATAATAGTATTAAATAGGTTTGGATTCCTGAAAAGATATTTTAGTTATTTTTTACAAGATCTTCAGCATTTTCGTTTGCGATTATTGTCATTTTCAGGCTATTGAGCAAACTACAATATGTCTAAATTCTTGAATGCTATTGTTTTAAAGTCAAAAGACTACATGAAAGAACTGTCATGTTGCTAATATTGATTATACCAATTTTTGTTATTTGTACTATTCTGTAGTGCTTTATGCCATATTATGTCACACCTGGACATGAATTTTTGTTTTGCACTCGAATAACCACAGTTCAGTAAATGACTTCTTGTTTAAAGTCATTTTAGGTACAAATATCTTACATTGTAGGATCTTGAGTTCGTTTTATCGACAAAGTCCCTGGTTTCTTTTTTCACTTGGTTTTCTTGATTAACTTAAAAGATGTTTTGACTAATGTTCTGTTGTCAATAGAACTGATTTGATTCTAGGAAAGCCGATTTATGAATAAACCAAATTGAATTCCGCGACTTACAGGAATAAAATGAGCTTACTACGGCGTCAATCATTGATGACAATCTCTTTTGTGCGCCATCTAACCAACCGTACTTTTATCCCTCGTATTTAAGTTGGTTTCATATTTGCTGACAAATAAAACGAGGTTTAGTATAAACTTATATATTTGTTATCAATTATTTATCAAGTTATTACGACGTCATTGACAAACATTGATCACTCTGGTCTGTCTTACCAGGTTACCAGCTCACAGTGTTTGGTTATGATCGGGTCTTTATATAAAGTGCAGAATTTTACCGCAAACTGAACTAAGACCCAATAGCCCAGGGGTTTGCTTTATAGATATCTTATAGTTAGACGGCAGTTATTTAAGATTGTGCAAATGGTATTCTTTTCAGACTTGTATCTTTAAACGCTGACGATAGAAACAAAAAACAATCAGATTTTCATGTTTAAAATGCCATTCTATCTAAAATATGCTTATAAAACCGAGCCTCGAAACAGTAGCGCAAAGATGAAAGAAACTAATAAACAAACATGTCCCTCCAAGCCTTGATTCATCTGCCCCTGTCGGGGTCAAAATTACCGTATAAATCTTAGAAAAATGGATGGATGTGGAAAGCATGTTTCAATTTTACGTTAGCTAAATGTGAATCCGTATGATCATGCCTTATTGAGTGAATAAATGAGTATGGATGTAATAATAGAAATATATAATTATACTAGTATAGTCTATGAAGCTGAATGGTATAATAAACGATGTTTTAATTGCGATGCTAGCCAGTGTTTAGTCATAAAACACTATTTGTTCATACGGTATCTTTCATTAAGTCATAAATGCCCGAGGATGCATACGTTCGTCAATCTGATACCAAAAACGGTAACACGACATAAATACGAATTCTTATCACATTCTGAGCAAGCACATGATGTATGTGTATCACTTATCAATCCTCACAGTTGATGTGACAAATATTGGCCTGCGTGCGCATATCACGTGACAAGTAGTAATATTTTTTTCTCCTAACGAATTGTCATTATTGTGAAACTGAGACTATTTCTTCATACACGACACAATATGTTCTTCGTTTCCTACCCTCAAGGGAGACGAATGTCCATACTGATTCATCAGTAGCTATAACACATTATTTTAGTTCTTTCTGTGACATGATGTGACAAGCTATTTCATTTTCTATCAGAGCTACGACTGTGGTCCAGTTGTTAGTGCCCTGGATTTGTAACCCGGCCATTCGGGTTCGATTCTCGATCGCAACTTTTTGTACCCTTCCATAAAATGTGACGACTGACAACTATGCCGCATATCCTCCAACATGTGAAGAAGTTGCCGGTTCCATCGGAAAATACTGGTTAAAATATAGGCATGGAACTTGTCGCCATATATAACTAGAAAATGATGAAAAAAACGGCTTTAAACCTAAATAAATAAACATTTCCTATCATTGAAATAGAGTTATGTCAGTCAAATCCCCAGTTGGCGACGTTGTTTAATAGTTTGCTACTTGAAACTATTGTATGAAATCATAGCTTCGGATCAATTTACACTTACAAGTTAACGCACAAAATGCATGGACTTTCTGATCACAAAAGAAGAAAGTCCTCGAAAATAAACATATCAAAGCCTCATTAAAAACCACTTGAACATTCAGAATACTTATTCGCCCTGAATATTTAACAACATTTTTATTGATTACGATCACCTAAAATACCGAGGAATGATCGGGGCTTTAGTGGTAACGCGCTGGACTATTGAACGAAAGGTTATGGGATCAAATCTCGGCTTAATCTTCCGAATTTTCAGTCACACTTTTCAGCGTCCCCATCCCAACTACCGAGTCAATTACGGTGTTAAGAAAATCACAGACATCCTGCAAGGCCCTAAATGGTGCTTTACGCCTGACCCTATAAAGAACCAAGAACAAGTATTCGAAACAAGAGTTGGTTCAACAGTACCTTCTCCGTCTCTCTTACTGAGGCGGCCCTGAAATGACCTTAGCTGTTAAATGGATCCTTAAACAACAGAGAATGAGTGAACTGTAATAAGGACTGGGTCTGTATTCACAAAGCATCTTTAGATTTTCTTTAACTTAAGTCGAAATTTTACTTAAGTGTAAATTTTTTTCATGGTAAAAGTTTGTAAACCAGTCATCAAAAGTGTGAAAATGAATTATCATTTTCATAATTGGCATCTTTAGAACAAAGATAAAATCATAAGATTGTGATTTCCTCCTTTATATTAGTACAAAAGAATTTAAGGAAACATATAACTTAAGTTTAAAAATTACTTAAGATGCTGACCGTTTTCTTCCTGACTCAGAGTTTATCTTTATATCGTGTTTTTACTGCGAAGTAATCAGTTTATAGGATATTTAACCATGATCTCACAATCAGTGAAAAATAATGTTTAACTTAATCCAAAACACAATTTATTCCAATCAATACAATTTTTTCTCATGTTCAAATGTCTTAGAAACGTTTTATATAAAGTGAAGTAAAATCGTAGATGTTTCCAAGGACACCAATTATGATAAAATGTCCCTAGTGTTTCTAAGTACGTATATATGACTTATGTTTGAATTACAATTAACTAGCATTATATTTGATAATCGTTCCATGTATCTATCTCTAGTTCCGTCTACCTTACATGAAATATATACAGTCAAACCTGTGTTAGTGGCCATCTCATAATATAGACCACCATGGAATAGAAGACATTCTTTGAAAAAACATCATTGATTGATTGGAATAAAATGACCTCCGAATTAAGGTCATCTGTCAATAGAGGAAAAATCATGTATTTCTCTAGGGTGGCATTTGTTCACAGGTTTTAACTATATATACTGATGTTTTAAACTTTAGATATAAATACAATACAAATCTTATTTTAAAAATACAGGTTTATGTTTTATGCATATACAATGTACTTCAAACTTATTGAAGAATATACGTCGGGAAATCTCTTAAAGACAAAATGCAGATTTGACAAACCATATTCTATACATTAAATCTGCTGTCGCTTAAATAATTTAGACACAAACTATTTTTCAAATCACAGAAACTTTTATCAAAGGCTTCAGATCGATCAAATAAAAATGTACTCGTCATACACACTGACAACTCTAGTCGTACAATCAGTAAATCGAGAAAGAATGGATCTCACTTTTGTACTTTATGCAAGCAAAATAGTCAAACATTTATTGCTTTTACCAAATGTTGACATTGGATCTTTGGGTCTTGAACTGTGATATGATGAAAAGAGAAACAAAGACGCAGCATGTAGTTGTGACCTATTAAGACAGGTTTAAAAAAACGTTAGGATGAATAACACACCACCCCCTTCAAAACAACGGAGCCATTGAATTATTTCTGTCTTCATTGAACACATAGAATATGATTGTAGGAACATAAATATAAGATTAACATAATAAATTGTACAGTTAAAAACAGGGGTTTAATACTTAGGACGTGTCTCATACCAGAAATAATATTGTATACTACACGGAATGCCAACATACACGGACATACATGGGGATAAAAGTTCCATTGAGTCAATAGTCACTGTGTGGTAGCACTGTACGCAAAAAATCAACGGTGTTTACAAGATGGCGGACGGATAAATGTTGTGAGGTAGGTGTCGTTTGTTTTTGGTTCAAACTTTTTAAATACGACGTCCTCTACACAATAGTATACATCAAATGAAAGAACCTTAAAACGGCAATCGGTGGCTAATAATCGTTTTTTATCAAACCACGCCGTTTTCACAAAATCAGTGTCTGAACAACTCGTGTTGAGTTTTTTGAAAAACGAAGCGAGGAAACTGAACAAAACCGACGATTATTCCGTTAAAATGAATGAATCGACAAAAATACTTGTCCACGTGTATGGAGAATGTAAAGCTCCTCACGTATATCCATTATTTCCTCATCAAAATCCCTTGTAGTAGATGTTTTAAAGCTTTTAAATTTTACATACTGTACGCCACGGTGCTAAGTGTAAACATTGTACTGTACGCAACGGAGAAAACAATTTCTGTACGCAACGGAGCAACAATTTTAGTCAAAAATCTGTACGCAACGGAGCAGTCAATGAATAGTTTGTTTCTGTGTGTTTAAAAACGTGTCTTCTATACTTTGATTTCAATTTAAAGTGCATTTTTAAAGAAGAATGCACGCTTCGGGTTCAAAAGCGCAGTAATATGATTACTAACGCAGGCAAGCCTGAGTGAATAATTACAAACTTTCGAACGATAAAACGTGCATTATGTTACTACAATGCTGGACAAAATGAGATATTTTTTTCATTCTTACATGCTAAAAAAGTGAATTGATTAAACTATGATAATTACAATGAGCGGATAAGCAATTTTCATGATTTTGATGTCATTTGGTCAATTGACGTTTCTGACGTCAAGGGGCAAATAAACATTCCTTTTTTACAGTGAATATCGTTGACCCCGTTAGGTCTTCAGTGATTATATAAAGTTTGATGTTTCAGTATAAACTCGCATTATAATTATGTGTTTCACTTTCCATAAAAAAATTGAAACAATATCTTCATAAGTTAGTTTTTTTTCTTACGTTAGATTTTATCAAATTTCAGAATCTATATGAAAATAACTAATGAAAAATATAAACAGTATTCAGCGGAAAACCTATGCTAATATCTTGTCTTTGCTCCGTATATCTTTAAAATATAATTTTAATTCAGAAAAATACACGCAGAGATTCGAACCTACCTGCCACCATCCGACATCCGTTTAAAGTCATTGCTAGTAGACTGCTCGACCAGCGAAGAAGACTTATTTAACCTAATTTACAATGGCAATGTTGAATTGACAAATACAAATTTAGCCGAATTGTTATGAACAACTAATTCTGAAATCGTAATCGACAAAAAGCCATTCACTTAGTAAATTCATGAAAAAATGTCAATAGATAATACTGAGCCAAAACTGGTATCGTTATTGATGTTTGTGCGTGCATTCTTGTATAACAATGTATAGAAGACATGTTTTTAAACACACATAAACAAGTTATTCATTGACTGCTCCGTTGCGTACAGATTTTTGACTAAAATTGTTGCTCCGTTGCGTACAGAAATTGTTTTCTCCGTTGCGTACAGTACAATGTTTACACTTAGCACCGTGGCGTACAGTATGTAAAATTTAAAAGCTTTAAAACATCTACTACAAGGGATTTTGATGAGGAAATAATGGATATACGTGAGGAGCTTTAC
Source organism: Lutraria lutraria (assembly GCA_964023205.1). NCBI lineage: Eukaryota > Metazoa > Mollusca > Bivalvia > Venerida > Mactridae > Lutraria > Lutraria lutraria. The sequence goes on along the minus strand of OZ026846.1, from coordinate 30,531,697 downwards.
ATTCTCCATACACGTGGACAAGTATTTTTGTCGATTCATTCATATTAACGGAATAATCGTCGGTTTTGTTCAGTTTCCTCGCTTCGTTTTTCAAAAAACTCAACACGAGTTGTTCAGACACTGATTTTGTGAAAACGGCGGGGTTTGATAAAAAACGATTATTAGCCACCGATTGCCGTTTAAAGGTTCTTTCATTTGATGTATACTATTGTGTAGAGGACGTCGTATTTAAAAAGTTTGAACCAAAAACAAACGACACCTACCTCACAACATTTATCCGTCCGCCATCTTGTAAACACCGTTGATTTTTTGCGTACAGTGCTACCACACAGTAATAGTTTTTGTACGGTTCTGTTGAGATATTTACAGGAGATGATTTCTGTAGGTGATGTTTTCAGTCGGTGATGTTTTAGTAGGTGATGTTTTCTACATCTTAACTGTTACCAAACTAAAACTGTATATCAAACTCATGTTGGAGGAATGGCATTTTTTACTAACCATCAATCTATCAATTGTCATACAATTTATATAATGTTGTTCACATTCATATATTTACTTCATGTATAATCTGTTCAAACAATTAATTATTGACGTGATTAATTTAAAAAACACGTTCTTCTCCATCATCTAGCCCTCATTCCATTACTTTTGCAAGAATGCGTTCATAATCCGGGTACATCCCTTTAAAAAGTATGGAATAAAATTCAGACATGCATCTTTAATTTACATGCGAGTCTCGTTTTTCTGCTAAATCCAGAAATAATTCAAATGTTCCAGGGATATTAATCTTGAAATGTAATGAGGAATTTATTGTATGAATAATGAATAAATATCATCATTGACTTGTGTATGACATACATCCTGGTGAAACAGAACACGTCAATTATTTTACATCACCAGGAAAACCATGCTACTCAAATTACATACATTGCAATTCACAGAATGTTAATATGCCGTTTAAATACTAATAGCCCTGCTTATTAAATTTTCATGTGTGTTTGTTTCGGTGTGTATAACAACGTTTTTTTTAAACTGAACGTTATAGCCGTCCCTCGCTCGGCGCGTATGAATTTTGATGCGGACCGAAGTACTTGGTTTTTCTACATCCGCCATGCAATGGTTAAACTAGTTCCCTTTCCACGTTGCAGTGTAAGTCTAAATAAGTCAATGGTGAAAGTTAAAAAACATACACATTTAGATAGCATAGTTCTTCACGAAGAAATCCATGTACTTTTAAAAACGATATTCATATAATCAATGCCACATTACGAGTTTAAGTGATTCTATTTTATTTTAATCAGCCAGTCTGTCCCCCGGGCAATATGATTATTCAGATGACCCCCCTGGAGAAAAACAATTCATCAAGTACGATGTTTGTATTACATATAACAGGAACTCTTTTCCAAGGGAGAATATAATTTATTTAAACAACATTAACCATATATATCGGTATGTTTGTTTGGGACGATATGTTTTTGCCGAATGTGCCGCTGTTCTGCACAACAGTGAGTTGATCTTATCAACCATTCTAGAATCCAAATCGAAGCAACAAATTTAACATCATTACGTGGCGTGTACCTACATCGATACTGGTGTAGCTGTGGCCACCAGAATGAACCTTAGGGACACCCCGCAAATTTGTTGCCTCATTGCTGACACAACAAATGCATACTCGTACATGCATGTCTCACCCGTAGTCAACAATCCAAGTGGAATAGATTTACTGCAAAACACGTTGTTAAAGTACAAACCTATTCTGTATAGTGTCTATACGTTGTACGAAGTCAGAGACTTATATCTGGACAAGCTTAATGTTGGTGTGACGTTCCAAACAAGTTGCTCCACGAGTAAAGTTTCGTCAGCTGTTTAAATCAGTCACATATTATGCCATCCACAACGGACCATGTCAATGATGGGAAAGTGAAGAATGACATAAGCAGACAACACAACAGACTAATCTATAGGTTGACCACTTCTTCAATACAAGAACCAGCTATGTCTGTTACATTTAACACCGATATTCTCTGTAATACTATCACGTTCATTTTCATCACCATTACTAAATCAGTACGTTGACATCTCGCAACGGCTTATGCATAATAAACAGAGATTAACGACATGCTGTCTAAACATTGTCAGGCGATTAAATCGAAATAAGAGTGGGGAACAAACATTGTCATGTTATCAGCAGTAAAAGCAGCCAGTTCGTGGAGGGCTGTGAAGCCTGAAAAGACGAGTTCTCGGAAATATTAATCAAAGCGCTGGTGGTGGTAATAGTTCCATTATGAATAATCAGTTTAAAATAATTGAGAAAATTCATTAGCAAATAATGTTGGGCTTAATCTTATAGTTAAAGGCGAAATAACTGATCTAAGGCTCACAGGTATAATTACAAACAACTTCCTGAAAATGTTATCTGAACTAATGGTTCCATCAGTTTCGTGTAGGATGAATTGTAATATATCATACACGAATGCGTTATTACAAAATGTAACACGTAGCATTTGAAAAAAAAGAATTACATCAGGAGCGAAGTAGACAGAAACCGTGGCGAACGAAAAATATCGCACCAATAGAAAAATAAAAACTATACCAAAAATGGTGTTGTCGTTGTTGAGGTAGTGGATATATTGCTGCTATGATGGTGTTAATTGTGTTGCTGTTTAGGCAATGGTGTTATTATATTGGTGGTAATGTTATTGTTGTGGTGGCGATTGTATTGTTGTGGTGAAATTGTTGTTGTGATCGTGATTGTGTTGTTCATGTAGTGAAGATGGTTTTGTTGTCGTGTTGCTGTGTAGTCGCTGTGTTGTCGTGACGATAATGTTTTTGTTGCGTTGTGCTGGTGGTGATAGCTTGTTGCTGCGGCGGTGATAGTGCTGTTGTGATGGCCATGGCATTGTTGGCGCTGGTGTGTTGTTATAATGGTGTTGTTGCTATGGTGGGTGTGCTCTTAATGTGGTGGTGATGGTATTATTGTTGCTGCGGTGGCGATGATGTTGTTGTGGTGGCCATGGCTATGTTGGCGCTGGTGTGTTGTTATAATGGTGTTGTTGCTGTGGTGAGTGTGCTCTTAATGTGGTGGTGATGGTATTATTGTTGCTGTTGTGGTGATGTTTCTGTTTATTGTTGTTGTTGATGATTATGAATTTATTGTTCTTGCAATAAAACAGATAATTATAATAATATTGATGATAATATAATTGTAATGATATTTACTGCCAATAGAAACGATATTTATATTAGAAATTTTATGATAGATATAAATAGTCGTAATGGTGGCAACTATAACACCGACTATAAAATAACAAATAGAAACATTAATGTAACAATATCATTAAAATAAAAGCAAGTAATAATTATTATTAAGTGCCTGAAACATTAGAATATTTTCAAAATGGAGAAACTGTGTTGTATATTAAATGATGTCTATGGCTAATGCTGTGAAATGTTTGTAAAATGCCTTTTTATAAATAGTATGAAAATATTTATTGGTTTTGAATGATGATATTGCGTGTAACATGATAACCATAGTAACATAAATAAGGAGAAACATGTCTAGTTGATTCCGGTAACACAATGATCCATATATCAAACATGGTGCAAGAATAGATTCAACATGCAAATGGAATGTCTGGAAGAAGTCTGTTTACTCAAATGGTCACTTTTTGGAAATTTTATCGATTATTGACATACGTAAATAATTACATTTCTAAATATAAAAGTTTGTATTCACTATTTACTGTCTGATATTTTTCTAAAGCATTAGTCGATGTCATTGAAATTCTTTTCTTAGAAACCGGAAAATGGAATCATTATCTTTTAATTGTAAAATTGTCACGTGGACCGTCTGTAGGGGTTAAACGTCATTAATTTGTGTATTGGTTCTCCGGACTTGATGTACAAGTATTAGGATCTTAATTCCCAAAATTATTATCACAAAATAGGGCGGACAGATTATAGAAATGTCTATTTTTTTATAGGTTTTATAGATAGAAAATGATTTACTATAAGATTTAATAAATGACATTCCTTAAAGTTATTTTCTCTATATATTTGCTTTATATTTGCGACATTTTTCAAAGATTTAAGAAAAAATAACATTCATTTTAATAAAAACTCATGGTAAAAAGATGCAATTACACAAACTCAATATAATCTGATAAAGAAAAATATAGGTCACCGTACAATATCTAAAGTAATTTCTATTTTCTATTTTTCAACAAGGGCAACAACTCTAACAATATTTTGTAAAACGTGTCTTAAATTAATTTGAAGAATCTAAGGTTAATATAAAAAATAGCAATAATTGAGCTACTGTATGCTATTTCTGTAATGTTAATATTTTGTGCAGCATTGAGCGACGAGATACACCAGAAAGGTGTACTAGTAGTATTAAGGATTTAATGCATTAAGAAGGGCTTAAACAAACGTTAATGTTTCAAAATGTGTATCTGTTACACATACTCATAGTACATGGCTTTTTTATTCGCTCTGCAGACAAAACACTGGAATGTCATTTTTGTCCTGTTCTATCATCAAAGGTATTACTGAGATAAAAGACGGCACAAGCTTCTTACGTTGAATTAACAGAAATCAATTTTGCTGAAGAAGTCCTTTCAGCGCCATTTTGTCATCTGAAGTATTTATCAGACGAGGCTCATTGAAACTAAACAATCGTGATGAACTCTCTTGGCTTAAGTTCTATGTACACTTCAGTGTTTATGACTGAACTTAAAGCTTCCAGCAAGAACGTATTCATGGTTTTAGCGAGTCTTTGTCCGTTCGAGTGTTTTATAACGATTGTCAGAAGCGTTTTGTCGATAATTACCGAGGTTTTCCGACTATATTTAGCACTTATAGAGACAACATATATCAATGCTTAAGTGAACGTAAAATCTGACAAATCTTGTTTTAATATTTTATAAATTATCATCTCATTGTTGTCATCATATATACAGTGACGGGCGATCTATTTAATCAAATTATCTGCGCAACCGTTGCTGCAAAGCTGCATAGAGCTCTGTGCTGCCGAGTCGTTTTATAAACTTTTCTTTCTACAATCAATAGAACATTTATTTATTTTATATATTACTTGTGATTTAGCACATCATCTAACACCCATGCCTACTTAATATCATCAACTTCCATTTATGAATGATAAGAGACATGCTTGTTATTATAAGTCATATATTGCTATCCACAACGTGGTCCCTGGCTGATTGCTAATACACTCATCTGGTGAATGGTTTCATTTTTTGAGTATCTGCCATTAAATCGTACATTGACAGTGGCTATAATTACTGAAACAACTTCTAACACATAAATTTTTGTACCTACAGGATCCATGGAATAATTTGTGGATTGAAAATACCTTCATGAATTTGTTATAGCGTTACAATGAAAGTGGTGCTCAGTGCATGGCAATCGTTCGGTAAAACACAAAAACAAAACAAAAAAAAGAGGTTGATTTTCTTGATAACTTAATGAAGCATTGTGAGAACTGGGTACGATATAAAAATAGGTATTACAACATTTAAGGGGTTTTCTCTGGCCACGTTGAACCGGTCCGTATTAACTATTACATCACAAGAGCATCATGTTAGCTGACCTTGGATCCCTGAGTGTGGGCTTGTATTAGGGCGGTTTACATGGTTAAAGACATGATTTCTTCTTCCGCTGATTTGAACGAATTATGTGGAGAACAAGGTACAGATTCCAGGAATACTAGTAAGATAAAAACCGTCCGCCAGTATATAACAGAAAGACTGGTAAAACAGGCGTAAAACCATAATAGAATAAAAATGCAGTCAGACCTGTGAACAAAGGCCACCTTATGGAAAGGTGAGACTTGAAATTTATTGACTGATGGCCTTTAATTGGAGATCATTTTGTTCTGAATAATCAATGATAGTTTTTAAAGGAATGATCTTTATTCTCAGAATGGTCTTTAAACGGAGGTGGCCACTAACACAGGTTTGACCGTAATTAATGTCTAGCCCACGCTCGGCTTTTATAATTAGATTTCCAAGTCAAACTAATAGCATTATAATTATGTTTGTTCTATTTCAGTCCATTTAAAAAAGGGTTTGAAGAAAAGGGATTCGCTCAGTATGATGAACTTGATGAAGTATATGGAGAAGTGGATGAAGACGCACCTGCTGATGATAAACCACGTGGTAAATGTCCCAAGTGGTGTAACAAGTGTCCATTTAATAATGTGAGTATTTATCTTTATACATGAACGCTATTTAATGTCGTACGTTTTTAAAAGCCAGTTCACGGGGAAATGGATGTCTTTGGTTAGAAACGTTCTTCTTGAATTTCACTTTTTTCCTCGAAGCCATTTTTTATTCATTCGATAAACGTTGTATTATGATGTATTTGTTCGGCGAAATATATTTGTTTATTTTGTTATATATAATGTGACATGTTCATATATTCTATTACAAGTTGCCTGTAAATTGTTTCACAATGTATATACGTATAAATGTACATGGAAAGAATATCTGGCATATGTACAAATATGATCCAACACATTGTTATAAAACCAGGACTTGCTGTTCTGTCTTCAGATCTGATACAAATAAGTTTACTATCTAATAAAACTTATTGCATGGCCATATAAGGAATACAATGCGATGATTTCTTGTGAACAGTTATTTTCATATCGTGTTGATATCCCGGGAATTCGCTGTAGACAAGATATGCAAATGTCTGAGTTTTAATTTCATTAAAGTTTAGATGCGTTCTACTTTCGAGACTTGAGAAACACAATAAGGGAGACTCTGCCCACTGAGATATCAAATATATTTTATTCAGTAACTGTTCGAAGAAAATGTAGTATAGTCAGACATACATTTCTGATCAGAAATAGAGTTTTTATTGTCTTGTGAGTTTTTTTTTGTGTTTAAGTACAAAATTTGACAGTGATGTGGGTGTTATATTCATCCATAATTCAAATTTATTTTTTAAAATTTTATTTTATAATACTTAGTACCATATAGACGTATATTGATGCATTTAAATAAGATTTTATGCGGACATCGCAGTTATATAAGTCTTTAATGTACCACGTGCGTGGTAATTTGATACAAATATATGACACTGACATTAATCAGTTCTTTATTTGATTACAACCTATCGGGAAAGTCAAAATTGTGTTAATTTGTAAAATTAGTATACATACAAATGTATTATAATTATGGTTGAAGACGCTTAAATGATAAAACTTCACTTCAGAGTTCTGGTGATACACAATTCTAATGTACAGTCAAACATATGAACTAAGGCTACCCTTCATTGAGTTTTCATTTATTTATATAGCTGATATACGAGTACGACACACTATGGATTATGTATTTCATTACATTTGTAAGAATGTATAAACTACAGTATTAGGCAGAGAAAATCATAAACTGGTTCCCGTTCCATGATGCAGTGCATCAAAGACTTTGTACAGACAGACTCAATGGGAACCGGTTCAGAGAAGTCATTACTTGAAATATAGTATTTACTGCATTATGTATTACATATAAGTACAATATATGCTGATGATATACGTAAGTTAATACTCAGAAATTGTTTTATTACCTTCAGTATATCATAGAAAATACATAAATATAAAATCTACTCTAGCAGTAGTTTTGATTTCACGGATTACAGAAAAGTTACGACCTGTTCTAAAAGATCTATTCATGAAAATTATTGCAACTTGAAATACAGCGAACAATGCCACTGGAACCATTTTAAACAGTCGTGTTTGTCGAATAGACCTTACGCCGAATAGCGCTTACATATAATCTCTATTCGTAAGGCGATTCGCTTCGCAGCGCTGAATAGCTGTGCAATGAATAGCGCTTATGGTAAGCTCTATTCCGCGCTGTGCAGCGAATAGATTATCTTTTACGTAGCAACGCGTTCTACGATTTAAGAGGCAAACGTGAGTAAATTGTAAATTAAGACATGGCTCGGGTGAGACTAGAACACAGGACGCACAACTTGCAGCAATGAAATGGAGTTTCAACAATGCGTGCACCAATGCCTTTCAAGTCCGTTGTTTTGAATAAGACATGAGACTACAATCGTAGTTTAAGATCCCTCGTTCAGTGGCTAACTGGCCTGGCGATTCGGGAAATGCTTTTGGTATCCGCGGTAGGCACTGGTGCACTTAAAAGAGCGTTTTCCGTCTGTTGCGCACAGGCAACCGTTGTTCATGGATGTCCGTTAGAACAGACTAGACTGTATTTATTTTTGAGAATATGATATGACTAGAAAAAGTAAATACTGGGATTTACTTCAAATTCGAAGTTTTATTTTATGCTATGTTGTATATTTACATTTTGCGATGAACACCTTGACCGTGGCGAGGTGTGAAACGCATTTATAAAGGATCTGGATTTGTACTGAGTGTATATATCATGTCCCGGGGGTACACGTATTGACTGAAACTACGGGGAGGTAAAACAAGACCTGAATTTCCAAATACTTATTATTATTAATTTAATTGACGTGTCAAATATTATCAAACTTTTCCAACAGATTGTACATTACATTGTGAAGCGCCGACGAACATTAGAATTGATTTAGTGTTACACATAAAAATACGCTCGAAGCCTACTGTTATTCAAATTTTGTAAACATTTTTCTAGTGTTATCGCGTTCATATAAAAAGTTAATACTTTTCTTGGTAAAAGATCAAGCTGGTCTTTACTGGTCTTCATTATATGACGCATTGCGTCTATTTATTCTTTCGTCTCTCGGTGTCGAGGGACGGAAAACCCGCATGATGCGTATATGTCATCGCACGTCATGCAATGCTCCCTGCCACCTCTCTCTCTCCTTTATATGTATTGTCTGTTTGCACCATTGAGTTGTCGCCCATATTTATCAGAATTTATGGTGCTTTATAATTGCTATACATACGAAATATTGTTTATTTGTTCTTTTTTAACATTAATTTTGTCTGTTGCTCCAAATTAGCACGAATCTCCTTGTCTAAGTTTTGGTTTGTTTCCGCTGATAAATAATCGCCTCAATTTTTTAGTCTGCTTGCACCATGTAACATGAAACTGGGAGTTGCCTGGTTCTAGTCCGAGGTAGAGAGAGGGACGTAGGATGAAACACACCAAGGTATCCTTCCTCTCCGAGGGTACCCAGCCGGGGAATATTTCCTGGGTGAGAGGTTCTCTGGGGAGGTGGTTACCTTGTGGATGTGGTTCCCTGGGCGTCCCCATGAGGGAGAGTGTTCCCTTTTGGTTCACCTATGAACAAATGGTGACTCAATACTTTAGGCCATAAGGGAGATAATTGACCTATGGTGTGTGATTGAACAGAACAAAACAGTCTTGTACATAGTACATCGACTTCAAACATACATATATTCACTTAACAACATCTTTTGCGAGTAGAAAAATTATGTTGTTGTTGAGTGGTTGTTACTCAAAGAGAGTTCAAATTGATAGTAAAATCGTACAACGGGAAAACATGCTGTTATTAAAGGGAGGTTGTTGCTCAAAAGAGGGCACGTGACAAACAATGTGGGCTAATTACAATAAATAAGTGACATTTTTCTTTTCAGGCTGTTTGGCTGTGTCGATGTGATTGCTGTGCAAGACGTTACCAGCTAGCTATACTCAGTAGTATAGGTTTTATGATCTCATTTGGTATACGATGTAACATGGGAGTGGCTATTGTAAAAATGACCAAAAATGAAACCGGAGATGAAAATGGCGACGGTTTGTTAAATGTGAGTATTATTTCTGTAATGACATAAGGACGAAGTATGTCATCTTTTGTACTGACATTCCGTATTTACTGGTGCCAATTCGTCATAATCATAATCAAAATGGCTGGAATATCCGTTTATTACAAAAATGGCTATATGATTTCTTAAGGGTTTGTCAATATTTATTATTATGACACTATTTTTCAGTTTTTTTAAGTGTGCTTTGAAGCCCATGTTGTAATTCATGACACCATATGTGTTTGTATACTTAGTGTATGTCTATACATGTTACCTCTGTTAAATGAATGAATAAATAAACAAATAAACAAATAAACAGATAAATAAATAAATAAATAAATGAATGAATGAATGAATGAATGAATGAATGAATGAATGAATGAATGAATGAATGAATGAATGAATTAATTAATTAATGAATTGATGAATGAATTAATGAATGAATTAATGAATAAATTAATAAACAAACAAATAAATAGATAAATAATAAAAAAAAAAAATGAATGAATGGGTGAGTGAGTGAATGAGTGAATGAATGAATGATATATTTCTTTTTCCAAATTCATTATCCAAAAGCGATGCCTAAAGTTCCAGATATTAGCCTAGTTCCATGCATCAAACCATAGAGGTTTAGACATAAGAAGATTACTATGTTGCATTAACTTTGTGTTTCTACACAACAGCACATTAGACTATCGTCATCATGGGTACAATAAACTCCTAACTATGAAGTAACCATTGCCAATTAGCTTTTAGAGAAATTCTTTCTATATTCGTTCTAACTCGCCTCTAGGGGAAATATTGTATCATAAAATATATAATCGTTTATGAAAGGAAAATCTTATACAAGTAGGTGCTGAAGTCATTATGTCGATATAAAAGATTGATTTGTTGATGTGTCGACAAAGGTAAACATTATTCTCTACAAATACCCTTACATTATACAACTACATCAAAGTACATGCAGATTGCTTTACACCAGTCATTGTATTATATGTTTATAGATTAAATGACCTTTGGTCTATTATTGTCCTCTGATGTTACAATGAACTGTGAGATGTGTTCCAGTTTTGAAAAAATCAAACCAGTTTTATCCATATATGTATGATTGTGCTTTGATGATAAAGTCTCGTGGGTATACTTAATTCGAACTAATTGGTAACATCTATACACCAACTAGTGATGTAATCATTATGAATTATTCAACCAGTCCTCTGTATCTAGCAGTTAAATTTTATCATCGTCCCCATGGAGATACAGAAAATGGTTCAAAAGTTGATAGCCTTCTTATCTTTCAGCTAATATGTATGACTGAATTCTGTTCCGTCACTCAGGGACTTAGATTTTATTGTTATTTCACTTGAATAGATCGGGTTGTTATATTATATACCTATGACGTATGCCAGACAAGTCTCGTTTTATTTGATAGCACATTGTAATCATATCATATAATAAAATCACTGTGAATTAAGGGTCTTTAGTTACTGCACCACCAAATCTGTGTCCGAGGATATAAAACTTGAGATCGATCTCCAAGCTCAAATCTCATTTCTGGTCTTCTGAGGTTATTAAGTTAGTTATGATAAGACGATAATGATATTATTGATACTTGATACACTGGTCTGACAGCATAATATTACTATGTATTTAAACATTAATCAGCTTCATCTTTTTAACCATAATAATTTATAAAGGGAATTGAGATTCGAACTTAGAGACTGTTTTCAAGTTTTATAAACTCAGGGCCTGATCATGTAAACAAATATATTTGTGAACGAGGGCTGTCCATAAAGTATGTAGGCTTTTCTCATAACTCGAGTATTTTTCAATACACTGAAGCCAAATTTCTGTTACATAGGCTATACAGTCAGTCACATTGTATATATGCTAGAAATTAGAAATTTATCAACCAATGCGATGTTCATGAAGTATAAAAGTACAAGCTCATTTAACACCCAAACGACTTCGAAAGTTTTCATTAGTATGATGTTTTGCGCTAATCATGCGTTGAATCTATGTATGGAAATAATATGTAATACTTAAAATCGAACATTAAACAACTACTTACAATCATTTATACGTATTTATGTATCTATATCGGTGTAACAATCGGTTTATCAATTTGAAAGTATTTGTATTATACTCTAACAATCTCTATATAGAAACTGGTAGATACAATAACGTAGAAAGACTTTGTCAACAATGTAATATGAAAAAATAGAAACCCAGCACCACCTTTTATTAGTCTGCCCTAAATACAGACATTTAATATCTCAATATTTAAAACCATATTTTTGCAATTGGCCTACTATTACAAAATTTGAAACTCTCATGTCCTCAAACTATCAAAAAGTGTTAAACAACATTGCAAAATTGTATTTTTTGCTTTTAAAGAAAGAAATTAAAAACAGCAATCTCAAAACTCATTTATTTTAACCTGTTATCTATTTTGTAATCTCGTTCAGAAACAAAGCATGTACATGTATATATTCACCACTTATCGGATATATTTACTATCTCGTATGTTTTTCATGCCAATAAACTATATGTTATGTTATGTATTAAACTTTATTTTCTCTTTTTGTTAGCAACCAGAATTTACTTGGACACCGGAGACTATTGGCGTGGTGGATAGTTCTTTCTTCTGGGGTTATATAATAACACAAGTACCTGGTGGATATCTGGCATCTCGTGTGCCTGCGACAAGGTCAGTAATTAGTTCATCTTAATTTGTATCCGGTTATTATACCCCAGTCAAATAGTTATCCATACTTCATGAACTATTCATGAGCTATTCAGGAAACATACAAGAATTATAGTTAAAGACAAAAATATGTTTTCATTCATTCCATTCGAACGGGATATTTAATAGGCTTAATAAATCTAATCTTACCTAAAAACACCGCCACGAATCATGACACAGGAAAAGTTGTGTAATTTTACCGTTTATGATCGATATGGATATTTTAATGTAATCAATTAACACACGGCTAATTAAATTCACACGTGGTCAGACAGAACGAGTACTTTATTGTTTATACATCATACTGAATTAAATCACATGAGCTGCTACTACATCGCAGATTACAAAGTTCACAATCTACTGATGCGTCTTGTGAACGTCTATCACAGCACACGACGAAATGTTGTATACAGTTGAAATTCTCTAGAGCAATAACCTTTCAGCAACAACATAATGTTGCTACTTCCAAAGGGTGTTGCTTTGGAGAGCTTACACTGTATTATGTTCTTGAATAAAGTGATTACTATAGATCGTATTAGCATTGTTTTTACCCTACCAGGAAGTATCAAAGAATCAAATGTGGTCTTTCGTATTCCATACATGACTCTATTCTCTTAGATAGTCATCATTTAATAAAGTGGTCGTGACAAGAATAAGGTTTTTCTGTTTTTCGTCTATTCACAGTTTCTGAGGTCTGTCAAATGTAATACGGAGGATTTCCATGCCTTCTTTGTATTCATATTGTACTTCAGCAATCGTTGGAAGTAAACATATTTTGTCGAGATCTTAAAATCTCATTTGGTGTGAGATTTGAATTCCATATTAGAATAATATTATGTCGATTCATTCACCGTTGTTATCGTGAGATACCCATCCATTCTATTCAATTGCATTACAGCCGTGACCCAGTTTTCACAATATTGATGAATAATAATGCAATACTTGTAATACAACGTGTTTGGTGTTTGTTTATATCTACGTACTGGAAGTACTCATGGAAACTGAACTTACATAGAATTGTACTGCAACATGGATCGGGATTAACTTAAAGTTAAGCAATTGCATGGCGGATGTAGAAAAACGTAGTACTTTGTACCGCATTAAAATTCATGCGCGCCGAGCGAGGGACGGCTATGGAAAGCTGAACTATCGCTCAGTTTGCAAAAACTAAGACAGTCCACATCCTATAAATAATATAAAAAAAACATGAAAAGAAAGCCAAGGAAAACTATTTCTTGTAAAATGCTTGTGGATATTGTCTATTAATTAATTAATTAATTAATTGAATAACCCACACAGTGATGATGGATTCGTTCACATAATGACTGTTCACAGTCAATAAAAATAAGACGTATTAATTTTGTTATAATATGATTAATGATCCTCATTTCTGTGATAGTATTCGTCACAACTGTTGAGCCAAGTACTGTGTCTAGAAAATCGCAGGAAAAAGATCAGGTGTGTATCGGTGTAACAGTAAGAATATAAATAACCGGTTCTCCTGTATCTTCTCTCCCCTCTATCTGGGACGGCCCTGGAATGACCATAGATGTCCAATGGACCGTTAAAGGGGCATACCCTACAACTTAGTGCATCTAGAATCAAGGCAAAATGATGATAGATTAGAAGCTTGTAAAGAAAAAAGCCGACGAAGAAAGTTCAGCCAAAAATTCTTCCAATTAAAAATAAATATTATTTCCATAAAAGATCGGAAACTCTTTGGAATTTGTTGTTCAATTGTTGGGTGGAAGTGATTTATTATTCATAGCTATGATTTTTGCGGCTAGTACCTAAACTAGTCATTTTATGACCCAAGTTCTTCTTGCAATACTCCATTATATATTGTTTTACATATACATCTAACATATTTTTACACTTTCACAGAATGTTTGTCAGTTGTAGGGTATGCCCCTTTAAACAACAGATAAATAAAATAATTAGATATTATTCGACGTAGCAAATGCAGCAAAAGTATTTCAAACCTCGACGAAGACATCGCGCCAACCTTTCATATAACATTTGATCGAAAGTTCACCCCCTCGCCATTTCATTATTTTAATGTGAAAACTGGTCTTTCCTTTCTGTTTTCTGAACACATACAAAACATGACCTGTCTCTTTCATTTAATAACCTCATAGTGAAACATTTATTCAACAAGACACATTACTGATATGACATCAACTTAGGACAGGCGGTAATGGAGAATTCTTTCTTAGACGTCTCTTGCATGAAAGGCTAATCGTGAAGAATCCATTTATTGCTATATTAATGGGTTGACGGAAGATGTCAAACGCAATAAGCCTAGTGTCTCTTTTGATTTGTGAGCGCTCTCCACCGACTTTGATTTTGAATTTTTCATAATGTCGGTGTTCTCTGAACTTGTTGATACGACTTTAAAGATAAAACGTTAATTCTTTGTGTTCTGTTAGAGAGAGAATTTTGAGTGAAATGCGAGATCCTGAAGTTTGATCAGGATTTTGTTATTTGATGGAGGAATTACTAAGTATTTTGACGGGATGATGCATCAGGGATGTGATGCGAAAAGTTGGCAAAGAGGATTGGAGCGGGTGGGGTGCTGGCCAATAAACAAATGATCAAATTATAATATAAAAAAAACTGTAAAAAACAGAAGAGATCACAATATGTTCAAGCTTTTACATTTTGTAATTGTCAGTACTAAAGTCCGGCATACTGCAGCTAGCTAATTAACGTATCTATGCTATTCCTTAAATATACACTGCATTTTTTGTAACTTATATTTACTATACCACATATAATACATAACAATCTATTTTATACACTGCTATTCGGATAAGTAGTTTGATATAAACTTTCTATATTTTGCTGTAAACCGAGTACTGAAGATTTCTCTTATTTTTCTTTTACAGAATATTTGGCTTAGCTATTGGAATATCTTCATTCTTGAACTTGTTTATACCTGGTGCGGCACAAGTGCATTATGGGCTAGTAATGGCGGTCAGAATTCTTCAAGGATTGGTTGAAGTAAGTCTTAGAGTAGATTTGAATCTTTAATGGCAGATTTATAAAACACATCAGAAATGTGAAGGTATATGTATGTATTAATGCCCCCATCACACCAGAGCACGTCCGCACCACGCTCGCAAAGTTCCCATCACGTCCTGAAAACTTTGATGGACGTGGCGGGGACGGGGTCAAACTCGAAAAAAAATGATGCACCCAGGTTCTCACTACGTCCTTACAACGTCTTTGCCAGGTTCTCATTGCGTCTATCACGTTCCCGGTAAGTTCATTACACTTGCAGCTTCCCGTTGTCATCAGGTCTATTGCGTTTATACTACGTCCCAATTACGTGCTCACTACGTCCATGCAGACTGAACTGCGCTCTCCCTAGGTCCCAATAACGTCCTCATTGCATTCACTAGCTCCGTATGCATACTGTTCCATGTGTCCATTTATTTTATCTGGTCATGATGGCCGAACAGAAGTGTTCTTTCTGCTGATAGCCATGCACTAACACAACATAATCTAGGTTGCTTCATGTTCCTTTTTTCTTCTATTTCGTATTTAGAAAATGGCAATTTGAGCATCCAAAATGGCTTGTTGACCTGGTACAATAACAAATTGCATTTATTTGTTAACATATATTTGACTGGAAATGAAAGAATGGGGTATGAATCCAATATTTATACCAATTGCTCAGAACCAGACAGGAACGTACTGGTCACCTGTTGCAAACGTACTAAAGACGTGACGGAGCAAAATTATAACCTAATACAGTCTTCTGTAACGTGATGTGGACGTACTATGGTCTTAGCATACACCTGGTTGAGACGTAGTGAGAACTTCATTGACGTAACACAAGCGTAGTAACAACCCAGTGACAACGCGGTGAAAATCGTTTGCTGTATTTACAAGTCCGCACCACGCTTCTTCTGCGTCAATGAAGTTCCAACTAGGTTTTAGTCACGTCCCTGTTACGTTATTACTACGTAAGCACTGCGTTCTAATTTGACCACGTCCCCGCCACGTTATTTTTTGACATGTCAAAAGTCCCACCACGTCCTTCGCGTCCACGAAGACCATACCACGCTTGATGTATACATTGGTTCATACAAGCGGAACCCCTCGGCGTTTGTCCAACGAAAACGCTACGGAAACAATAGGCGGGCCTCTAGAATGTTGTTGTTGATTCCATCATAACTGACCCTGGGAATCCAACGATGGAAATGCCTGTTTCTCTTTCAAAGGAAACTTGATGCCCATTTTATCAAACACTTTTGGAAGACAGCCATTCTAAGGATGATCCTTGAAAAAGTGACTGGCAGTTACCCGAAACCAAATAGCTAAAATGTGTAAGCCTACACTTACATACGAGGCGTATTATCAGTAACGGGAATGTCCGAGAATGCCCGAGTAGTTACGATTGAGGTACATAGTAAGCATACACTTGACAGTCAATCTGTTGAGAAAACCGTGAATACAAAAGGATTCAAAACATCCCATCTTCCCAAAAGTGTTACCTGCTCCTAAATCCCTAAACTCAAAGGCCAGATAACACAAAGGGCCATACAAAAAATGCAGTACATTGAAAATGTGTACACGATAACATTGACAATTCAAATGTCCTAATTGTATCTAATAATAGCATATATGCACTATATTCGTCTGTATATTTCAGGGTGTGACTTATCCCGCCTGTCACGGTATTTGGTCGCACTGGGCACCTCCACTAGAAAGATCTAAACTCGCAACAACTGCTTTTTGTGGTAAGTAGAACTCATCTAATAACTAATACAAATACATCATTCGTCGACCTCCAAAAGAGGCGATAATAGAAAGAGGTCCATACTTGATCTAGTCAGTCCGCTGTTACATGAACAAAGAAATGACGCGTATGAAAAGTAAACAAGTTTACAATTTTCCATATCAATGTGAATGTACAGTACAACCTCTCCAGAGCGACCCTGTCTTGAGCAACAACCTCCCTTCAACAACAGCATGTTTTTTCCCACAGTACGATTTAACTATTAATTCAACCTCTCTACAGCAACAACCTCTCAAGAGCAGCATATTTTTGCTATATCCCCAAAGGGTGTTGCTTTGGAGGGGATGCACTGAACATCTATATTCATATGCTATGCTTCACGTTGCAATTCACCAGATTACAATGCTATGGTGACTGATTTTTGCCATTCATGTCTTGGTGTCTTCATCCCAATAAGTCGAAGCACGACGACATGAACACACGATAAATTGGCCAGTTATCGTGTCTTCGCCTTTCGCCCTTCTATGTGATAAATATAAGGCGCTGGTACGTTACTAAGATGGCATACCCGCCGGCACGAAACTCTTCAAAAGATTTCGTGTGTTTGTCTATTAAAATATTGTTATTTCGCCTTCAATATTTCGTGTCTTCGGCATCAACAGTCGAAGGCGAAGTCACGATAAGTGAGCAGTTTATCGTGTATTCGTATCGTCGTGCTTAGACGTTTGGGGGCGAAGATACGAAAATATGAAATGGCAGAAATCAGCCACCATACAATGCAGTGCTCATTAATTGGACGTGACCACATAAATTATTTCGAAAACGCAAATATTGAACGAGCAATCTCCAGTGAATCGTTATTTTCAGATTTATTTGTTTTTCATCAACGTTATCATAAATATTTATTCTTTAAATTAAGTCGGTGAACAAATTATTGATCAATGTTTGTTTTATGATTTCTAAACTGAAATGCGTAAACATAATTAAGTTAATTATACATGACATGCTATAGAACTCATTCATTATTTTCGATAAATCAAAAGTTAATGAATTAACTAACAATGCAACAAATAAAATATTAAGTTCCTTTTAATAAACTACTGAAATTTAATACTGTAGTCAGAAAAGAATCATTGATTACAATGTAATTCAGAAGTCTGTTTTAAGTGCTCACAGAGCAATGTGTTTTATACCCGTTTTTGGTTGCAAATAGATAAAAAATCGTTTAGTTTCCATGGAGAACAAAATAAAAAAATCTCTTTCAGAAATATTGTGAACTAAATTTAATTAATGTAGTCATTTAGCCGGCGGCGCTACCGCGGATTTCAGGCGTCAATTCTCGAATGAATATGTTGAAATTCCAATAAAATTTGTTGCGCTGCTGAATTTCATGTGACTAAGCATATAAACTGCTGCCCGAATGTCTTTTACTCGAAGAGAATGAACTACTAGTGAAATGTACATGCGAAGAAATATATACAGTGGTAGTGTACTGTACATCCTCTCCAGAGCGGCCCTCTTTAGAGCAACAACCTGCCTTCAACAACAGCGTGATATTTCCTACTGCACGATTTAAGTATTAATTTAACCTCTCTAGAGCAACAACCTCTCAACAACAACATACTTCTTAAGGGTGTTGCTTTGGAGAGGTTGCGCTGTTTATATGATGACAATGGGCGATAAATACTACGTTCTGTAAAAGCAAGCTTTTATTTTTCGTTAGACCCGTCACCTGTAGTCTCTTACTGATTCGAGCCCAGCTACCGACCATGTCTCTTTATGTGAGAAAGTAGGCAGTTGCCTACGGAGGATGGGAGTTTAGTACAGGTTCTATCCAGAGTGAAGATTAAGTGAACTGTCCGCCTCATATGTCTCACATGACGTATGTTGTTGACAATAAACTGTCGCTTATATAATACCAAGGAAGTAACCGATCACGTGTTTCTTATCATTCAAATCCAGACTTCTTGAATTAATAGTAATAGAAAATCGAGTTTTTATCATGATTGGAACATGCACACAGAAACGCAACAAGAATTAAAAGCACATGGAAACAACAAGTCAAGGACTTCATGACGTCCACTTCACTCAAACTGAAAGAATGTATATGGTATAAGAATATATGAACGCACTTAACAGCTCTGTCAGTGAGCAGGTAGCCCTCTTTGCCAGCACCAGACAACACGTTTTGTTTGGCACTATTTCCTTATCCAACATCGGCAAAATAATCAACTAATATTTGGTAGTTTACAGCTAGTAAATTTTATGGTAATACATCTAAGTCTATCATGAATTAGTTGTACAGGTACCTCCTATTTATGACTTTAATGTACGATTAATGATAAACATGTAAAATATTTGCGTTCATTTGTGAGTAATGAATGAATTGCAGTAATATTTTGTGATAAAACAGCAGGACCACAAATATTTTAATGAGTATATTATTATGACAAATTTTAATTTGAAAAAATAAATTGAATATCTCGTCCATATAATTTAGTAACAGAACCGTAAAATCACAACATCAAACAGAATTTTGTTTAAACAAAAGTGCGTATTTCTCAGTTCATGTGTATACGGAAATGCCCGAGTAGTTACGATTGTTACTTGTATGGTAATAAAGTATAATATGACCGTAACTGATTGATACGGGCATACAGTAGCACCGTTCCAATTATTTCCTGGATGACAACACTAGTCTCTTTGACTGGTTCATTAAGGCATTGAGTCAACTATTCCTAGTTGAAAGTTTTGTTGACGGGTAATAGGAGAACTGTTACCACCTTTTTGCTTCTGTTAATCTATTCAGTGACATGAAATGAATATCAATTAATCTTAGAATTCCTTCTCAGGGAATTGATTGAATTCTGTCAGACAGTCGATCAGCGGTTATTTCTATACAAAGTGAAAAGTGAGAACGAACTTGTCCTAAAATAATACACCAAGAATAATTATGTTCCATTGATACGTATTGAATTATCTTCTTCTGTCGTCTAGGCAACTGTGATTATAAATCCGAAATCAAAACTCGATTATCTATTTGGTTGGTACTGAATTCAGACGTTCAATTTTCATATGAAACTGATCTAAAGTCTTAACTTCAACCTTGTTAATAATCTCAGTCGAAAGAGCGAGTTTCGAGTTGTTGCTATGGTCCGGTTATCTTCACAACACCAGAGGCCAGTTATGGCCAACTTAGATGCTGAAGTCACGTTTTAAGAAATTGCTGTTTGCATTTTTTTCAATAATGGGTAAAGTAATTTTCTGTGATTGGAAAAATTTATGATATCAGCTGATTAATTCACTGGTATTATTATGCTAACACACTCAAACAAAAGTCGAACTCAAATGTTTGATGTAACTAACATGGAATATAAAAATATAAAACCGAGTTCATGTTAAGAAAGCAACATTGTTGCCAGTCAGTACTTAAGTAAATAACCAGGTAGACGCTTGGAATCTATGTCAACTCTCACAACTCATAGTATGGTGAATGCATACTCATATTCTCATCTGAACTGATAATCACATGCCAAATAATTGGATTCTGAATTGGTATATTTTGCATTCCTAGCCTCAAGCCAAAAAGATTCCAAATAGATTAGATACTGCACAAAATAGCAAGGGGTCTAATGAAGCATGAACTATTTCAAACAGTCATCAATAACATCAATTAGTGCGAGTAGTTTTTATGAGCATCTACTGGCGACTGATTTGTGGTTCTATCAAGTTTATCCATCAACAATGATTGAGGTGATGTCACCCTGAATCACCCCGGGGAACCTACACCTGACACAAATACTGATTAGTGACTTTAGATACATTTTTTTGTCATTGTGAAAAAAAATGAAACAAACAGCAGCTGCAGCAACAATATGAACAACAAAGACAGCAACAACAACTATCGACAAAACAATTAGTCAATACCCAACTTCAATTGTCCACCGCCGCAGGGCTCGGTCATCCATTTGATCTCAAGCCTGTGAAAAGCTATTGCCTTTTTTAGAACATGCATTTGGCTATATACACCAAAGAATTGTTAACTGTTGAGCGATCTTTCAAAGACAATTGTTTTCCGTTATTTGGCAAAACGACTGGTATCGCCAACTACAAATTGTTCAATAATTATTATTCTTAATATATCATCACATCATAAAGTACTAGTATTCTGTTTGTCGTAAATAGAGCTATAAATAAATATAAATAAGCACAAATTATCTCCCTTGAGATAAGGTTTTTGGGGAGAAATCAACATCAAATTCATCAATACAAATACGGTATGATTGTTATTCAACATGATGCCAGATATTCACATATCTGTTTAGAATTACTACATTGATATGGTTAGATAACGAAGGTTTATATATCTATGTATAATCTCAATGGTATATCCAAAATCGTCCATCGGGACCTCTGCTGGCCAGATATTGTCTGGTTCATATATATATACCGTCATATATCTAAATATCTGAACACACTTGAATAAAGTAAACCAATGTTATATTATACGTTCTATGAATATAGAAATATTGTGTAGGCAATTTAACCAAGTTTAGAAAAACATACAGTATTATATATCAACCTTAATACTAGTATATTATTCTAGATTCGCTGAGCAATGTAAATGTAGACATAAGCCCCACGAAACCGGAATTCCCTGAAAATGAAAATCGGACAATTTTCCAAGATAATTTTTTTATCAAAAGTGTAAACCGGAATTCTCAGAAAACCGAACCTTTAGCCCAGTCCGGAAGAGGACCGGTTTTGATGGGTTTTACCGTACTCATCGTTTCTCTGATCCTAATAAAAGAAATTCTGATTAATTTATATACATGAGGTAAAAGCTATACGTAATTACTAATTACTAGATGTTTTAGCCTAAAGGTGCGCGTTAATATTTAATAAAGATAGAGTATTTAACTTATAGGAGAATGCCTTAAACTAGTAATCCTTCAAGTTGATTCAACAATGGTTAAATTGCTATGCTAGCATTTAAATTAGGCCTTAAGATATGGTTTGCTTCAGGTTATATTCTCATTAAAAATAGGAAGCTAGGTCGAGGGTTTATTGGCCGTTGAAATTTATTACTAGTGTAGTGCAACCTCTCAAAAGCAACACTCTTTGGGAGTAGCAAAATTGTGTTGTTATTGATATGTTGTTGTTCTAGAATGGTTAGATTAATATTTAAATCATGCAGTGGAAAAGAATCATGCTGTTCTTGAAGGAAGTTTGTTTCTTTAAGAGAGCGTCACTCTGAAGAGGTTGTACTGTATATATAGTATTCTTGAATATGTAAAAGGTAAAAAGGTAAAGGTTTTGTTTATTATAGTGTCGCCCCTATTGAAAGGGCCAGCCAAGTTGGCTTATGAGACACCTATCTTATGTTCGCACAGTACCTTCCGAATCCCTTCTCCTGTGAATATGTGCTGACAGGTTAAAAAAGTGAGCAAGTGGAATATTGTTCCTTAGGCCAAATAAAAAGTCTCGGGAAAAATTCGGGTAGATCGGGTAACCTGAAACAACATTTGTTTTATAAATTGATATACATTTACTAGTAGTTTCTGAATAAAACTCACGAAACACGTATAGAATACTATACAGTACAACGTCTTCAGAGTGGCCCTAACTTTAGCAACAATCTCCATTCAACAATGGTATGATTTTTAACACTACATGTACACGATTTAACTATGAATTTAACCTCTCTAGAGCAACAACCTCTCAACAGCAACAAAGTCTTTCTACTCCTAAAGGGTGTTGCTTTGAACAGGTGGTACAGCATTTACAAAACTGTCAAACAAATACATTTGAAACCATATTTTACCATATTTGCAATCCATTCCACTTGTCTTCAATTTCTAATTTAATTAATAATTAATTGGTAAAACTAATTTTGATCATTTCAAAACATCCAGTACTACTCACATGTTTGTATTATGGAATTAACACGCACATGTGTATTCAATAACTACATTGTAGTTTCATAAACTAAGTTCTAAATATATTATTCAGTTCTATTATCAAATATTTTGATTATTGTGATCCAATCTAAATTTTAATTGGAATTACAGACATCAAGGAAAAGAATTATCCAGACGTAACCGCCGGTCCCTATTTTATATTCGGTATTAGGCTGATCGAAAAGTTAAAAAAAAATACAGATTGTGTTTCAAAATATAGATATTTTGTAAACATGTCCAAACAGAACAAATTTCATGTTATTTTGATTCCCTACATTTCAATAAGGCAGCCCTTAAATATATTGTTTACGGTAACACTACGTACTCTCCAATAATGCCCCTACCTAACCGCATTCTGACAAGTATTTTGGGTTCATTCTATAAATTATATTGTAAAAGAATATTCCTACTTACCTACCCACTGAAATATTTTCGAGTAAGGTTATCATAAATCAACTTAAGAATGGTCTTATCATTGTGGTTTTTTTTGGTGTGTATTAATGACTGACCTGTTATTACGACACCCATGGCTCTTTTAGTTGAGTGTTCTATTTTCAAATCATTGATTTTTACATGATTAAACAACCGACAAAATGTTGAATATTCAAAATAACTCCTTTTAAACACAATTATCACCATGAAGCATGTGGAATCCTCAAGGGAGACTTGGGGGAAAACTGTTAGAAGGAAATGCAAGCTGTCTCCAGGGACAACAATCCAATTTGCGATGAAACACTTGCATGCGAATTTGACGAAAAGCTCAGAAATAAACTTGACAGATCTTCTAACAATACATGTCCGCGTAATTTTACAAATAATCAACAACATTTAGAAACTGTAACACGAAACAGTTCGAACGTTTTGTTTTAGTTTTAATGTAGCGTTCGTGACAAATATTCATAAAGTCTTTTCATTGGGTGATAGAATGTACGTAGGCGCAGAAATATGCTTCTCCCAGGACTAAAATATACTGAGAATAGCAACGGAAGTCTTAATTATCTTTACAATAATATTACAACAACTGTTAATTAAACCAAAGCTCTCGACGTGGACCCAAAGATTAAAACGCCTAATGAACATAAGCGCTGTGATACATTTTATTTGTTTAGACTGCATTTTCGTTAACCAACAAGTTTCTCTTCCTTTTTGTTTTAATTATCATCACTATAATCACGTAATTATCATCACTGTTATCGTATAATTATCATCAGCATATTATTATTATTATCATCACTATAATCATATAATTATTATCACTATAATCATATAATTATCATAACTATAATAATATAATTATCATCCCTATAATCATATAATTATCATCCCTATAATCATATAATTATATTCACTATAATCATATAATTATCATCAGCATAATCATATAATTAACATAACTATAATCATATAATTATCATCACTATAATCATATAATTATCATCACTATAATAATATAATTAACATAACTATAATCATATAATTATCATCACTATAATAATATAATTATCATCACTATAATCATATAATTATCATCACTATAATCATATAATTATCATCAGCATAATCATATAATTAACATAACTATAATCATATAATTATCATCACTATAATCATATAATTAACATAACTATAATAATATAATTATCATCAGCATAATCGTATAATTATCATCAGCATAATCGTATAATTATCATCACTATATTCATATAATTATCATCACTATATTCATATAGTTATAATCACTATAATCATATAATTATCATCACTATAATCATATAATTATCATCCCTATAATCATATAATTATCATCACTATAATCATATAATTATCATCACTATAATCATATAATTATCATCACTATAATCATATAATTAACATAACTATAATCATATAATTATCATCACTATAATCATATAATTAACATAACTATAATCATATAATTATCATCACTATAATCGTATCAGGTAGGTTTTAATTTCTGATTAGTTATTACTAGCCCACCCATGGTCGCTGTGACTAAAAAATAAATAAATGATTTGTTCTGAATCTGTAAAGTCGCTAAATGATATAAGCCATTTGAGCGAGGTTAAAACCAATTGAAAATATAAACAAGTTCATTCTCCTTGAAAAATAAATATTTGTTCATTGTTTCTTTAAGAGAACCTCTGTACATACTTAAATATTAAATGATGCGTGTTTCTAGTGATATATGTCAGAAAAAAAACACAAAATGTAAATGACCAAATATGGAATTGAATGCGATCGTCACTGACAATTGTTCACCAAAACATGACTAGTTATTATTTTCATTTACATTGTCTGCAAACAGAATAATAAAATGTTATATGACACTTTAATAGCGCAACCTAATCTGTTCTTTGTACCAAGACTTATTTACATTTATTGTTTATTCATGTAAATTCCGACACAGTTTGCTACCATAAGTGCTGAAGAAGGAAGCAGATACATGAAAGAGGCGACAAAGAAGTCTATAAATGTTGACTTATTGCTAGACAAGGACTGTGTGCTCTCATTGACAGACATCTGTAACTGGTTACTGCAAGACCAAGGATTGTGTGGCATCTGTAACTGGCTACTGTAATCTTTCTCAATGTGTTATCACTAATTCTCGATGCAGCATGTGTCGATGATATCATTAACACTGTAGCTTACATTTTTAAATAAAACCTTCTTGTTTCAGGGTCATACGCCGGGGCCGTCATTGGGATGCCTCTGTCTGGAATTCTCACGAAGCATTTTGGTTGGCAGTCGGGATTCTATGTGTTCGGTAAGTATCATAAAAATATATAGATAAACACTTAAGTAATCTAATTTTATCAAAACGTTATAAGCATTATCTCCATACAAACATACTCAAACATAAAATCCTTATAAATGCCCTTATCCGCGTGTAAAAACGTTTTTACACAACGCATATACATCTACATGTAAGGGTTGAGGGTCGGACTCCTGACCGGAGGTTGCAGGTTCGACTCCCGTCAATGGTGGAATTTGCAAGTGGTCGTCGAGAGTAGTTAATATCAGTTCTAATACTTATAACTTGCTCTACAATCGATGTGAAATAAATAGGTTTAAACTAACTACATGTTCATAATTTCCTGTCAAACATACCACATAGTACAACTATAACACAATCAAAACATGCCATGAAATATCGAGGGTTCAGTGCAACAGTGTCGTAACTCATATTGAAATAGAACAAGTTACAACAGTGTTGCGCTGTCAACACACATAATTATTCCAACAACATACATCAAATTAGTGTATCACTATTATGCCAAAAAATGATACAATTATTATCCGTGTCTTAACTGAAATCAGATGTTTTTAATTATAAATTGTCTCATATATAAACAATTGACGACCGCAATATTAACTTAATTAAAACGTCTTTTTCATTTAAATGCCATACAATGAATCCGCCTGATTTACAAGTGGTTGTTTGAACAATTTGCAAAGCATATGGTAGTTGATTAACAAACTGGTAAACAACACCTGAATCGGTAATAAACAGTGATGGTAATACATTAGATAGCATATTTATGTTTCGTATGATGTACATCTGTACTTTTACATGGAAATAAAAAGCTAACAGAAGACGGCTTAAGGCTTATTTATGTTGTGATTTCATTTGTAATCGATTCGCAAAATATACATCAATTAAAGTTTGAACGTAGTCTGCAATTTGCAGACTAGAACGCTGTTCGCAATTCAAAATATTGAATTGCGAACTGCGTTCAAACTTTATACAACTGTTGTCGATTCTAAAGTTTTTTTCTGTTTTTCTTTTGCTCCTCAGATAACATCATCTTGCATGTACTTTGTACATAAGATTTAAGTTCAACGTTTTATCATAAGATCACGACCGTCTTATTGTATTAGTATCGTAAATAGTAATAGCACTCTCGTAAAGTACATGCTTTCCTCGCTTCCATTACAAGTTCCTGTCACGTATCTTAGCAACCATTTGGATGTTGTATTTTCTGCCTCGGCATGGTCTGTTTCTCGACGAACAGAAGTTAATGCGGTATAATTATGCAAAATACTCGAATTTGTCATGTTTTCGATAGTAAAATCGTATTGTCGAGTCAGAAAGAATTCAGAATTTTTGGCCTCAACTGTCAAATAAAACATGTGCCAAGGTGATAAAAATACCATTCCATCTTCTTGGATTGTCAATAAAACACAGGCCGTAAGACAGTATGGAGTGTTTGATTAAAATTTATTTTCATAATGTGACAGAATTTTGTGCGAGAAAGTATTATTTATATATACGATCAGACAAGATATCTCTTATCGTAAACTAAACTGATGCGTTCTTGCATGTCCTGGTAGATCCCATGTGTGAATTATAACACAGTTAAATTGTCCTCATCCCATTCGTGCATTTGTTCGGTTGAGATCTGTTTTATACTTGAGATGACTGGTGGTCTAGTGGTAACGTGCTGGACTTCTGAACGGAATGTCGTAAGTTCGAATCTTGGCTCCGCCTTCTGAATCAGTTTCAGGGACTCTTTTACAGTGTTCACATCCCAACTACAGAGCCAAGTACTGTTTTAAATAAATCACAGGAAGCAGTTGAGGTGTATATATATCAGGGTCTTTACACCGGGTAAGATAAAGAACCAGGAAAAACTGTTCGAAACACGAGTTTAGGGATATAAATGGCTGGTTCTCTGGTATATTCTCTCCCTCTTTCTGGGATGGCCCGGAAATGGCCATAGCTGTCAAATGTGCCGTTAAACAACAGATAACATTGTTGTCACACTAATTTGCCTTTGTTGTACGTTCATAAATCCGTTTGATTATTCCCCGTACTGTTGGTGACAGGTCTTATGTAAAAAGTGCTACAGCTTTCTTTCAGCATATCAAGACACTCATTTGTTGATCGGTTTTTTCTTCTTTAATTAAATTCGATAGGACATTGAGTCTTGGATGTTAATTCTCAACCTTTTTTCTAATTAAAACTTTTTTCAATTGAGGATTGTTTTGGAACATTACAAAACAACGTGTTATTATGAGGACGAAGCCCTAGGGACATTGGTTACCCTCTTGAAATTTTGTTGAATTCCCATTTTCAGGAAAATTTTCATCAAATCATTGTTCGACAGTTTGACATTGGTACTGAAATTTAAAACATTTTGTTGATTATGTATGCTTGATTAGATCTTGTTGATTTTAGATTGTTTGAAGCCATGGCTGTTTTAACAATGCTAGGTTGAGATCACATGGCCGATCAGCTGTTCTATAGCGGATAAGATCGTGTCGCACATTTACGGCTTCGGGCATGTGAATTGTCATAAATATTTGATCTGCTATTATTAGATTCCATGGTAATTCGCAGACTTGAGAGGGAAAATGTTATGTTGTATAAATTCTCATTCGATGATCGCGAAAATTGAAACACGACACGATCACAGACACTTGGGGTTAGGAGCTTTAAAAAACCAAAATATTTGTATTTTTGTCAATCCCAACACATAAACTTATCATATCTATCAATAAAACCTTAAATAAGCCGTTTTGAAAAAATACATTTTTCAACGTCAACAATATATACTACAAGATATAAATGTTCGTTGGAAAAATAGCTCACACGTACCTTCGAAAACACCTCGTATTTTATTCCATTTCCAACATTTTCACATAATCCTTGTGTCAGTCGATGTAGTACACATTATTCTTCATGATTATTGTCAAGTTTAAGTTTCAACCTCAACATTAACACCAAAATATCCAAAACAATTAGCAAAATTGTCAATATTTTGCATCAGCCACATTTACAATCTATATGGTTCCCGGCTTTGTAGTATATGACTGCATAGAGTACTGAAATAATGAGAACCAGCAGGCAAAATAACATACTGGTTCTCATGTGTTCAATACGTGGTGCATTCAAACACTACAAAGTCGGGAACCATATAGATTGTAAATGTGGCTGATGCAAAATATTGACAATTTTGCTAATTGTTTTGGATATTTTGGTGTTAATGTTGAGGTTGAAACTTAAACTTGACAATAATCATGAAGAATAATGTGTACTACATCGACTGACACAAGGATTATGTGAAAATGTTGGAAATGGAATAAAATACGAGGTGTTTTCGAAGGTACGTGTGAGCTATTTTTCCAACGAACATTTATATCTTGTAGTATATATTGTTGACGTTGAAACATGTATTTTTTCAAAACGGCTTATTTTAGGTTTTATTGATAGATATGATAAGTTTATGTGTTGGGATTGACAAAAATACAAATATTTTGGTTTTTTAAAGCTCCTAACCCCAAGTGTCTGTGGACACGATAACATCCACTTTTTATTTCCTGTCTATGCACTTGCAATTCTAGAATTTCTTATGTATATCTTGCGAGACATGTGTAAATCATGTGCCATTGTTTCTATTTATAGAACGGTAATGTGTTCTGTGTATCACGTGCTAATGTTTCTACTAAGTCTTATGTGTATCACGTATAATAATGTTTGTGCTAAGTGTTATGTGTATCACGTGACCTCGTTTTTTATTCAGGTATTATGGGTATCACGTGGGCTGTAGTCTGGTGGTTCCTGGCTTTCGATCGTCCAAATACTCATCCATACATCACCGAACATGAGAAGGTTTATATAGAAACTTGTATCGGAGAGAATACATCAGTACTTAGTACGGTAAGTCTAAAGTCCAAACGCCAAGAACGTAAAAAGAATGAGCAAGACATCTAACCGATTTTAAAATCCACAGATGCCCCGAGTTACATATACTGAGTACATGTACGATTTATATCAGTCAGCGGTTTGTAATCCAGCACATTATACAAACATGTATTATGTATTTTCGCCTAAAGTATATATTACAATGTACCATACCAACCGTCTAAAATATTGTTATTTCTCACAAAAGTATACTCTATCAAAACTATCGGAAACTTATATTACAGTTGTCTAGCTGTTAACATCTCATTGAACATACAACAAACACTTCAACTTTTCAATAAAATTTAAAATATATATACATGTACAGACAAAACATCATTCTTCATAATTATTAGTCTTGGTGTACATACAATTATACATGTATACAACTTTCTAAACAGTTTTCAATGTAAGATGACAATAGTTAATCTAAATAATAGAGATCTATAGCTTTACTGGTTTTAACATAGTCAAACCCCAACCAGGACAAGATTTTTACCCTTAAGTATATTAGTCATCGATATTTCTATGTCCCAACATCTTTATGTACATGTACTTTTTAATGTATTTTGTGTCTACCGGTGTTCAATTAGTTTCTATGTTGCCATTTACTCGTTGTTTCTATAGTTCTATTTGTCTAAGAATGCTTTGGCCTGATATCAAGTGCTGTATTGTACAATATAATTATTAGTGTTGTATCATTTCAGGAGATGAAAACACCTTGGTTGAAGTTTTTTACATCCATGCCAGTGATCGCGATCATGGTGGCAAACTTTTGTAGAAGTTGGACATTCTATCTGCTAATTATAGAGCAACCTACATACTTTAATGAAGTTTTCAATTTTAATCTATCGAAGGTAAGTTTATGACATATAACAAGGCACAATCTCTACATCATTTCAGTTAATACATGTTCTTAGTATCAGCAAAATAAATATGAAACATATTTGTTTTTATGAATATCTTCACATATTTTGCGATAATCTAACTTTTGTTCAATCGGACACACCATCTCTATATATGTATACGGAGTATTCACATGAGCTGTCCCAGAAACTGTTCGTATGCAACAAGGGTTTGCCCACATAGGTTCAATCTGGGTTCAATATTGGCATACCCACATGGTAGCCCATTTGGGACCCCTATAAGCATGTTTTCTGGTATAGTAAGCCGATGCTTAATTAGATATGAATCAATTAATATAAAGTGTGATACTTGAAATGCTGTTGCTCTATGAATTATGTCAAGATTTTTATGCAAAGGGAAGTAACTCAGCATGACTAAATGTCCGTAGAAATGGGTATTTCTTTTCATACAGTAGTAAAATAAAGATAAAATTCGTGCGAGACCACCCTACATGTTTGAATTTTATTCCTCATCATCTTATGATACTTCATATACTTTCAGAGTGGAATCCTGTCAGCCCTGCCACATTTAATCATGGCAATCATAGTTCCTATAGGGGGTTTTATTGCCGACTTCCTACGTCGTCGTGGAATATTGTCAACCACGGTTGTCAGGAAGATCTTCAATTGCGGAGGTAAAATATTCAGTAATATCACCATCGGGTGCAATATGGGCAAATCTTGATATCTGTATGTGAGAACATGGGCGTACCAAATGACTTTTATATACTAGTATATCACTGTTTAGCGTTCTTAACACGAAAATCGATCATTTTCCCAGACAAATAGATATCTTCATGCATAATGGATTGACAATTGTACAGCAGAAACATACCTGGTTAATTTTATTACATGCATAAAATTGTTCCAAAGTCATACTAACAGTTACATTATGCGTATACACATATACGATACCAGGTTTGAAGAATCACAAATTCACACGAAGAAGCAACATTCCGTGTAGGGTTATATACGTACAATATTTATATTAGTTAAAAAGTTGCTCGCGATCAATTTTACAATGTTGTTCTCATAAATGATAATGATGATATATTTCTAATAATCTTTAGTTATAATTATGTTAATATCAAACTAAGTATTGCTTTTTGGACTATCCCAAGTTTCATAAAACTTAATGTACATTCAATTTATCATTGCACTTGAAAATTCCAACATGTGTTTACATGTATTATATTTTTATCCTCACATAACAAACATATATTTATATATTCACATTTCATCATTACATTGCAAACATGAATTTATATTTTCACATTTCATCATTACATTGCAAACATGAATTTATATTTTCACATTTCATCATTACATTGCAAACATGAATTTATATTTTCACATTTCATCATTACATTGCAAACATGGATTTATATTTTCACATTTTATCATTACATTGCAAACATGGATTTATATTGTCACATTTTATCATTACATTGCAAACATGAATTTATATTTTCACATTTCATCATTACATTGCAAACATGGATTTATATTTTCACATTTTATCAATACATTGCAAACATGAATTTATATTTTCACATTTCATCATTACATTTAATATTGCAAACATGGATTTATATTTTCACATTTTATCAATATATTGCAAACATGAATTTATATTTTCACATTTTATCAATACATTGCAAACATGAATTTATATTTTCACATTTCATCATTACATTGCAAACATGGATTTATATTTTCACATTTCATCTTTACATTGCAAATATGGATTTATATTTTCATATTTTATCAATATATTGCAAACATGGATTTATATTTTCACATTCCATCATTACATGGCAAACATGGATTTATATTTTCACATTTTATCATTACATGGCAAACATGGATTTATATATCCACATTTTATCATCACATTACAAACATGGATTTATATATCCACATTTTTTTCATCACATTACAGGATTTGGTATGGAGGCCATATTTTTACTTGGTGTTGGATTTACACGTAATACAACGACGGCTATCGTCTGCCTTACTCTGGCGGTCGGCTTCAGCGGATTTGCTATTTCTGGTCAGTATTTTATAAATCCTGAAAACTCTTTACATAGTTGAAGCAAGCATTGAAATCACGTGGCAACAAAATTACAAACAAATTTCTGAGTAATTTTACATGAAGACTTGCAGTCACATTCCTTATAGATCGAGACTAGCAGACAAAATTAATACTAACCTCATTTTTCTGTACAAATATATACGTGCGTGTACATGTATGTGATTAACACATACACACACACATATGTATTATATATAAAATGGATTCTTAATTGAAATTTTAAAAAATATGATGTTTGTAACTATTGATATTAACTCATGGTACTAGTTCAATCTCTCTTAATCAGTCCTATAGAGCAACAACCTCCCTTCAACATCAGCATGTTTTCCCACTGCATGATTTAACTATTAATTTAACCTCTCTAGAGCAACAACCTCTCAACAACAAGATAATTTTGCTACTCCCAAAGGGTACGTGTTGCTTTGGAGAGGTTGCACTGTATACAAAACATGTTTATTGTAAATTTCTGGTGTTTTCAGGATTCAATGTAAACCACTTAGATGTCGCTCCACGATATGCTAGTATCTTGATGGGATTCAGTAATGGTTTTGGTACTATTGCTGGAATGTTGTGTCCTATTGTCACAGAATCTCTCACCAAACATGAGGTAAGTTTACATGTGTTCACGTGATGTTTATATATGACATCATGAGTTATTTTTGTGTGATAATGGCGGTCTGGCACCACTTACATTCATTATAATATTTTGATATGATACAATATATCTCCCTTTGGCATGGTTCCTTACAATTTCATTTTAAAAATGTCTAGATAATTAAACTTCAAGTTTATGTTAATTTTATTATTTTGTCTCTACTAAAATACATCATTGTTTCAGACCGCAGACGATTGGGAGCGGGTGTTCATCATAGCCAGCTGTGTCCACTTTGCTGGCGTAGCGTTCTATGCAGTATTTGCATCCGGTGAGAAACAGTCGTGGGCGGACCCGCCGTCTGAAAGTACTTGGAAACCAGAAGATACGCTAAAAGCAGACGACAAATTCAATTCGTATGGTAGCTTGACTAAAGATTCGTTTTCTAAACCGAATGGCGATGTTCGCGATTCTGATAGCTATGGTTACGGCTACGACGACTCCAGGAACAAGTTTGATTACAATAGCCAAAATGGAACTGTCCAACAAAATGGCAGCGTTGTAGATGATACAGGATACGGTTATGACGGACCAGTAAACATTAACACTAATTATTACTCTCAATACTCACAACCCACGTACGAGACAAAGGAGGAATTTGTACAAAAGCAGGCTAGAGAACATGTATACTATTCTGATGACGAAAAAGATATATAAACAGTTAAAACTTAGACGTGTTTAGATATTTATGAAAGTACTTTCTTGAACATAGTATAATCAACAAAAAATAGTTATATAATATAATTATCAGTACTATTTTCAATGCATGTATTTATTGTTCCATATGATATATTTTATTCAATTATTTATTATTACATTCCAATTTGGCATGAATAAACTAGTTCCCGTTGAAATCTGGCTGCGGAAACCTTTGGTGCACTGCGACATGAACGGGAACCAGTTTACTGAAAATCTTGATAGTTCTAATTAACAAAAGGACTCTCTAAGAGTCAATCATAAATAATAACTTGTTGATGTTACATTAATGCGAAGTTACAATATACAATACTGCTAGATTTAAACATAATTATACGTATATCATGTACATTAATTAATGCTCTCAGAATTTATTGAAATCAATTGTACAGTCTTAATGATCATTTTATTAGTATCCCTATTTAATAAAAGTGTTTCCAAATTTAAAGGAAATGACGTTTTTGAAGTCTAGCCCATTTAAAGCTAAAGAAGATTTTTTTAATATAAAACAAATTGATTGGGTTTTTATTAAGTCATTTCTACTCGTATGATAAAAGATCTCTTAATTTTGGTGATCATGTACTTTATTCCATTCTGGGCTCCGTGTTATAATTGTAGGTAAATATAAAATATAAAAAATACCTCCTGAATGACCTGTACATCATGATTAAGGCAAATATACTGTGTAACAGTGTGGTATGATCAAATTTAGATATTGTTGGTTTTAACTCTTAAAAATATATTTATTAGGTAAAGCGTATATAAATGTATACCAATGATTTGGTATCTACATAAATATTGTTTAAATTCCTAGAGAACCGAGATCGATGTAGAACTATGTATATTATTTCACAAGGTTGTGCAGTCGAATTGCGCTCAAATGTTGTTTTTTTACCACCCGTGTCATGTTAATGATAGAAGTGTCCATTTTGTCACATAGATTTGTTTAAACTCCTTATTTTTAAAAGAATAAAAACGTCTTGTTTGTGGGAATTCAAGTTAACGATCTTTAGTTCTGAATATGGAAAGCTTATTTAATACTTCAGTGAATTTTAACAAAGTATCGCAAATTCTAGTAAAAAGAGTGAACTATTTTGAGTAAATTAACACGACAGTAAATGGGTGTAATATATGCAAGTACATGTAACTGACTTAAATTTGTTTCACATAGCACATATATTGTAAGGTACTAATATAGTATACAAATTGTTAAATTTCTGTATTATAAAGATGTATAAAATAGACATTTTGGTTTTTGTTTTCGTCGAGTGATAGTAAGGTACCATGTTATGCCGCTGATGTTAACAGCCGTATAGTTCTGTGTTTAGAAATGCTGCTTATCTTCGGTTTTGCTAAAACACGTTTGTTAGAAACTTGGTTACCATGGTTACTTGTTGTTAAATCGTTGTTGATTTTTAAATAATTGTTAAAATATTTGATTCTATATATGTTATCGTATATATGCTGAAGTTTACTCATTCTGTTATATCATCTATAATAGTGCCCGTACGGCGTTCTTTCGTTTATATCTTCGTATCTAAAATTACCAAAAGTCTGTGAAAGTTATGTATATAAACAATATGTGTTTCTAAAACAAAATGCCCCGTGACCTTTGATCTACTAACCTGAAAATGCACAGATCCTATATAGGTTGTCTTGAGGAACCAACATATGACATTTGATGATTGTAGGTGGAAGCGTTTTGATTATATAGGCAAGTAATTACCATTTGTACGAATTAAACAATAAGTACAGTATGTTTTGGTGCGTGGTAGCTTCATGTTCGCCATACAAGGCATTCTAGTGGTTTTCTCTGATCATTGTACGTTCGTCCGTGAATACAAAAATAAACTAAGATTATATTATTCTCAAAGTACAGAAACAGAACGAGTTCATGTGTGGTGAAATTTGTACAGAATGATCTTCAGTCGGACCAAATGGTGAAGACTAAATTGATTCAAACGTGCTAATCAAAAGTTGCATAATTAAAACAATACAAGAGCATAATATTAGTTCATGAAATCGAATTTCCTAACTATTTTGTATTTTGTTTATATATGTTTTTGCTATTTATTTATCATTTATGTATACTACCACGAAAAAGAAAGTGTGCACTTTTATATTGGGTATAACATCTAAATATAAATATTCATACATAAAACAATAATCTGATAATAATCAAATTTCTACTAAAAGTAAAACATCGTGTAGCCAATACATTTTTGCATATTTTGATATCAAATTTGTCTATGCTTTCTACCACAAGTATAAAAAAACTCTACCCAAGTACTCTCTTTCTTTTTCCTGTGAGTATACATACTTGTATTTTCATTTGTATAACAAACTCGTGTTTTTTTTAATTATTTGAAATCATGTACATTTGTGTATGATATACTATCATTAAAGTCTTACAGACATATGTAGATAGACAAAAATGTAAGGTTTGATTAATGTTGTATGTCAGTAGTATGCATATTTAATGAGGAAATTTCCATAATGGAGATATTTCTCTAGACTGTCCAATGGTGATAACTTGTCTTAATAGTGTTACAGTAAAACTCTGATATAACGACCACCTTTGGAAACCGTCATAACCGGTCTTAAAACGCTGAGATGGATTCAATATTAAGTTGCATTACAAAGAAAGCTGAAAATCAGTTAGATATTAGGGGCCTAGGTGGTCGATATTATGTGGTCTTGATATTTGCATGGACTCCAAGCATGGTTTTACTATATGTTTGAAGCGACCATGCCGTAACATATTTTCAGAATCTCTGTTTAAAAAATCTGAAGCAAACCATTTTGTGTGCTAGGAAATGTTAGGCTTGTTCACAAATTGTACATATACAGAAAACAGTGGAAATGTGAATAATCATTATAAATTCGTATCATTTGATAAACATTGTCGATATGCAAGATATAAATATACGTAGAATAACATGGCTTTTGTTCTGTTCTTTACTGGGATGAGTTCTCAGACATTTCCCGTTTACATCATTGAGTCTCTTGGCTTTACGGAAGTTCAAAGGGATACAATTCCTGAATGGCAACAATTATTATTGGCATTTGTATCCCTACTCTTATTTCCAACAGTTTCCCTCCAAATGTAAGGCAACGATACACGTCTCTCCCTATCAGGGTTGCCAGCAACTATGACTAAACAAGAGGGCCAAGATGGCCCTATATCGCTCACATGACAATCACTGTTCACTCATTAAAACTTGTTTTGAACCGGCGACCTAGTTTTTGATCCCAGACGACCTATGTTCGAATTTGTCTCACATATCATTAAGACAAACAGTCTGACTAGGTTTGGTGAAGATACGATCAAAATTTGACATCTACAGTGTTAATAAGGTTTTCCTAAGATTTGACCTTGTGACCTGGTTTTTGACCCTAGGTGACCCATATTTGAACTTGTCCTTAATATCATTAAGACAAACAATCTGACAAGGTTTGGCCAAGATCCAATCAAAACCATGACATTTAGAGCTTTTACAAGATTTTTACCTAAGATTTGACCTTGTGACCCAGTTTTTGAACCCGGCTGACCCATGTTCATCCTTGACCCACATATCATTGAGGCAAACATTTTGACAAGGTTTGGTGAAGATCCAATTAAAACTGTGACATCTACAGTGTTAACAAAGTTTTCCTAAGATTTGACCTGGTGACCTAGTTATTGACCCCAGATGACCCATATTTATACTTGACCATTATATCATTAAAACAAACGATTTGACAAAGTTTGGTGAAGATCCAATATTAACTGTGAAATCTACAGTGTTAACATGGTTTTTCATAAGATTTGACCTAGCGGCCTAGTTTTTGACCCAAGATGACCCATGTTCGAACTCGTCCAAGATAATATGAAGACAAACATTCTGACAAGGTTTCATGATCATCCAATCAAAACAGTGACTTCTAGAGTGTTCACAAGGTTTTCCAGCAATTTGCCCTAGTGACCTAATTTTACTACAGAAATTACCCATTTTCAAACTTGACCTACATATTATTAAAATAAACATTCTGACAAAGTTTCATGAAGATACAGTCAAAACAGTGATTTCTAAAGTGTTCACAAGGTTTTCCCTTATTTGGCCCTGGTG
Source organism: Lutraria lutraria (assembly GCA_964023205.1). Taxonomy (NCBI): domain Eukaryota; kingdom Metazoa; phylum Mollusca; class Bivalvia; order Venerida; family Mactridae; genus Lutraria; species Lutraria lutraria. The sequence goes on along the minus strand of OZ026846.1, from coordinate 30,493,339 downwards.
ACCTAGTTTTTGACCCCAAATGGCCCAATATCGAACTCGTCCGAGATTTTGTTGATATTAACGTTCTGACCCAGTTTTGCTAAAATTGAGCCAAAAATGTGGCCCCTAGTGTGGTCACAACAAAAAGTTTGACGACGCACGACGCCGGACGGAGAGTGATCCTAATAGCTCACTTTGTCACTTTGTGACATGTGAGCTAAAAATCCCTGACTTTTCACTGACCAAATCAAGTTTTTCACTGACCAAAACCATGACATATTTGGGTCTCCTCCTTTGTACATTACAAACGTTTAAACTTGACAGAGTTACAAACAACCAGATGAAATTAAACTGTGTGCGACATTAATGATAGCCCATTAGCCAATGGCTATTAAAATATACTCAGGGCTGAAAATCCAAAGTAAGGCAGTTGCTACATCACCGGTCCAATTTATTACGGAAAATTTGTTGTCATAAGAATGTATGGTCGGAGAAGAAGTTGACTGTATCACCCTAATTCCCTATCAATATATCCAGTACCAGAAATTAACGTTAAACAATGTTTTTATCAGAGAAATTCTGTATCCAATCTTAACATTAACAAATGTTGGGCTGTTCGATGCTTATAAGTGTCAAAGATGCAATACCTATGTCTGATTACAGTGCTTCTTCACAAAAGTTCTTCGACCTAAGTGATTAGTCTGAATCTAAGTCAATTATAATTTAGCTATAGGCTATCAAATATAGCTTGGGCAATCAAAATTTGGGAGACCATAGCCCTACTGGTTACCATGTTCAAAAAGGTTATGTCACACACTGTATAATAAGGTGGCTTTAGTCAATGAGCTCAAATGTGTGTCACGTTGCTCAGTATGGAAAGGTTGCAAACTCCTATTTGCTTCTACAATAGTCAATTTGCATAAAGTAGTAATGACGATGCTCTGCACATACATTGTACTAGTACCCTGTTCCTACAGTGACAGAAAATGTATGTTGGCAAGTGTTGCAAAGCCTTTCCGTCTTCAAACAAAGGCAGTTTAGAAAAACAATAATGCATGTATATGCAAAGTAAACACTGTACAAATTTTACAATGAATATCTGAATAAAAACCATATGAATAAAATCCAGTATTAAAACATGAACACTGCCATAATCATACTTTCTAGTCATTTATGTATATATGAGATTACTTTCGAGCTTTGATATAATTTTTCCCTGACTTTCAGGAATGTTATTTTTCACTGACCAATTTTCAAAATTCCCTGACAATTCCCTGACCTTGAAAAAAAACCATTTCCCCCTGACTTTTCCAGGTCGCTGGCAACCCTGCCTATTTCCTGCAATTTCTAGACACAGTCCCTGACTCAGCAGTTGGGATAGGGATACTGAAAAAGCATCCCTGAGAAATTCGGAAGGCAGAGTCAAAATTCGAACCCACAACCATTTGTTCAGTAGTCCAGCATGCTACCACTAGATCATCCCAAATAAAGAGACAAGCTAGACTATGACAAACAACATATTTCTCCTGTGGTAGTCTTATTCAAATTCATTGCTCGCACTTTGAATAAAGCGATTTTTCCCATTAGACATTTGGATGGCTACAATTTGATAGGAAAGATCAAAATACCACAGGAATTAATTATATGGCACTTTTTGGTAACATGTGACACTAGTCCATGGATTTAGAGCAAAGATGGAAATAAATCAAATATATTCATACATACTCATGGAAGTGACCATCAGGACTTAAATACTGTATTTTCATTGGGCTCAATTTTTGTGGTTTTTACTAAAATGGCTATTTCGTGGGGACATAAAGTCGTGGAATTTGATTTTGGAAAAAATGCCTCATCTCTACATTTAAATTCGTAGGGATTTGATTTTGTAGATGAGCCGACCGACGAAATAAAATCCACAACGAAAATTAATGATTCCACAGTACAGTTCATGAAGTATGCAAGAATAATTCAAGAAAAATTTATGTTTTCATGAATACCTTTCAAAGGGGAAGTCTAAACTTCTTACAAAATGGAGAATAAGACTGAAGCTTGTGCCATAAATGTTAAGAAGTATGGACAACATGTATGGATATAGCAGAGGATTATAAATAATCATAATACCAGTTTGATCATTCACATTCTTATATTCAACGTTCACTAAAGTTTTGGTAACCTCAGCATAATTATATAAGCTTAACACAATCTTCACTCAAATCAACAGAAACTTTACATAAATAATCTTAAAATGACATTGCACATTGTTTTTATATATAAAAATGCAAGAAATAGAGTAATAAAACATGATTTTTTAACATTCTAAAGAAATGAATAATATAATGACTTAAAGGGAACTAAATCCTTGAACACAAACTTATTTTTAAGAATTCAAGTCACCCGCTGGATTTTGTATAATACAATTACAATTTATATTTTTAAAGAAAAATATTTCTTTTTGTAGTATAGTTCTATAATAGAACTTAGCTATAGATAACTTAAGAATATGGAAATACAGTAAAGCTAATACACAGTGGTAAAGGTTGGAAGTCTAAAGCATTAAAATTGCAATAACAAAAACTGAATTTACCATGACTGCCGATCTAATTAGATATTTAACCCCCCACAAAATTTCTCACCAAATTTATATATATATATACCAAATTTATATAATTTGGGGAAAATGACGTTTTCCGGACATTAAAAAACCTGATAACTTTTACCATTGAATATAGCTTTCCCGACTTATCTATGTTTTTTTCCTGTGTATCAAAGATTTAAAAACAGCATTAGCATCCTTGACACATCATGATTTTACAGATCATTACTATAACCAGGGGTGTGACTGCTCCAAGAGCAAAAAGGCTGAAATACCCTACCCCCACCCCATCATGCTAGCAAAAACATCATTTTTGAGTAAGTCAGTCTGAATCTGGACCCTTTTATTTCAAAGATTTTAAGACAAAAAAGAGGAAATCAGCTGAAAGGAGGAAGAATCACACCCCTGTATAACAGAATGAAAATCCATATATCTTAAGTTTAGTTCCTTTAAAATAAACTTTTGAGGCAATTAAGGCTTTAAAAATGTTTATTTTTGTTTACAGGCTCATTAAAAATAGGTTGGATTTTTAAAAAAAAATTATTTTTTTTCGTTTTGGGTCTTGAAAAGCATGTGGAAAGCAAGACGACATGAGATTGTGGACGTACAGTTCCTCAGGCTTTATAAAAAGATTAGGGTAGCTAGGGTAACCAGAAACAAACATTTTTTATGCCTATATATTATATGACCAATGACCATCTTGTTTCTTATGATCTCTAACTTTATAAAGTCATACTGGCACTTAAGGAGAAAAAAGCATGGGAAAAATATACAATCAAAGAAATGGGCTTTGACAAATCATACTTAAAAATAAATACAATTTGAGTTCATAAACATCTTGCTGACACTAACAGCCTTTCCACAAAATCTTTTAAAATGCACAAATCTTCAATAAATACATACATGTAACAACAAGAGGGCCATGATGGCCCTGTAAATGCTCACCAGGAAAAAAGGTCATTTGGAGACAAACATTGTTAAAATATTTCTACACGAGTAAAATCAAGTGACCCTAAGGTCAGGGCCAATTTTGACACCAGGGCCACAATATGAACAAATTTGGAAGAGGTCTGCTAGACAATACCACATACAAAATATCTAAGCTCTAGGCCTTGCAGTTTCGGAGAAGATTTTTTAAATTTTCCAATACAAGTCTATATAAATCAAGTGACCCCCTGGGCGGGGCCAATTTTGACCCTAGGGCAATAATTTGAACAAACTTGGTAGAGGTCCACTAGACAATGCTACATACCAAATATCTTAGCTTTAGGCCTTGTGGTTTAGGAGAAGATTTTTCAAATTTTCCTATATAAAATAGAATAAACCCCAGGGCAGGGCCAATTTTGACCCCGGGGCCATAATTTGAACAAACTTGGTAGAGGTCCACTAGACAATGCCACATACAAAATATCTAAGCTCTAGGCCTTGCGGTTTCGGAGAAGAAGATTTTTTAAATTTTCCTGTATAAGTCTATATAAATCCAGTGACCCCCGGGGCGGGGCCAATTTTGACCCTTGGGCAATAATTTGAACAAACTTGGTAGAGGTCCACTAGACTATGCTACACACCAAATATCAAAGCTCTAGGCATTGTAGTTTTTGACAAGAAGATTTTTTAAATTTCCTATATAAGTCTATGTAAAATCAAGTTACCCCCGGGACGGAGCCTATTTTGACCCCAGGGGAATAATTTGAACAAACTTTGTAGAGTTCCATTAGACAATGCTACATACCAAATATCTCAGCTCTAGGCCCTGTGGTTTCGGACAAGAAGATTTTTTAAGTTTTTTCTATTTGTTGCCATAGCAACCAGAGTTTTTAATGAAATTTAATTTTTTGAACAACTTTGAAAGGGGACCACCCAAGGATCATTTCAGCAAAGTTTGGTGGCAATCGGCATAGCGGTGTAGGAGGAGATGTTGTTTTAAGTAAATATGGACGCCACTTCACAACGAACGACACACGATGGACGCAGGGCGATCACTAAAGCTCACCCTGAGCACATTCGTGCTCTGGTGAGCTAATAAAAATTACAATTTAAATAAAAAAAATACAATGTACCTAACTTTTAATATAGCTGAATGCCTGAACCAATAAAAAATTACTTTAGCATGAAGATAAAGAAGACTTTCTGGATTTTTTGGACTGGTCAGATTTAACATTAAATCAATAATTCTCAATGTCATATTGTTGTTCCTGGTAATAACCTTGGTATATATTCCCATCTGGACCATACTGACTGCTTGCAGCTTGAGATGTTACAGCTGAATAGCCTTGACCTTGCATGACTTGCGGAAGCTGCTGTACCTGACCTTGACCTTCATCGAGCGAAGTTGTGGCCATGGCAACATTAGACTGTGACACTACACCAGAGGCTGATAATGACAGAATACCATGACCTGAGGTGCTGTAAGCTGGAGGCGATATGTTAGCATGATGATAACCTGTAAAATTGGTAGCATCAATGGATTGTTGAGATGTTATGTTTTGTAAAAGAATATCTTGTACAGCTTGGTCATCACGGAATAATGAATCATTCCGACTGTACTCTCGAAGTTGCTGAATCTGAGATCTTAAGCTCCGCACGATATCATCATCTTGGTTAGACAGTTGTTGATCATGTAATTCTTTCACTAGTTTATCAGTTTCACTATGTGGTAGGTCTGATTCCTGAATGTTAGCACTATCTAGCATATGTCGAGCGTCTTGTCTTGACACTTGTATCGCTGATTTGAGCAAAGGACGTTCAAAATTACCACTTAAAGCTTCCTTTATAATCATTTTGGCTTCTTTAGAATGTGGGTCAATCATGTCATTTGTAGTATGACTCTGAGTATTTCCAATAAATCTAGATGTTGTTTCAAATGTTTGAGGAGCAACACCTTGGTCTGTAAATCTAGTTCTTAAGTCCTGATCATCACTTCCAGGAGTATGTTGGAAATCGGCCACAAACTGTGATGTTGGGGGACATTCTTCTTGTTGCATATATCTATGAGCATCTTGAATTAGTATCTGAACATGCCGAGGAATATTTTGTGTCTCCATTATCTGTCCATTTTCATGCATCACTATGTCAAGGTCATGACCTTGAAGATTGCCGTGGGTTACTGCAGAATAATCTCTATTGTTGAGTGCAACAGCACTTGTGTCTGAAATGTTTTCATTAAACACAGCAACATTGGTATCTGACTTATTCAAGTTTGCAATATGATCAGTAACTCCTGGTAAACGTTTAGCCACATCATTTTCTAATGCAGAAGATTCTACAAGGATATCAAATGGCACTGCTTCATTACCATTTTCATTTGCAATAACTACTGGTATATCAGCAGGAGTTTCATGATACATCACAGGCTGTCCTTCAATACTTTCTGGTTCTATGGATTCTACAAATCCATCACTAGCCTCTAATTTTTCCATCAACTTTTTCACTGATGTCTGATTCATTTTATGCTTGCTAATTAGATGTAATTTCATGTTCCCACGTGTAGTACTACGATAAGTACATTGACCAGTCGGACATCTAAAAGGTTTCTCTCCGGTATGAATTCTTTGATGTACTTTCATCTGTGTTGCAGTTTTGAATGTTTTGGGACACTCGGAGCATTTATGCTTTCGGACTGAATTATGCTTATGGAATACATGACTATTTAAACATGTTCGAGACCTAAATCCACTACCACACTGTTCACAGACAAAAGGATTATCTTCAAAATGAATCAGCTTATGTTCCCGAAGCTGAAACTTGGTGAAAAATTCCTTTTGGCAAAGATCACACTTGTAAGCTTGCCAGCCTTTTGGCAGAGGAATTTGATGGCGGAAGTATTTATGATAATGTATATAATAACTTCCAGATTCTTTAGGTTTATAACCACAAACTTCACATTCTACTTCATCTTTTGATTCATCCCTTTTCATTTCCACGGAAACCAAAAATGGAGTGTCCTCTAAGTAAACGCTGTGAGTTCCAACAAGATGAGTCACTGCACGTTTTGCGAACTTAAACTCAACAGCACAATATGTGCACCTATACACTTTTTCACCTTCAATATCTACAGCCATTTTCTCAATTTCATAAACCTTTGCCATTACTGCATCATTTTTCATTCTATTTCTCTTTTTGGACTTAGTTTTTTTAGAAAAATGTTCAGGATCTTTATCTATTTCTTTGCCTCCTATTTTCTTAACGGTTGTGAATTTAGTGTTTTCTTCAATATCTTTGTGTTTGAGAATTCCATCCTCCGCATTTTTCATCATTTCACGAATCTCTTTCGTTCTCTTCTTTGGTGGTGGTCTCATATACACAGTGTCACGTAAATCTTGTTGATCAAGTGTAGATTTCCTACAACAAGAAAAAAGGACATATGAATGATAGACATGATTAATTGAATTCAAAAACAAAAGTAACTAATTACTAGTGTTAATACAAAAGGTAGCCTTCTCAAACACCAAAACCTGTCATATACGTGCTCATGTAAAAGGTTTTAGCCCTTTTTTGTTTCAATGGGGTTTACACAGTTTTTCTAGATTATTTCAGTTATAACTTATATACAGTGGCCAGTTCACCTTACCAGTTTTCCTGGTCAGGGTTCGTATTCACAAAGCATCTTAAGTAATTTTTTAACTTAAGTTATATTTTTCCTTAAATTCAACCTTGTCCTTAACTCTTTTGTACTAATATAAAGGAGGAAATCACAATAATATGATTTTATCTTTGTCCTAAAGATGCTAATTATGAAAATGATAATTCATCTTCACACTTTTGATGACTGGTTTACAAACTTTTACCATGAAAAAAATTTACACTTAAGTAAAATATATATTATGTAAAAAAGAAGTCTAACTTCAGCAAAACTTAAATTGTTTATTTAATTTATTTAAATTGTTTATTTATTTTATTAAGTTAAAGAAAATCTTAAGATGCTTTGTGAATACGGACCCTGTATTCTAACAAGCACTAACTTATCCGTCTACAAGGAGTGGATAACTTCACATATTGAGAAAAACCATCCTTTTTGTCAAATGTTCATAGATGGGTATGATCTGCCATGCTGCTAATCAACACAGGGTGGAGGAGAGGAAAATAAAGACCCCTTTTGTAAATATTACAGTCTAAATTACAGTCGTCAACTTGAATTTAAAAAAAACACTTCTGATTAATCTGAATCTGAAAGAACCTTTACCTAACAATTGCTTTATTAAACACAGCTCCTATATACAAATGACCCCCCTAAAAAGCCACAAGAGGTCGAATCTCTCAATTTTTTATTGCCCCTTATCAGTCTAATCCTGTCTGGTCACGGTCAGCTTAGTGTCTGTAGACTTGACACCTAGTAAAATAACAGTCATAAATTCTATTGATTTATAGTGATTATTAGTTTATATGACTAACTTCCTGTTATTTTTTATGAAGCATACAGTAACTGATTATGTAAACAGAAGCTGGTCTATCAATGACCCTGTCTGTTTTATAACCCCTACTTTGGAATCAGAGGACTTGCTGGTCCATAAGTCACATGCCTTGAACTCCTGGTTCAACGTCTTTAAATGTAGTTTTTTATAAATATTGCCACTGGCTTACAGCTCCAAAATGTACAATAAAACTTACCTTAATCGAGCTTTCTTAGGTGTGGACATAGAAATCTCAGTAGCATCATCCTCTAAAGCAGTATTGTCTTTGTCATCTGTTTCCACATTCTTTAACTGTTCAGTCTTTTCTTTATCTAAACTCCTTTTAACTCCAACTGTATCCTCATGCTGGGATGTAGTATTATTACCAGCATCTGTAGGTGCACTTGAAACATGACCAATCCCTGTCTCTAATTCTAAAGAAAGTTTTGAGGATCTTAACATGGATTTATTTGGGTTTAATAATATTCGTCTTATTTCTGAATTATTTTTCACCAGATCTTGATTTTTCTGCACTTTTTTCACAGTCTTTCTTTGTCTGAACTTTGGAGTTGAAACAGAAATATTTTTCGGTCCAAATTTATTCTTTTGTTGAGATTGTGTAGTTTGAAGATTTTCCATCCCTGTATGTACAGCAGTAGATACTCTTGACCCAGCTGTGTTCACTTGAACATCATTCATATCATCAAGATGTTTAATTCTCATAAGTTCATTCTCATCTAATTTACCACTTAATAGAGGATCAGGAAAAGATTCAAACAGAATCTCACGATTCTCGTTTGTCTCTCTCGCATCACTTGGATTGGATTCTACATCAGCATCGAATCTACGTTCATCTTCCTGTGGCACTGATTGTATTAACATGTTTGGAGTATACTGACTGTCAAACTGATTGCTTTCCAATCTTCGACCTTCTTGTCGATTGGATGGAACAGGAGCAGTTCCCTTTCCAGACAAGTTGAGACCAGCATTAGCAATATCCTCTAAGAAATTTTCTTGTCCAGATAAAGTCAACACCTTTGATTTCACATCCTCCGTATTTTGCAACATTGCTTTTCGAGTACGTCCACGTTTGCGGATAGGAATATTGCATTGTTCACTTTTAGGCCAATTCATATCAGAGCTCAAAGCATCAAAATTCTCTACAGCCTGATTTGGTGATGTTGATACAGTGACAGTGGCAGTATTTGGTGATGTACTTTGATCATTTACAGCTGATGATACAGGGTTGTCGTCTACTTTAGTTGTCATCAGAGATTCAGCAAGATCATCATCATCTACTAATCCAGTCTACAAGAAAAACAAAACAATTTATCAACCACTGGGCTCTACCGGGAATATGACCCATAAAATGACATTTAGGCTCTTGAGAATTTGTACCAAATGGTCAAATGTACTACAGTAAAACCTCGATTGTCCGAACACCGATTATCCGAATACCCGGTATTATCCGAATAAAATCTATGGACCCGATTATGTCTCTATATATTTCAACTACAACGAACCCCGGTTATACGAATCGGATTTTACGAATACCTGGTGTAATCCGAATACATTATTTGGTCCCTAAAGTTACGAATGCGCGTATTTTCACACCTATTATTCGAAATCATCAATAATTTGATAACAATGGCCAATTGAGAATTAAATGTCGTGTAACAAACAATGTGTAACATCAATTCATACACGAAGCTTGTCAACAGTTTAATTATCGTTAAGTTGACCATATTGTTTGTTATGATTTTATACTAATCGCGACGAATATTTCACTGTGATCTCGGGTATAATAAGTTAATACGTGTACGTACCTGGTGATCTGTATGAAATTATTTGCATTTCAGCGTCATTCAAAATCAAACACAATTAAACAAAACTAACTAGAATAATTTTTGATGATTTAGTGAAAAAATGTACCAAACATAAAAACATTACGTCTTCGATTCTTTAATTGTTTTAGAATGTTACGATAGCGATGCCTAGTCGATTGTTAGTAAGCGAAGTGAGAATGGCATATTATTGTGTTGGATTGTGTTCTGCATAATCCATAGATACGCAGATATTTATTTAACAAGAATTTATTGTTTCATTTGTTAACTCATATACAGTCATAAAACAAGGATAAAGTGTTTGTTATACATTTTATTTTATTCTTATTATCACTCAAGTAATGTCATGTTTGCATACGAGAGTTAACTCCCTTGCAATATACGGACAGTACGGAATTTATCGTTTCCAACCAGTACATCATACTGAAATGGATTTGAAACCATGGATTATCTGAATGATTTTTCAGGGCCCAACGATGTTCGAATAATCAGGGTTTTACTGTAGTACATTAGTATGAAATTTTGTTAACTTTAAAATTAGAATCAGTCAAAGGTCATTTTTGACCCTCAACTTTTGATGTCTAATGAATACCCTGAATACCAGTACAACTATTAAAACAGAAGACTATGTAGAACAATAGACTAACAAAATCATATTTAGTAGCACAGTAATTAACAGAAAGAAATTTTATCTAGCAGCGATCAGTCAATTACATGTACAGGTAACTACTTCCATACATTAATAAGTGGTGAAGATTAAATGACATATTTACACATATATTATCTTCAGTCAATTAGTCATTGAAATATAATTACAGTACAACCTCACTAAGCAACCACCTCTTTATAGTATAATGACTAATTCTATTCAGACCATTTTCAAGATTTTCTTCACAGGTCAACATGATAAAGATACCACTATAAAGTCTATAATACTAGTATTCAGATGTTATTTGTGCTCCTCAATGTGGTTTTATATCAAAGTTCTACTATACAAATTCATCATCTAAGTCAGCTACTCACAGAATGCATTCCCACACAAGAAAAAAACTGTTTGAGTTATCTAGGGTTATGAATATTATATAATTGATGACATACAAAAACGTCCAGAGTACATTTATGATATTATAATGAAAATTTCTTGGAGTTAGTGAATTTTTTTATAGTAGCATAACTAAACCATAACTTCCATCATTGAAAATAATCATGAAAGTCAGTAAACACTTTATCTTACCTCTCGAGACTTAGGTTATGAGATTTTTGAGATTTTTACAAAAGGGATCAATGTTAGCAAAAAAATACCATGCACCTCTAATATTGTATGAAAAATAACACATACAATCTATTCCCTGGAGTAAGTTCTTGTAACCAATTAATTATTAGTTTTATATTTCTTATAATAAAGTCCAATGCAAACACAAAATTGAAATATAACCATTATAATTATAACTAATTACATGCTTTATGATGTTAGTACATTTTAAAGCTGGTGTGAAGCCAGGAAAATTACCTTTCGTATCTGTTTAGCATTTTCTTGGTACGGACTATCGATAATCAGATGCCCCATTTTTGCCAGCTTACAGAAATCATAACAATACTTGCTAAGTTGACCCATACCAAATATTGCTGATAACCTGAAAAAAAATATTAGAATTTAAATAAAGGGGTATAAGGCCCAGTAGGATTTATTTAATCTCTCTTAACAATTTCTGTCAAACAAATGATTGACACAATCTATCAAAACAATGTGTGAAGAAATTTCAATAAGAATTTGATAGAAGTTGATTTACAGATGGAATGCACCATTTGGTTTATAGACAAGAAATTAATCATTAGTTCATCACCTATAAGCTGTGACTGTAGTCTAGTGGTTAGTGCTCTGGACTTGCAGCCAAGCAAACTAGGTTTGAACCTCAGTCACAGCAGGTCATACCCTTTTATGAAAATTTGACAAAAATGTTGATTTTCCTCCATATGTGGAGAGGTTTCTGGCTTCTTGTTCTGCAACCACTGTATATAATTACTTAAACTATTCCTGGCAGTGAACTTAATCTTCAACTAATAATCATTAAAACAATTATTTAAAACAATAGGGTAATCTTTGAGATCTGATCAATACCTTACAATAAAACCTTTGAAACTCGTATACTCATGATTCTAATATGTGGTTAAGAGAAGATGTTGTTTCTTATTACGAGTCACTATGACATTATAAGAAATATAAACAGGGAACAGTCTGATCTGCGTACATTTTATACATATAATATGTATATGTATGATGGTATATTTACCAGTAAGCATCTCCTGAGCAGTTCTTATTTTAAGTTCCACACTATTAGATAGACTTATTCTGGTTATGGCAATATAGTCAAACCTGTCTCAGTGGCCAATTCTGAATAAAGTCAGTCTGTGAATAAAGGCCATTTTTCAAAACTGTCATTGATCATTTAGAATAAAATGACCTTCAAATAAAGGCTATCTGTCAATTAAGGCCATATTATGTCTTTTCAAATGTTGGCCTTTCTTCACAGGTTTGACTGTACATGATACATGGTGAAATACATAAAATATAAGAAAACAATCTTTAAAATATAATTTAGAAATACCATACCATGTACACCAGCACCATAGGGCTAACACAAACAGAGAAGACTCTTCATTTAGTGTTGGCAAACAATTGAAAAACATCTAAACAAAACTATACCTATAAATCTGTTGTACATTTTGTGTGGACAGATTTAACACCCCATGGTATATATAATAGATAAACGTCATCACATGTTCCAGGATGAAGTCTTGAGGTAAAACTAGCTTTAATTCTGTTTCCGCAGCTTTGGATACCTTTTTAAACATCTCTGGGCTGGCTCCTATCAACACTAGTCTATGTAGCTGGAATATTGTACAATAATCATCATTCAAATTATGGGTATATTTAGTACATATAATTATTTACTAGTATGGACAAATTGAATTAATGCACAGCTGAACAAACTAGATATCAGAATATTCCATAAACAGACTTAAGTACAAGTATAATCGTTGTGTGAATGCAATATAGGTAACATTTTAATAACAATTAAGTATTTTATTTGAGATACAGTGAAACATGTGTTTACAACAAACTCTGAATAAAAGCTATCCTGTGAAAAAGGTCTTTCTTTTAAAAACTATCTGACATTGATGATTTATTTTAGAACAAAATAACCTCTAAATAAAGGCCACCTGTCAATAAAGACCACATTTTATCTTGCCCAATGGTGGCCTTTGTTTGAAGGTTTGAATGTATTACTAGGCCGGCAATTTCAGTTCATAAGCTACAATAATCATCATTAGCTATAGGAGTAAGTTTTATAAACCTTTATTTGTTCAGTTCCAGCTATCAAAACAGCATCACATAATATGCCATCTTCTCTTAGCGCCCACAGAGATTTAAGGGTAGATAATCCAAGTTGAGTATCTGTGTATGTTTTCTCCTTGACGATTTCTGGTATACTTACAGGTGGATTCAGTAAGGCTTGACCACTGGAAATAATCATTTCATTCTCAAATGAACTGATAGAATTGGTACCACTGTATGTACCCACACATGCCTGACTGTCTGATAAATAGTTCTCATCAGATACAAGACTGTACTGAGATGATGTCTGACTCTGGGAAAGAGCATTGTCATATGTTTGCTTCCAACTGTTTGATTGGCTAACAGGGGGAACTTTTCCAGAAATAAGGTTCTTGTAGTATTCAGCAACCTTTGATACCTTAGTTAATGGTTTAGATGGAGAATAAGATTGTCTCTCAGTATGAGACTGAGAGGTCAAGTTATCAGGTGTAGAGTCTTGTATGAACGTGTTGATACTTGATGATGATAATCTGGTTGGACTCTTCCTTAAGTTTGTAAATACTGGACTTGGCTGAGATGTGGATTGAACATTAACACCGAGATGTTGAACAGAGTTATTGATGGATGCTGATATTGTCTTAGGTACACCACTTGAATCCTTAGCCATATTCTGTATCAGTAAATTTTGAGCTACTGCTTTTTCCAGTTTTGATTTGTAGACAGGGCTAGCTACAGACTGCGTCACTGAGCCTTTTGAGGAAGACATCACTGCAGCAGTTAAGCCTGGACTGGTGCTAGTTATAGCATTATCCAATGTGTGAGTATTAAATCCAAGGAAACCAGTCTGCCCTCTTGCACCTGGACGGACTGTGTCTATCTCTAATGGGATATTAGTAGAGGAGTTGGGAATGTAACTTTGATTACTAGGTCCACAGTCTGTGTCTGACACTGTAGGGCTACTTAACACATAGACATTATTCTGTACATGTTGCTGACCTTGAATTTGGAATATTTCATCTCCAGACACAATGATTGGAATCAGAGATGCCTGTCCACCAGGGTTGGATGCCAGTAACTGAATGTTGCTGTGTATTTTTTCCAAACGAAGCGGTACATTATCATCAATTGAAGGCTTAGACTTGGCATTGTCCATCAACTTAACCATGTGTGAGTCTCTTGGAAGAGCAGAAATATTCAGCGGTCTTGTGGTCATATACTTGGAAGACATATCAACATTGCTGGCTTTTAACCTCTCTGCTAAATTTTGAGGATTCATACTTCTATAATTACCAGGCCTTTGATTCAATAGATATCTTGCAGATGTCTTGCAACCTGAAAAAAGAACAACAATTTTTTCTTACAATTATTTGCCAATTTAGGCAAAACATATTTTTGTTATACTTTAGGCACATGTATAAAAATCTATGTAACATTTGAGAGGGATTTTTTTTGGGCTCATTTTATAGCCGATATTGGGTCATATTCCCAATTTAAAATACAAATGTAGCCTCTAGTATCTTTTTTTCCCAATTCACAGACAAAAATTCCCAATTGGAACCTCCAAATAAAAAATAGATAATGATTTAATAAACGAAAATCTGTTTGAACTGACTATGCGCATCATTTCTGCGCATGTGTTATTAGTATTACAATGTGTTATAAAAAAATTAATGCCCACTCAGGCATAGGCGATTTTACATTGGAAATGGGAGTGAGGTATATTAATAATATATATTGTATTATAAATTGGCTGGGATATTCATTAGCCTGATAAGCTCAGTTGGTAGCCCATCGCCCATCTCACTTGCATGCAGAAGGTCACAGGTTCAAGCCCTACAGTTACAAATAAGCCGTTATTTCTTTGAGTTTAAAAAAATCGCTGGCAATACGGTGAACAATTAATGTAGGCAATATATATCTGCTTGGTAGCAATTTTAAGGATACATGTTTTTATCAAATTAATAATTAATGGTCAAACTCTTAATGATCTGATAATACAGATCTATTCCTTTAAACCATAATTTAAATTTACAGGTAAATGGAAATGATTTAAAATTCAGACACTACATTCATTTCTGATAGACATCTTCCCTTTTAACAAAATCTAGCTTGAACTATAGTTAAAAAGTGTACTGAATGAAACTGACTATAAAAGTATAATTCTCCCTGAATTTTGAAAGCAACTTTAAAAGGAAAACTATGGTTTGTATCCAAAAAAGTAAAAATCGAAATCTATCAGACAATGAGGGTAGAAGTTAATTCACAAAGCTATAGTACTTAAAAATCAATATTCAAATGAACAAATTGTTTATTTATATCATGTTCCCAATCTTGTCAAAAGACTAAAATGCAAACAATC
Organism: Lutraria lutraria; assembly: GCA_964023205.1. NCBI lineage: Eukaryota > Metazoa > Mollusca > Bivalvia > Venerida > Mactridae > Lutraria > Lutraria lutraria. The sequence goes on along the minus strand of OZ026846.1, from coordinate 30,477,837 downwards.
TTGGACTTGGCTAGAAGACCTGACAGCTAGGTCTACTGAGATTTAACGGGCTATTATTACACAAATACTAGCTTTTCTTCCAAAAAAGGCTACATGGCAGTATAGATCATACGGGACTCAACTTCAGATAAATTATGTACGTTATGTACAGTTCTCACCTATTCGATCATGTATACTTTTTAGAAACAAACTCTAATATACTTTGTTCCAAAATGTCGTCCATTTGCAATTTGCAAGTTGGGTCAAGGTCAAGGTCGCTTACCACTAGTTACCTCCCTTACGTTACTGTCGCCAATATGGATTATTTCCCTTTGTATAAATGCACAGAGATGGTTGAAACGGGACATAATTTTACTAGTACCAGTTACAAAAACATCTATTGAATTTCGATCTATTTAATTCGCTACTCGACATCATTCATGAATAACATTCATCAAGTGCATGAATTGTAAAACAAATATGTCTAACCTGTCTCCGTTTGTTATGTAGGCCTATAGAATTAAAATAATTAGTCTAATCAGGTAGTTGTATGTATAGTTAATACAACTACCTGGTCTAATAGAATCAATATAGGAATAATTATTTCTCTTCTTTTTTGGGATATTTAATTTTTTTTTTCGTATAACTTGAAACGATTCGTCACAATTTCGTAAAAATGCAATGAAATAGCATGACCATGCAGTATCTAAAATGTATTAAAATTGACATGATATACAGTGCGTACGTCCCGCTATAAATATATTATATTTCTAAGACTTATATAAAAGGGTGAAAAAATGTACAACTAATTAAACTATTTTTTGCACCAAGTAAATGAAGAATTAAATGTCCTAAAATCGTGAATCATTAAACTACACATGTAAATGTAGATATATATATATACTGACTTGTATAATATGCAAGAAAAAAGCCATTCCAAACACTGAATACACAACGAAGGAAATGAATATGTAATCATGGCGAACGTCATGTCATGTTTTATGTCGTCAACTTGACCAAATTAAGAGTTGAACATTGGCACAGGTTATAGTAAGTTCAATTAGTGTTTCCTCCAGGCCTTTTTAGGACGGTACTGCGCCATGCCTCAAAGACAAATAGCCATGCTGCCTTTAAAAGTTGTATACAGGGCCAATTGTCATAAATATGCCCCTTTTGTTGGCCTGATGAGTCATTTTAAGCAATATTCATTAATTAGCAACACAATTAATTCAGACATAATTTTGCACAGATTGCTGTGATAGCAAATTATACTATGCAGGGACAAGGAACATCACTAACTAAAGGAATAATCTGGAAACTTGCCCTGCATGGTTCGAACCGCGCACTGGAAGTGCCCTTTTAGGATAAAAATGTCATGCCTCACTTAAACTCTGCAGGAAACACTACAGTAACATTATAATTTTAAGGAGTATAATTCGATGTCGATCTCGAAAGATGTCAATAATTATCTCTTATATTAGTATACTCGCGGCAATTGAGTTCCGTCGGTTTAAAACTTTTCCATGGATTTACAGATTTGAACATGTGTCAGTATAATTACTTTCAATTTACTAATATATCACCTTGTTATCTTAATACATAGGGTAAACAATTCATCCTCCCACTATTTTCACATGCTAACTACATATCAAACATACAAACAGAATTTTAAACACCTTCTACGTACGTGAATTAACTACAGCATAAAAGCAAGCAAATATTCTATTGTAAAACATACAACACTTCATTAGTATTACATTGAAGTTTTAAGTTAAGTAATTTTGGAGAAGTACGTCTCAGTTGACATAATTATTTCGATCAGTATGTATATAGTTTACTATAGTCAGGGTCACTCAAATAGAAAGACCCTGCTTTTTAAATAGTGTACGTACATAGGTACACATTCATTGTGACCAATCGTTATACGGAATCAATTAATTAGAAGTCTATCACATTAACCTACAAAGTTTAATTTAAATCAGAATTCCCTTGATCACATAAAATGAATAATATTTCTTTTAGCACTTCCATGGCGAAACCCGGGTGATTTATTCCTTGTTTGCCCTGAAAGCCCACGCAGTTCTAATGAGCCCGTATAAAAGGATGTTCCGTTCACGAACTTTGAAACGTTCAGTGTTCAGCTGAATGTAATTACCAGCATGAAAATTAAAATGATGCGAAATATTCTTCTTTGTTTATCTATCGTTTCCGTGGCAACAGGTATTTCTTGAATTTATTTACATTTTACATTGTTCTATTGGCATTAATGCGCTGATTATTCTTCATGTCTTGAAAGTTTGTCAAGCACCTGTCTAAAAAAATATAATACATGAACATATTCTTTTCGTGAGGCAATAGCATTATCATTGCTGTGAACTCTATGAATGTTTTAATTTCATATAGTCGAATGTTTGATATGAGCTTCATTTTTTATATATGTCAATTGTTAATTGCACAGTGCCCTTTGAACGTGTATTTTTATATGAACATGATATGCTTTATACTCTGGTATTATAATGATAATAATAATATGATATTACTTGAATACCATTCAATTAAAAGTTGCTGAGATAGTCATTTTAATGGAATTGAAAGAATTGAGATTTTGCAATATGAAATTACTTATAATCTAAGGAATAGTAAAACATGACATCCTTATGTCATTGGCTGGATCTAACTTTGAATGTATATATTTATTTACTAAGTAGACATTACAGTATACAAAGAAACAATTATATATACACGTAGACTGATGGAAAGTCTGTTATTACGTTTGGTTAATTCTTTCAGATATTTAGAAGACTTTGTTATGGTGACTGCTTAACGCCATGTCGTATTTTCGCTTTTTCACCACGACGATGCGAAAACACGACGGGGCAACAAAGTTGGCGAAAAAGCGAAAAAAAAACGACATGGCATAAATCAGCCATCATGCATGTACATATCATTTAAAATCTGCTTTATAATTTCGAAACATGTATTACATAGCAAAAGAACTTGTATAGAATCAATGCTTCTAGTGTTGAGAAAAGTTTGTCAAAATAGCTTAGACTAAACTCATATGTATTTTTACAGCCATATCGGAGAAGGTATGGCTAGAGGATCTGAATTCTGACATTGACCAGCGACACTTAGAAGCAGGACTTCCATCAACTCTAAGGTTTAGATTATCACGTCGTGACGCCTCATTGTCTGACATTGATCTAAACCTTGAGGAAAATACCCGCCTGAATCCAAATGCTCCCGTGTTTGACGTGCATAAAACACGTGACGGTAAACAGAAACTTGTAAGGAAAAACACAGCACCTTTGTCGGTATGTACCAGGCGTAATTTGATCAAATTTATGTACATTTATTCCTCGAAACTATTCGTTCGGAGGTGTTTGTGAGGAGGGCATGATTGGGACACTTTTTTATAATAACTTTGGTTTTAATAACTTTAGATTATCATACTTTTTTATTTTATATGTTTTATACGGCTTTGATATTTGCTTTATCTAAGTCTAGAGCTCTTATATGATGTTATTTGTCCTCAAAGACCGTAAATGATTAATGTATTGTAATTTCTACAATAATTATAAACAAATTGAATTTATAAATTGCAATATAAGCCTTTCATTTTTTGAATTAAAGTCATGAAAATGCGTGTAATGGCTATGATTATGACAATTAAATGATGACATTTCCTTCACAATATTATTCGCTTTCGGCGGTTAGGTGTCTAGTACTGGTTCTTTCCAGGAGCGATGGTTAGGTGAACTGTCCCCCTCATATGACTCTGACTGTTAAAAGGGGTGTAAAATTTGATGTAAAAAAAATCACAATATTAAATCCAAGCCCCTTCGTATTCTCAGAACTTTAATTCTACTTATTTCAGGAATCAAAATATCATTTTAAGGGTCAAATTAGAGCCCTGTATCACCTGCTAACACACGTTTCTTCAATGTTGTGAAAAAATCTTTTTAAACATTGTTCATTGTTTTAAGCTATTCATTTTACAGGGGATGAAATTTTACAGGGATAAGAACGTAAACGGAGTATTTCAAGTCTCGTGCAAAAACAGGAAAGGAGCCGCGTGTCAGCGTACCTTGGTGAGCGACAACTTGATTCTATTATTCATCTTTATAGTTATCATCTTTATACATATATATCATAATTATAAAAATAATGACTGTAAATTATCAAATGCATCTTCTTAGAGCATTTATTAATCGTTTTTAAATATCGATCGTTAAATAATTATTAGATCAATCTAATAAACGCTTAGATTTTCTCAATACCTTTATGCCATCATGATTAGTTTGCCGATTGCACATTGGCATGTACGAGAGCCATGCGATAGTTCTACGAGTCTACAATCTTCGTACGATATATTTTGGCAACAACGTCCAAGGAAAATGGCGGATGGCTACACCACATCCACATAATGATCGTGCGAGTATCGTGTAATGCACCCTGCATCATGTCTACGGGTGTTGGGCTAACGACCTTTTCAAATAATAATTTATACAAATAATGTCGGTTTGCATAACTTTTCTTTAAACTAAGCGTACAGGGTGCGGAGCCCGTTGAATCCGTTCAAAAATCGCACGACTACCTGGCTCCGCACGGATTGGAGGCTACGGGGGGGGGGGGGGGGCTACGGCCAGTCTACGGGCGCCGTAGACACATTGCAGGCTATATGTGAGTGCCAATATTGAGTTACTTATAATTACTTACTACACTTTTTCAAAATAAGAATGTTACAAAATAAGATTTTATATTCAACATTTTAGTTTGGAAACCTCAATATATCTGGACGTGACTACGAGGTTCAGCCAGTACCAAGTGGACCCGAATTACCAAGTCTTGAAGCTGCTAGAAGTTTAGGTGATGAGTACGTTCCCCACGTTTTGATTCCAAGTGGACTTGGCAACGATGCTGATAAGAACGCTGACACATTTACTGACGCTGCTGAAATTCCAGGTAAGGATGGCTCTGATGATGATAACTTGGTATGGGATGATAAAACTTGTTCAGAGATTATAAAACTATATAAACAATCTACATTCTAAGACATTAAGACTTCTACCCCCATCCATCTTTAAATGAAAAAAGAAATACATACATGGTGGTGTTACTTACATTTTTATAAAATAAATTTTGTATTTATATATTGCCATATATCTCGTACATAATTTTTAGATTTTTTCTTGTCCTTATTCTCTTTCCGAAGTTGATGAATGTTGTTTATTAAACACGAGATACGATAATTGCTTTAATTTATTTGAATTTAATTATTGAATTCTTTTAAACATCATGATTTGTTACACTTGCTTCCAATTGATATACGTATGTATTTATAAATTTAGATATGGACAAGAAAGGACGTGATGAAATGTTGGATGAATTGAAATCGTTTCTTAGCAACGAACAGAAGCGTCTTATTGAGAAGGTAAAGTGAACTTTTGGTATTTTTATTTAGATGCATAAACAAACCTGTGAACAATGGCAACTCTCAAGAAAGACGCAATGTGGCCTTTATTGACCGGTGGTTATTTTGTTCTTGATAATCAATGACGGTTTTAAGGTAACGGGACTGGACTTCTCGTGATATCAAGTTTCACCAATTTATAGATTTAAAAACTAAACCATAATTATATACTGAAATAAACCCACTGTATAAATTAAGTCCATTGCAATTGATTTGAAATAAATATTACATTTGGTTGGTCTTCTATAAACCAATATCGCACGTAATTTACAAATTTTTGAACAACAATAACTACTCTGTATACACATAGGAATATATTACAACAAATAGCCTTAAAATGACTATAAATGTATAATGCAGGGAACAGTGCCTCAGATTTTTGATAACGTCCTCCGTTCGTTAGATAGTTAGTTGAGCAGTGTAAGCTCATAGAACCTGGAGAAAAAAGGTCCAGGTTGATTTTGTAATTATTGTTAACTCATCTCATTGAACAATAAAATATGAAAGGGATTTGAACCAATTAGCATGTAGATAAAGAAGCTAGTAACGCCTCAATGCATGCTTTTGATTGTGGCATAAATCACAATAATACGTCTGCGTATTTTGCCTGACTAACTCGTAATACAGTAAAAACTCTGAAAACCGGACTCCTTGAAAACCGGAATTCCCAGAGAATCGGTCGATTTTTCAAGTCCCATTTTTTAAAATTTATCCTAAGTTCTCAGAAAACAGGATTTTCGGCTCAATCCAGAAGTGGTCCCGTTATCAGGAGTTTTACTGTAGTATCAAGCATTGTAAATACTTTTATTTCAGAAACTGGCAATGAAGTATTCCCGATCAAAGAGATCCACTTCCGTGTATGCTTTGGAAGTATTAATTGCTGTGGACAATGCACTTTGGGAGAGGCAAGGATATACAGACATTTCTATAAGTCTTTATAAATTCATGGTCTAAAGCCTAAAAATATATATATCTTTTTTGTTTATAGTCGTACATTAATAAAGATGGTACCATTGAAAAGAAGACGCTACGAGTCATTTATCGGAGCAATTTGCTAAACCGGTTTCAATTAAAGATGATATAAAGTAAGCTAACTTACAGAGACATACTGATTTCGAAATAATTAAGGAAACCTCAACCGGACAAGACGTTTGTCCTTAAGTAAATCAATGTTAAGTGAAAATATACCTGAACAGTGTGGTATTCGCTTTTTTACAAAAGGTACAAAGTGCTAAACATTCAAAAAGAAATGTATTATATTGTTCAATCATATCAGATTTCTGTATATTTGCAATAGAAGCTAGCTATAGGAACCAGACTACATGAGCAAATACAGCATGTAAATTATGATGACATCATTTCTTGGAATGTGTATACTGATAGTAAATATTGTAGTATTCCGAGGTAGAGGATTGTTTAGAATTTCTTGTATTGCTCGTTTACGATTTTGCAAAGCCGTCTGATTTTGACTTGAATGCACGTAATATTTGAATTTGTATTTATGCCATTGAATTGAAAAATTGGTACTATTTTCGTAGGCGAAAGGTTAATATAAAACTTACCGACCGACTGTTGGGAAATGGTCTTAACCTTGTGTTCGTACCAAACAACAACAAAAAACCTGTTTCGATTAAACGAATACATTATGTGTGTGTATTTTTATTGATTATCTTTACTTATATTTTATTTCAGATATCACGCAACAACCTCGGCAAGTGGCGGGTTAAGTAAAGATGCAGCAACAGAACTGAGACTTCAACAACATTTCGCTCACATTGTTAACGGGGTACAACTTAAAATAATCCTATTTACTGGTACATGTATTTAAAAAACGATGTTCAAGTACAATGTATATCCAGAATGCACGTATGCAGCCTAAAGACAATTATTTACTGTACAAACTCTACATGGAAAAAAGAGCGCCTCGAGCGGTACCAAAGCGCGTCTGTTCACCGCCTCAGCGAGATATATCCACCTATGAAGTTTCATGTTGCTACCTCTTATAGTTTCAGAGTTATGAGCTATGTTACAGCTTGTGCACGACGCAGGCGCAGACGCCGCAGTGACCAGTAGCTCGGCCTTTTCTTCGAAAACATAACGAGCTAAAGTGACACTGTCAATGTTGAATCTATTTGATCATTGTACTAATTTACATATGAGAATTGAGAATAATCTCAAATGAAGAATTTGAGCCCTTGTTCAGTTTTTGTCTCTGTCTCACTCACATATCAATTAAACTATTCCTGTTAACCTTCGAATTCAAATTGACTTAAAGTTAAAATTGGAATGAATTAAGAAGATAAAATCTTTATTTGATACATGTATTATATTTTAGGCCAGTCTCCGGTATGAATCGATTGAGGATCCAGAAATGAACATCTATCTGACCTTGTCAGGATTTCTGTTCTATAAGGTAAATATCTGAGACAACTCAGTGGTATCTGAGCTGTCAATCCAGAGGTCCCGGGTTCGCTTCCCGGCCTGGGCCATCGCGGGATATTTCAGGAATTCTATGCATATTATTTCCCGTTATATCTGACCATGTGGACTGTATAAGTACTGGTTATATGTGCCAGGAAGCTGTGTATCGGTGCTATACACAGGGCAGTGGGTACATTTAAAAAACAGGCTGTCTATTCGAAATACTTGAGAGCTAGGCCTATCCCTCGCTGGACATGCCTGTATCTAATATATTTCCCTTTGTGGGTTTCTCTCAGTCTGTCCCTCTAGTCAGATCATGCTGTAAGGATGCACCAGCGCCCTCGTGGCTGTAACATATGTAAAGTGCCTTTGAACGTACAAACAGTATGAAAAGAGCGCTATACAAATCTAGAATATATATACAATGTCATGTATATCAAAATATTCATACACTCTACGAAACCACAAAGTCGAAGCAAAACAACTTTGTAGGTCCACCAATGAATGACCCAGATATGATCGGCTTTATTCCTATGCAAAAACCCCGATTTAATAAACTCGAGTATTTCCAAGTCCCAATATTAATTCAATCCAGTATATTACCAAGTCCCTGATTTAGTTAATATGAGCATATATTCCCAAATCCCTGGTTTAAATAATACGAGTATATTTCCCAAGTCCCTGATTTAATTAATACGAGTATATTTCCCAAGTCCCTGATTTAGTTAATACGAGTATACATTGTATTTCCCAAGTCCCTGATTTAGTTAATACGAGTATATTTCCCAAGTCCCTGATTTAATTAATACGAGTATATTTCCCAAGTCCCTGCTTTAATTAATACGAGTATATATTCCCAAGTTCCTGATTTAGTTAATACGAGTATATTTCCCAAGTCCCTGATTTAATTAATACGAGTATATTTCCCAAGTCCCTGATTAATTTAACGCGACTATATATTCCCAAGTTCCTGATTTAATTAATACAAGTATATTTCCCAAGTTCCTGATTTAATTAACACGATTATATTTCCCAAGTCCCTGATTAATTTAACGCGACTATATATATTCCCAAGTTCCTGATTTAATCAACATGAGTATATTCCCATTGGTTGGACAATCACGAACATTTATAACATCCTCTTATAATTTCAGAATCTCAACAGCACGAACCCATATCCTCCATCTTCCAACTCTGTAGTAGACGGGCAGGAGTATGTGGATGCCGATTCGTACATCAATAATCTAAACCAATGGTCTGCTCAGCTATCAGGCCTCCCGCATAATGATCACATTGCTGTGTTCACAGGGTAATACATGGTCACTGTACAAAGCAACCTTTCCAAAGCTACACCCTTTGGGAGTAGCAAATTGTGTTGTTTTTGAGAGGTTGTTGCTCTAGTAAGGTTGAATTAATACAATGTAGTTAAATCTTACCGTGGGAAGAAAGGTTGTTGCTCAAGAGAAGGCCGCTCTGGAGAGGTTGCACTGTAACTTATATTGAATTGTTACAATTATTGACAATGTTGCTCAAATATCCTGGCCTTTTGCAGAATTTGTTCATAAGCTTCTTGGAAATAATTATCGAATTCTGTATACGACTGTACATAGCACTTATCAGTAAACAAATCCTGTCTTGTACAACATATCTGAGACAACCTGGTAGTCACAGAAATCGACAATGTTCACTTTCATATGCTATACTTACTTAGATATCCTCCACAGGTATGAACTGTACACCGGAAGTGTATCCAATAAAGGTGTGGCAGGAAAAGCCTGGGTGAAAGGAGTATGCAACTCATACAGAACATCAATTAACGAAGACACGACATACTTCACCACGGTGTCTGTATTCGCTCATGAACTTGGACACAAGTAAGTCAAATACATTGTACATGTATATTAAACTTAAAATGACGCATTCGAATTCATATACATGTATTCACACGGTATAACCGGATGAATGCCCTACAGAGTGATGACTACCCAACAGAGGTAAACACCGATGACGAGTGTGTAGTGGTGTTATATTTCTTACCAGCAATTCTCGAATTCGGGCTTTCTTTTGGATCTAATGATATGTGAATGACCACGAAGGTAGAAATGAACTATTCAAATAGTCTCGCATGCTGTCTTTGCGGAATAAAGCTGATAGCGCCTGTTTATACACGACACGCAAAAAATAATGCTCAAATCTCACATTTATTGCCCGAAATTAAACAGTTTGCGATAATTTTGAACTATTTAACCTCACAGATCTAACGAAATATCATCTATGAACAATTCTGTAAAGTTACAACTCTGTCCATGCTCTTAAACCGATGTTTGACCCTCCCAAAGAGACCCTGGTATGCGCAAAAATGATGACGTTTACCGCCGAGGAGATTTTGAGAGGATGACGTGAACGACAGACGATGAAAAAATATGGATGACGTTCACGGCTGAGGAAAGGAATTAATGAAATTGCCATTTTGCACAGTTTCAATCGTTTTTTACCCAGTAAAGCATGGAATCTTTCGAAATGTACATGTCAATGAGCATTTTTCAACAGAAAGTGTTGAATAGGATAGCCTAACACGTATATTATTCATATTCATATGTACATTTATTCAATATATACCGTCATTCTAGTTACTGTAGTCACTCGAAGAATCTATGACATTTACATGACAAATCTTTATTTATTTGAATGTAAATATTCTGAAATCTAGTCATATAGAATTCAGCCTAGTTCTGTTCCGACATTACATACATACTCAGCATACTATCCAATGTAATTTAATGGTAAGGGAAGCTAATCAAGACTATTCCGTCATTTTACTGTCATTTAAACAAGCTTCCCGTAATACCGTTTTTACATAGACGGTAACAGCAGTCTGCAGACTTCCATATCTATATGTCAGGTGTGCATGATTAAAATATTTTAGCAAGCCCTTTTTAAACATAAATTGGCTGGCACATATGTAAATGAATCATTGATAAAGTTTTTTTTACAGAAATTGATATTTAGTTTTATTTTCTATTAGAGTCTATAGATGTGTAAATTTTACTAACAAGTGGGCCAAGATGGCCCTTGGTCGCTCACTTGAGAACAAAGGCACTATAATTAATGACCAGATAATATAGTTTCCATCTCGTATAATCCATTTTTACGTAGATTTTGAGATCAAAACCAACAATGAAGGAAACAAGCTAAAACGTAGCAAATTTCCTAATCCAATGGCCCATAACTCTTGAAGTTGTGGACCGATTCCACCCATGACTAAACTTGTCAAAGACCGTAAGGTCATACACATTCATTCTAAATATGATTAGGATTGGTGAATAAATGAAGGCGCTAGAGTGTAAACAAGCTAAACATAGCAAACTGTGTAAGTCAAGGGCCCATAACTCTAGAAGTTATTGTCCAATTTTGCCCATAATCGTTCTTTTCCGAGACATTGTGGCCATATACATTGTGAGCAAGTTTGATCACGATTCGTTCAGAGCTGTGGATGCTAGAGTGTAAACAAGCTAATTGTGGACGGACGACGGACGCCGGACATTCATCGATCCTAAAAGCTCACCTGATGAAATCAGGTGAGCTAAAAAAACTTTTCATATTTGTATTATTTTTCAATGATACAGTTACCTGTGGGCAGGAAGTATTTACTTGACAAACCAACATTACTCCGTCATATGAAGTTTAAGTCTGAGTTTCATGCTCTTTAGATACCTTTAAAATCGTAATCAAATTAAAAGCATTTCAGTCATTTATATTAATCAGCTACTAATTTAATTTAGATACAATCATCTACGTCCAATACATTTACACTTATCAAATGTCATCGATACTACATTTGAATTCGATACTGAAAGTTGCGTACGCACGCATTAAGTAAGACGTGATTGAGTATCACAAAAAAAACTTTCTTGAGCCTATCTTCAAGAAGTCATGCACACCTTTAGATATGAAAGACTGCAGACTGCTTTCCCGTCTGTATAAAAACGGTATTACGGGAAGCTTGTTTAAATGACAGTAAAATGACGGAATAGTCTTGATTAGCTTCCCTTACCATTAAATTACATTGGATAGTATGCTGTGTATGTATGTAATGTCGGAACAGAACTAGGCTGAATTCTATATGACTAGATTTCAGAATATTTACATTCAAATAAATAAAGATTTGTCATGTAAATGTCATAGATTCTTCGAGTGACTACAGTAACTAGAATGACGGTATATATTGAATAAATGTTCATATGTATATGAATAATATACGTGTTAGGCTATCCTATTCAACACTTTCTGTTGAAAAATGCTCATTGACATGTACATTTCGAAAGATTCCATGCTTTACTGGGTAAAAAACGATTGAAACTGTGCAAAATGGCAATTTCATTAATTCCTTTCCTCAGCAGTGAACGTCATCCATATTTTTTCATCGTCTGTCGTTCACGTCATCCTCTCAAAATCTCCTCGGCGGTAAACGTCATCATTTTTGCGCATACCAGGGTCTCTTTGGGAGGGTCAAACATCGGTTTAAGAGCATGGACAGAGTTGTAACTTTACAGAATTGTTCATAGATGATATTTCGTTAGATCTGTGAGGTTAAATAGTTCAAAACTATCGCAAACTGTTTAATTTCGGGCAATAAATGTAGGATTTGAGCATTATTTTCTGCGTGTCGTGTATAAACAGGCGCTATCAGCTTTATTCCGCAAAGATAGCATGCGAGACTATTTGAATAGTTCATTTTAACCTTCGTGGTCATTCACATATCATTAGATCCAAAAGAAAGCCCGAATTCGAGAATTGCTGGTAAGAAATATAACACCACTACTCACCCGTCATCGGTGTTTACCTCTGTTGGGTAGTCATCACTCTGTAGGGCATTCATCCGGTTATACCGTGTGGTATTGTGTTATTACGGATAGCCTGATAAGTCCAATCGGTCTGGGTGAGGGTGGTGAACGAGTGATCACGTGTTTAAGTTCCTGGCGGGACAACCACTTCTCAATGTTTGCCACGCCAGGAACTTAAATACGCGATCTCTCGTTCACCAAAATGTGTAACCCTTCAGTTATGAACGGGGCGTATTTCTAAGTTACGAAAATGCCCGAGTAGTTTCGATTGACAATTAATGTTCAAAATTTTAGTTAATAAGTTAAGTAATACTAAATATTGAACAAAAACATTAATAAATGCCGATCTTGCGAACTAAATGGATCAGTGTAACTATAAAGCACTGAATGCTTCAAGATTTAGACAGATAACTAAACATAAATTTAGTCATGAGATGTACATTGTACTTATCATGTAATTCTACTCAACAGTCTTGGTTCCTCTCACGACGGTTCTGGTACCTCTTCAGCATGCGAAAGTAACGACAAATACATCATGGCACCAATGGTAGCAAGCTTCAGCCGTGGAGAGGCTTACACTGTAAATCCATGGAGATTTTCTCAATGTTCTATCAATGCCTTTAAATCATACGTCGACAGTATGGGCTCGTAAGTATACCGTATTTCGTATTTTGAATTGTGTTTGTAGCAAGGCACCGATCTCTCAATGTGCATGTATAGTAAAGATATTGCATATTTCATGTAATTAAATCGAACTGCCGATCATTGCCGTATGATATCAAAGTCCTCGATGATGGTGGTGATCCGTATAGTTATATATAGATGATATAGTCCGACAACGACCTGTGAATGATCAAAGATCAGCAAAGTCCATTTTGTAGGGTGAGTGGCTTTTCGGAACGTTTCGTAGGTTTCCGTAATATATAAATATCAGTTATTTGACCGTCATAGCTGAGACTAAGTGCGTAGCACGATCGGTAAAGGCGCCAACAATTTTACTTTTGAAGCCTGGTAGTCAAGATGCTATGGGTTCGAAACACATATGAACGTTTTTCCTTTCCACTTTTATTTGATATTTTGCATTTTATTATTACAAAATTTTATTTCAATATTTGGAATGAATTTCATATGTATTTCATTTAATTTCATGAAATTTCAATTACTGCGTTCATTACCAGTATCTGTACTTGCGCCACTGTCAGAATCTAATATTTTGCTTCATTATATTAAGTTATATAACATGACATCCTCTACATACTTAGGAACATTATTTGAACAAAATTTGATTTTGATTGCATATGATATATATACCTTTCAAAACATAAATGCACCGAAATCACGAGCAATGCATTATTTGAAAAAAATAGTGGCAAGATTAAGGACACGAAAAACACAATTCAGTTTAATAATGTTACTAGTGCGGCGCACTGATTTCAGGACCACGTAGCTAGGCCTTTTACAGTGGTCTACAAATGTAAGAGGCCAACAGTGGCCTAGAAATGTAAGGTCGTGTTTAGTAATGTACTTGGTCATTGTATTACTTATCCCTATTTTAAAGAATGGAACAGTCCATGACCTTCCGTCACGACTCACTGCTCGATTTCTATCTATAGTGGCTCATATAGTTTTAGAATTTATAATGCTGTGTTCCTCTCCCCGGTTACTAAGAATTCGTAAATTCACGTGCTACATGATTATAGGTGCGTGAAATAAACCTGTTAATTCACGTGTTACATGATTAAATAGGTGCGTGAAATAAACCTGTTAATTCACGTGTTACATGATTAAATAGGTGCGTGAAATAAACCTGTTAATTCACGTGTTATTTTACCATGAAATTCATTGCAGTTAAGAACAAAACAATAAACTATATATGACAACAAAAAATAAAATATTGCATGGCCATCTCTTGTATTCATTCGCGTTGGATGTATGATTATATAAATCTACCGTTTCCGATAGAAAATATAGTGCATTGAGACGGTTTCGTATTTACTGCGTAATATTACTATTTACAGTGGAAACTGTCTGTTGGATAATGGAGATTTCTACGACGAACAGGAATATACAAATCACGTGGCTCTACTTCCAGGCCAACTTCATTCACCAGACGAACAGTGTAAACTTGCCAGGGGAGATAACTCCAACCTTTGCTCCGTGAGCATCCTGAATATTTTAATTTGTACACTAAGCGTAATCAAATCTTTTCTGTTTATGTCAATAATTTCATCGCAAAAATATTCGTAAATTTTACTGTTTTCTAGTTTCTATGTTTATGTTTGCTAACAGCTATGGTCATTTCAGGGCCGCCTTTGTAAAAGTGGAGAGAGCATACAAGAGAACCGGACATTTATATCCCTGTAGACTCTTATTTCTAACAGTTTTCCTGGTTCTTTATTATGCCCGTCGTAAAGCATCGATACACGCTTTTTATACACAGAACTTGGAACAGTAGTTATGATGGGGACACTGAAAAGCGTCCCTGATATGTTGGAAGGATGAGCCGACAATTGAACCCACGACCATTTAAACAGTAGACTAGATCGTTACCACTAGACCACCGATGCACCATCAATTGCTTTATATACAAAGATTTTACTTTTTCAATTTTTGATAAAAAATGATGAATCGCCGTGTTTTTTGTGTTTTAGTCTCCGACTGATGAAGATATTTGTCGTGTGATGATGTGTCAGGGTGATGATGGATATTGCTGGTTTTATGCCGCTGCACGTGGTACACCGTGCGGAGAGTCATCCCTAAACAAGGTGCTTATAAATTCCATACGTCAGTTCATACCTAGTCAAGATTTAAACTGTACTTGTTACTATGTTTCAATACTTTAAGACTACAGTGCAACCTCTCCAAAGCAACACCCTTTATAAAGTATGTTGTTGTTGAGAGGTTGTTACTCTCGAGAGGTTAGATTAATAGTTAAAATCGTGCAGTGAGAAAAATCACACTGTTGAAGGGAGGGTGTTGCTCTAGATAGGGCAACTCTGGAGAGGTTGTACTGCATCTACCACTTAAAGCATTTCATAGAAAAATAATGTTGGCGCGAAAAATAACTTCTCATGCGACTGGCCGATGTAAAAGTTCTCATTTAGAAAATATCTGTAATAACATGAGTTTGTGTAGTAATATAACCATTGAAGTTTCTTTCTGTAATTTAATTCCTCTGCAAATACATGTACATGTTTTATGAGCTGACCAATCAATCAATGAATCAATGAATGAATGAATCAATGAATGAATGAATGAATGGATGGATGGAGGACGGACGGATCGACCGACCGACCGACCGACCGATCAATCAATCAATCGATATCAATCGATATCAATCAACTTAATCAATTTGTCTATTTGTAGTGGTGTATTGAAGGACTATGTGTAACAAAGTCGGATGATCATGTTGGGTCTGGTAAGTATGAATATCTATACTTCGGTGTGTTGACTTGAACACAGTAACACTGAATTGTTTTCAATCCATCTGTCACTGTTTGATTTTATACATGTCACACTTATTTGTAAGATTTCACTACAAATTCATAATACAATTTACTTGACTTCACGCTCTCCTGTTTTATAAATAATTAATGTCCGTAAAATAAAGCCTTGAAAAAAAATGAGATCTTATTTCTTGCGCAAAACGTATGATTCGATTGAAAGCTGAAACCTTTTTACATGAGTATTTTTAAATATTGCAGCAGGAACCGGAAGTGGCGATAGTAACACCGGAAGTAATACTGGTTCCGGTGGTAACACCGGAAGTCAGATCACGGATGCCCCAGTCCAAACTACCGTCAATACTGGTGGGAATGCTGGTTGTGAGAATCTTGGCTGGAATACCTGGACGTGTGATGATATTTCTACATATTTCTTTGATACCTACAATATGGTACCATCACAATGGTGCCAGGATCCAGAGTGGTATAACAACTGTTGTGCACTTTGTACTGGTAAGCAGTCTTACATATCAATAATCAAAGCACTGAAAGTACTCATGGAAACTGAACTAACTGCATTGCAACATTTTAACAAGTGCATGGCGGGTGTAGCAAACGTACTAACTTACAGTATAACCTCTCTAGAGCGGTCCACTGTTGAGCAACAACCTCCCTTCAACAACAACATGCTTTTTCCCACTGCACGATTTAAGTATTGTTTTTTTATCCCTCTATAGCAACAACCTCTCAACGACAACAACAACAGCATAATTTTGGTTCTCACAAAGGGTGTTGTTTTGGAGAGGTTACACTGTACTTTGGTGCGCATAAGAATTCATGCGTTCCAAGTGAGTTCAGTTCAGTTTCCAAATACATTTTAAAATGCTTGTATCTACATTTGTTTATCAGTTACATTTTAGTTTTTCTTTGTCAGTGCCCTCACAGTATTTATAACACATGCATATTAAATTTGATTAAGGAGTATATTATAGCTAGTTGTACTATTGATATCTTAAATTTTGTGACACAAGTTTATTATTCACTTTAATTTTGAACATAGGTGGCGGACAACAGGTAGTACAGACTACCACTACCACCACCACTACCACTCCAGCCCCAGTAAGTGGTGGTGATTGTGAGGATACAGGTTGGAGCTGCGCCAGTGGACCTTGGACATGTCAGGAAGTCTCTGACTATTTCTATGGCAATTATAACTACGTACCAACACAATGGTGTCTTGACCCCAACTGGAAAACTCGATGTTGTCAGTTTTGTGCCGGTGCGTTTTTTCTCTCCACCGTTTACTTTTCAAGCTTGATTTTCGTAATTGAATCTTCATAAAATCAACGGACCGTGTTGATCCATAATCCAATATACAGTCAAACCTGCGTTAGCGGCCACCTCCGAATAAATGCCACTCTGTGAATACAGGCCATTGTTAAAAAACCTTCATTGATTGTTTACAACAACATGATCTCCGAATAAGGACCACCTGTCAATAAAGACCATATGTTGTCTTTTCCAAGAGTGGCCTTTGTTCACAGGTTTGACTGTATTCTACATGATAACTACATTTACGCTCCTTATTTATGATAACGCATGAATATTTACATTGTTTCAAAGGAAAAGTTTGATCATTTTGTTTACCACAGACAACACTTTTGAAAAATGCAAAATGTGTTTAATATAGACTTGACCATTATATAATTATACCATTATATATATATATATGTTGGTGTCCGTTACTCAAATTACTAAAACATATTTATTCATTTTGATTAACCCAAAGTTAGATCAATTAAGATATTATCTTAATAGATTTTTTAATACTGAACAAGTGATAAACATAGATTTGAAGCCAGCCAAGTTGAAAATATTTCGTTTTGTTATATTTTCAGGATATGGTATTTAAAACAACAACGTGCGGTAGAAAAAAACGGACAACGCTGATACTGAATCCTGACTAAGAATATGAACTTTGTATACCTACAATGGGGTTACCAATAACCAGGACTATTTAACACTGAATTTTCCAATTACATGTATAAAGACAAATAATTTTAAACAGTATTCTACATGCTAAAAATCTCATTCGTGAAAGAAGTATAAATTGAGATATACATGGATATGTAAAAAAGGCTACGAACGTGACATGATATTGTTGATGTATGTAAATTATCATCTAACCAAAGAACGATGAACGAGATTTTATGGCGTATACAGTCATATACTACATAAATCCCAATATCAAAAGTTTTTTAATGTGTTTAGTCTGGAAATTAGTAACCTCATGATCATGTTATTTATATAATCATAATTGATAACATATTTATAATAAATCATTGAGCATCATACAGTGTTTGTGTTCTGAAATATTAAATAAAAGAAATCTGGGGCCGTATTCATGAAGCTCCTAATGGAAAAATATTTATAAAATTTATTACAATTTAATCTTTTTAAACTTTTGATCTAATGTAGAAACTATTTTGTCACGACTTTCTTCTTTTCGTAGTGATTGATATATTTTCAATCGGGAATCAAAATATCTAGGTCGTATAGCCCTGATTCCACTTGATATCCAATGGTAGTACATTACGTCATCGCGTACCTGCCACCTCTAAGACGAAATGTGTTTTTTATAAGAACTCGAAAACGTAAAGGAAAATAGTTAGCTGGGCCGATAACTGGAAAAATATTTCACTTGATGATACAAGCACCAAATTTGGCATGAATGTTCAGCACGGCCAACTCTATAAAAAAGCACATCAGCCCATAGGAGATCGAAGTCAGGAACTGTTTTTTTCGGCAATTTTGCCTTTTTCACATGGAATATTGCCCAAACTTTAATAACTCGGTCGTATTTTATCCAAATATTGATCTTGACTTTTGTAAAGGGTCGGGTAATCTGAAAAAAGAGAATTAAGGAGTGACATACGCCATGTAATCCGCAACACTGAAACGCTAAGAGTGCCTCCCCTTGGCGCGGCTAGATTTTACCTACCCCGCTGGTTCTCCCAGTCCCAACGCGGCGCAATATTGTACCGGAAACCCGGCAATTGTAAATTGTAAATTAAAACTGGGTGGTGAAGTTGACACTCGACTATAACAGCGGATACTAACATTCATATGGTTCATATAGTGTCCCCGATTATAATACAAATAAACGACATCACTATTATAATACAAATGCAGTTATGGTCTCACATTCAACTCAAACCGTGTTTCTTGTAAAGGATGTATACCTGAATTTAAGTAAATGTAGAATACAGCGTCGTAGCCATGCCGAGGCAGTAAAACTGTTGCCGCGAGTAAAATAAACAAGAAATGTCTTTAAAAAAAGATAATCGGCGCAGGTACAGATCTGTTATTATACTCAATTCACATAATTATGTTGTTTAAAGCTTTGTGTGTTTATTTGTTTAAGTTGGGTTTAGCACCAGTGCCTGATTTAACATTTAAATATTTTAAACCAGTTGTACTATTACCATAACAGTTCAGGCCATAAACAAAACTCTTGAGTTTATTTTGCATGGTTAAAAACATTTCGATATTTAATTTTATACAGTTGTAGATTTTGTTTATTGCATTATTACGAACAACTAACAATTACGAATTCTGCCCTAAAATTTCATAACGACAACACTTTAAAACCAATGACAAACTTCCTTCTTCAGCTCAAAATTTTGTATTTCATTGGTTCAAATGTAGGTCAAAATCAATTTTAATACAGCTGCGCCGAAAAATAAAAACTTGGGAAATCAATTTGCTGAAATGATAGAATAGGATGAGTTGTCGCATATATTCTAAGTATCAGGTTCTTTGGAGGCCTCGGAGGCAACTACATCGGCGTACCTCAGCGTGGCTACGACACTATACGAGGGATGTCTTGGAAGTTAGCGGAATTAACATGACTGTTATATACTATACTATACCGAGGTAAAACTGGTAAAAAATGTCAGCGCTATTAATTAATCTGAACAAACTTAAATATAAATTGATATAGCTAAATTATTCCTCGTTACAAATGGCGGTCTCCATAGTAACAGCCATACATATACTAGACGACAGTAAGCGTCAGACCGTCGGGTAATTACTTTAGTAAGCCAAGGGAGGTAATTATTCTAATTCTAAAATTATAATTCATAATAAATTTATATGGATTATGGTAAAATTGTGTGTTTCTCTATAATTTAAATCACTCTGCTTTAAATATCATCGACGTGCTAAGAAAGGATTTTTAACTTGTATGTAAATAAATTAACTGAATTATATCGCATTAATTATATTAATTGATAAGCGGTCTAAGTATAAAGCCTAGGTACGATTCCTGCGGCATTACCATTCTTACAACTATCAACTGAATGTTCTTTTGACTGAAAAAGACACAAGACTTGTTTTAGATCCATTCTTGAAGGTCCAAATGGCATTTCGGGAAACGATTTGGCTACGTATACATTGGTGTCTATATATACTATCCGCGGTTGGGGGCATGTCCGCTATATACGCGGTAATTTAAGGAGCCTTTTTCGTCTGTTGTGGACATGTTTCTGTTGTCACGGATGTCTGTTAGCACTGGTTAAGCGGTACTTATTTCTGAGAGTATGATAGAAATATATGAAGTAAATAGTTGGGTTTTATTTTAGATACATATATAGATATATAAATTATGATATGTTGTGTATTTACATTATAAATGCGTTGAACACGCTGACCGAAGCGAGGTGTGAAACGCCTTCATAAAGGCCTTGGATTTGTATAGAGTATATATATCATGTCCCGGGGGTACACGTATTGACTACGTAGAGGTAAAATAAGACCTGAAGTTGCAAATATTCATTAATATTACTTTAATTGACGTTTCAAATATTACCATACTTCACCAACATAGTGTATATTATATTGCGAAGCGCCATTGAAAATTAGAACTGATTTGGAGTTACAGTGAAATTACTGGACATGTAAATACGTTCGAAGCCTATTGTTATTCACATTTTGTCAACTTTATCGCGTGTTATCGCCGTCGTACAAAAGGTGGATATTTTGTTGAATGGATTATGTATGGCCTTTACAGGCCG
This sequence comes from Lutraria lutraria, assembly GCA_964023205.1. Classification (NCBI taxonomy): domain Eukaryota; kingdom Metazoa; phylum Mollusca; class Bivalvia; order Venerida; family Mactridae; genus Lutraria; species Lutraria lutraria. The sequence continues at coordinate 30,456,602 of OZ026846.1, read as the reverse complement.
TCATCACCAGACGCATTGCGTCTACTTTTCTTTCGTCCCTCGGATCGAGGGACGAAAAACCTACATGATGCGTGTATGTGGTTGCACGGTCATGCCTAGTTCCCCTGTCTTCTCCAGTAAGACATGTCCCTTATAATTATTGTCTGTTGGCATCTCCTTTATAATTGTTGTCTGTTGGCATATTCTTTTAAAATAAAGCCTGTTGGTACCTTTGAATTATCGCCCATATTTTACGTTTATTCAAAAAATCTCACTGTTTACCAGGGATCTCCTTAGACAGCTAATGTCACTTGGGGTCAGATTTCTCTCCTTTCTCAAATTATGCATGTGAAGAAAAGAACAGACGGAAAAGTTGATTTGGACAATATCTAGCACATGCTGAAGTATTTCGGCAAAGATTGCTATTAATTATGGAAGGAAACCTTTATTACTCATTGTTGTATTGAAACCGAAAGGGTATCCTCGGTCTATTTTTAGAAATGTGTACTTCCTATTTTGACTTGTATTTCTAATTATGTAAACAACGAAACATGTCAGACAGGTCGTGCACAGTAAGAAAAACGTGTTTTAATTAATCTTCTTTATCAATACGAGGTTTTAGTTAAGGTGGGTCACGGGTTTCCTCGCGAAAAATTGCCACCACTACAGAGTTCGATCAAAACCTTTTAAGATTTAATGACGGCAAAATGAAGCTATATTAACTTTTTCGGATTTGTAAATAATTCTGCACAGCAAATTTCATAGCTTAATATACAAAATTATCGGAGCAGTACAAGAAATAACGCGAAAAAAACATATACAACATATCGCTCCACTAAGTGGCCGTTTTTTTAGCGGTTTCAATGGAAATATCATTTGAATACATCATTTTTGCTTTAGCCAATACTTTGAAGGATGTTCCTGCAAAAAGATTTTCTTGTGCGTTGACTTCTAGAAACTGAACACTTTTCGGAAGGAAACCCGCGACCCACCTTAAGTATTAAAATATATTTGCCTTATTTATGTTTATTCAACACCACCATAACACGTAGTTTTCATGCATTTACCTAGTTTTGAAAGCGAGGTTTAATGTTTGGCAGGGGTCTTAAAATAGTTCTATCTAGGGTGCGCACCCTAGTTAGGAAATACCTATTCAATAATGAAAAAAAGTGTTTAAAAATGGGTATTTTTCGATTCTCCAAGTGAAATCCATATACTTCGAATTCAAAATAACGTATACAATCACTTTTTGTCGAGCCCGCCTGCGGTGAGCTCGACATAGTCGCCACAATGGCGGTTGCGTGTCTGTTAGTTAGTTAGTTAGTGAGTGAGTGAGTGAGTGTGTCCGTCCGGATCCTTGTCCGGGCTGTATCTCCCTTATGCATTGACACTTTTAAAAATAACTTGGCATAATTGGTAAACACCATGAGACGGTGTGCAGTGCGCAAAATCCAGGTCTCTAGCTCAAAGGTCAAGGTCACACTTAGAGGTCAAACGTCAAAAATGAGCATTATAGACCTTGCCCGGGCTGTATCTCCCTTATTCATAGAAACTTTTTAAGATAACTTGGCATTATTGTTAAACACCATGAGACGATGTGCAGTGCGCAAATTCCAGGTCTCTAGCTCAAAGGTCAAGGTCACACTTAGAGGTCAAACATAAAAAATGAGCATTATAGACCTTGTCCGGGCTGTATCTCCCTTATGCATAGACACATTTTAAGATAACTTGGCATAATTGTTAAACACCATGAGGCGGTGTGCAGTGCGCAAAATCCAGGTCTCTAGCTCAAAGGTTTAGGTCACACTTAGAGGTCAAACGTCAAAAATGAGCATTATAGACCTTGTCCGGGCTGTATCTCCCTTATGCATAGAAACTTTTTAAGATAACTTGGCATAATTGTTAAACACCATGAGACGGTGTGCAGTGCGCAAGATCCAGGTCTCTAGGTCAAGGTCACACTTAGAGGTCAAACGTCAAAAATGAGCATTATACACCTTGTCCGGGCTGTATCTCCCTTATGCATAGAAACTTTTTAAGATAACTTGGCATAATTGTAAAACACCATGAGGCGGTGTGCAGTGCGTAAGATCAAGGTCTCTAGCTCAAAGGTCAAGGTCACACTTAGAGGTCAAACATAAAAAATAATCATTATACACCTTGTCAGGGCTGTGTCTCCCTTATGCATTGAATTATTTTAAAAATGACTTGCCATAATACAATACAACCATGTGTCTTGGGCAACACCCAGATTTTTATAGGTCAAAGGTCAAGATTACACATTCGGTCAAATATATTTTCCTTGTCTAGGCTGTAACTTCTGTTTGCATTCAAGGACTTTTAAATAAACTGGTATAAAAGTTTACTTCAATGAAATGATGTGTCATGAATATCACCCATACTTGTAGTTCAAAGGTCAAGATCACAAGCTGGCTAAACAGGGGCTCGACATGTTGCCCTTGGGCTTCTAGTTTAAAAGTTTTTTCTACTCAAATATTCCAACGTAAAACCTTTAAATAATAAGAAACAAATAAGAATAAAAATATATATACTGTTTAATATCTGTTTGTGACAACACATACAAAACAAAACATGTAATTAATAGTAAATATTAACACCCATCCTAACAAAACAGAGTACATTTTCACAAGCCAAGTCTGCCATATCTGGCCATTCATCAGTGGTTCATAAGAATGTTAAACTCATCAGTGTACATCATAAATAATATTTACAAAACCTGTAAACAGAGTACATTTTCACAAGCAAAGTCTGCCATATCTGGCCATTCATCAGTGATTCATAAGAATGTTAAACTCATCAGTGTACATCATAAATAATATTTACAAAACCTGTAAACAGAGCACATTTTCACAAGCCAAGTCTGCCTTATCTAGCTATCATGGTTCATAAGACCTGGAGATTTAACTTTCATAAAACTGTGTATAAGTTATTATCATAGTATGAATAAATTATTTACGAAAACACTTCTCAGACACATGTTTGGAGTATTTAGTTAACTCAACTTCAAGATGAATGATTCACCAGTGCAATTCCTTCTCTTACACACGTTTTCAAATCTGCCACATCTGGTCCTTCCTGAATAATTCGGATGAGTTTTGTCACCTTATCATGGGACATGGATGGCCTTGCTTTCGTTTTTAGTCGTTTCTGAGTGGAAAACCCCCTCTCACAGGCAACACTGGTGAGTGGGGCAGTCAGGACATGCTTGGCCAGGACACAGAAGTCGGGAAATGTTTCTTCGTAATTCTCAATTAAGATCTGGCACACAGACTTAAGTATTTTCCCACGTAAGTTTTTCAGAGTCATTTTAAATTGAAGATTTTTTTTACGTATCATCACTTAGATTTCTTCTTATTCCCGTTTGCCTATAAATTATTTTTTTGTCCGTTCGCATCTGTAAGTTAATAAAAGACTAGACAGACAAGAGGTGAGGGAGATTACCATGGTGGAGTCTCCCTCAGGAGCGTCTTCCCTTTGGGCATATAGGGGAGGTGGTCCCTCGTTGGGAGGGTCCCTTGGTGGGAGGAATCGCTGGGGGAAGGGTCCCATGGGAGGAAGGTGGGTCCAATGGGGGTGGGGTCCCATGGGGGAGGGTCCCATGGGGGGAATGTCCCATGGGGAGTGTCCTATGGGACGTCCCTTAGATGTGTTGGGACCCTCTTGAAATCAGAGAAGAGAGACCTCGTCAACAAAACATTATTGTCCTCAAATACCTCCGAGATCGTTTTCAAACTAAGACTGTCAATGAAACAAAGGAGTATAACAACTATACATTAGTTGGTCTACCGCACGCCAACGCCAGTATACATATACTGTTAACTGATGTATACAGATTTCGCATAAATTGATGGATGGAAGGCATAAGGTATGGCATAAGGTATGGCGTCATCGAGATGAACGTTACATAGAATGTTTCACCCGGCAGTGATATTTGATGTAATAGTATGGTCAGGCAAATCATGCCAACAGAAGAAACATTGGCTAGTAGCTGAATGCAGTCTTGCAGTTGATTGAATTGCCATCTCCAAATACAGGGTCAATAGTATATCTACTCAACTGAGGCATTTGTGCCAATATGTTGTAGTAGAGGCAAATGGCAGCATCACTCATCACTGATTGTTGTGAACTTGCACCTTCTAGTCACTTCATTTAAAAGACATAAACAATTAATTCCCCTGCAATATGAACACCATCCAGGTAATAGATACCCAACTACCCTCGCCCGCACGGATACATCCTATCTATTCAGTAATGGCTACCTGCTATTGATTACAATAGCATTAGAGTGCTTAACATAGACAATGAACGTTTAATTAAAAATGGTCCCCATGTCAAGTTTCATGACAATGATGACATCAATGTGTTTTTGTTGTGACTTGACATTCACTTATTTAAATTTGAAGGTTCAGGCTTCCACATAACAATCAGTCATATTAAAACGCAGTGCATGTAATTCCATTAACACATATTAAACTAGAGGCGTTTTTCAAACACATATGCCCGCTAAACGCCAACTGGATAGTAATTTAATTCAGATTTTTAATCGGTCAAGGGCTTGACCGTTGACCCTCTGATCTCGAAATCAGTCATCTTGTATAATGATCAATCTCCCTTCCTAATCTGAGGACCATAGGCAAAATTACTCACTAGTTATTGGCAAACAAAGTTTTCGCGTTGAATGTCACTGTCACCGAAAAACGTATGTCAGATTTTTATGTTGTAGGTCGCCATTACCTTAAACTTTGACCTACTGACCCCAAAATCTAAAGGAGTTACTTACATGTGATGAACAACCTTTCAATCCTTCTTCGAAGCGCGAGAGCATAATGAATAAAATATTTTCAGTGATATTTCTGTGAAAAGAAAGAAATTCCGGCTTGAAAATGGCCGCCATCTAGAAAATGGCCGCCATTTGAAAAATCAAAATGGCCAACATGCTTTTTGAGAAAAGGACACATTGAACAACAACTGTGCCAATTTTGGTGCTTGTATCACCAACTGAAAGATTTTGAGATATTTTCTACTTAATCTGCCTAGCTGAATATCGATAGCGCACCAATTAAGGAACGGCTATTGTAACCAAAAGAGTTGTAACAGTTCATGATGTTAATGCCTCATCTTGGCTTGAAAACGGGATCAAGTATTTTTCTGGATGGTCCCACCCGGACATTTGTCACAAAAATGCAAAAAACATTATCCCGTTTCAGGCCTTTATTAAAGATTTCTAACTGTACGGACTTTCTTCACATCATATCCTTAATGCTCTATATAATTCAAATTACTTTCAAAATGATAAGGCAATATACCTGTGAGTCGAGTTTACAACTTGAAGAACCGGGGATCAACTGATGACGTACGTATATGTATATGAAAACAAAGAACCTTTCTGTAGGACTTAGGGCGCTTTTGTTTGCAACAAACCGGTTTGGTTTCCAACTGGTTTGTCAAACTGTCCGTTTGTTAAGTAAAACTGGTTTGAAACGAAAAAGGTTTTGCCATTTGTTTAAAAATTCTCGAACCGGATTGTCAAGATAGGTAACATAAACATAAGCTCATACGAGCTTGTACAACCGACTATAAAACATGATAAATATGTATAACAAGCGAAAAAAAGCTGAAAGATAAAGTGTAATCATTAAGCAGTTTCAACAGATTTTACAAATTTTCATGCAACATAAAACGACATATAAAAGCACATAAAACAACATAAAAGCATATATCACATATATAACACAAGCATACATTGACATGATATAACAAGACAATAGTAATTAAGCAAGCAACATTTACTGAGTAGCAGCTTAAACATATAAAAAAAAAACGAAAAAAAAAACAAAGCAACAGGAAAAAGATTCTTATATAGATTCTAGTACACAAAGTTAAGCGTACATGCATTTTTATGCTGCTCCATGTCACTTGATACTTGAATAACATGACTTAGCGTGGTGTACGTACGTGTGCAAGACAATATTTTTCTAATCAGGGAATTACAAAAGAGATGATAACTTCATTCTTTTTTATTATTTATCTTTATAAGAGTGTGTTCCTGTTGATATATCAAGAACATGGTAAAGCTCTTTTCTATCGCCATGGAGATTAAAATGCAACTTCAAACTGTCTGTCCGTTTGTTCGCCACTCAGTTTAAATCGAAACAAGTTTTAGTTTACAGTCCAACGCGTGACCAAACCTAAAACCTTAACTGAAACTGGATATTTTCAACAAAAGCGCCCTTGGCGTATAGGCCAAGGGCCCATAATCGAAACCCTCCCCCCCTAGCGGGATTTTTGTACACCTATATATTTTTGAAGCTTAGGGTATATGTTAACAAATTCCAGTTGTTGGACGATTAAGCGATGCTGGATAAGCAAACGGCCGGGCTGTTTCCATGGCAACCAGCAATATTTCTAAGATTTAGCTTTGTCGTAATAAATACGCAAAATGTCGTTTATTTCAGTTATAAAACATACAAAATAGTTTTAAAATATGATCAATATAATTATTATATCCCAGGCGTAGTTTGTTATTGATTTGCTCATTTGCATATTCGTGAATATTAATGAGAATCTAAAAAATGGGCTTAAATTGGTAAAATATGACCTTATATGGCAAATGAGTATCATTTGTTCTTTCATTTTTATTTGAAAAGGTTTTAAATGACTAATAAATATTAGGAGATTGTTTATCTATTCATATGCCATTCAATACACTCATGGTATCACTTTATTATAGCTAGAAAGCGGGTGGGGTAAATTGACCCCAAAATATAAAAACACCATTGTTTGATAAATAAATGGTTTTATGACAAATGACAAAGTAAATTTGCACATACTTATTGCAACAACATACTTTATGTACAAAATTGTTTGTTTGAAAGCAAAATACTACTGTGTCTGTGTCTGCTTTATACCCCCCCCCCCCCGAAAATGGGATATTATATATATCACCAAGACACAGCGGAAATATCGAAAGGATCATGATAAACTGAACAGTTACTACATTTGTCGCAATGTTATAAGTTCTTTTTCAACAATCTTATATTACATTTGTTTGCAATTAAGACTTATAGTCAACAACATAGATATACGCAGAAGCAAACACTTGCATGTTAGTGTCTCATTCTGAATAGCACTATCATATACTCTCATGGAATCACAAGCAGGTTTTAGGGTCGGAATGGCTACGATTGGCCACATATTTGTACTGCATAGATTAATTAGATTTAATTATTAATAATGCACTTTCAGCGATTGTTCTAAAGCTTTCGATTATTTGGTTTGCCGAAATATATGATATTCAGGGCAAAGAGGAAGGTTATATATAAGGTCATTAAGTCCATGGATGTATTATCAAATTACAACCAGAGTAAAATTTAATAATGAGATCGGCGAATTATTCTATGGTCATCTTGGACTAAGACTGGGGGAAAGTTTGTCGCCTTTTATATTTTCCATGTACCTTAATGATCTGGATGACCAACTTTTAAACAGAGCAAAAGGCATTGATTTACAGGTTTTATTAATGTAAACCGAGGTCATCGTGGTATTTGCTAACTCATCCGAACTACAAAGTAATCTTAACATATTGGATGTATACTGTGACCGTTGGAAATTTACTGTTAACAAAGATAATTAATATAATCAGAAAAGGAGGGCATTTGCCAACAGTTACCAAAGTTGTGAATAGGAAATCGTTAACAAATTTATGTATCTTGGAATAGTGTTTTGATCTGGAGGGTCCTTTGTAGAAACGCACAAAACTTTAGCTGACCAAGCTCAAAAATCTATCTTTACATTAAGAAAATGTCTGTGTATATTTCATAACAAAACAATAAGGCACTCTTTAGAATTGTTCGATTAGCAATTGAAAAAGTTCACACTTAGTATTGAAAATCTTTATTATGAGTAAAAAGTAGCACACAAAAATGTGTGTATTTTATACACGGAGAATTAGGTCGATTAGATCTTCTCACTAAGAATTATGCAAGATATAAACTTTTGGTTGAAAGTTACTAATAAAAGCGAAAGGAAACAGATAATATGTACAAATACGTGTATACCGAATCATGTTTAAAGATATTGTAAAGAAACCGTACATCACTAATTGGGCATATAATGTTAAAGATACATTAAATGAACTAGTATTCTCTGAAGCGTTGTACTCACAGGGTGTATGTAATGCTAAACTATTTCTGTTATTGTTAAAACAATAAGTTGAAGACATTGTCATGCAAGAATGGAATAATCGAGTACAAACGTCATCTTATTCCAGGGTTTTTAAGGTTTCTGCAAATTTTGACAACAGCATGTATCTAGTTAATGTAAATGTTAAAAAATTGCTCATAGCCATGACAAGATTTAGGCTTTCTTCTCATCCTTTAAGAATTGAGACAAGACGTGGTTTATTTATCAAGTTTCAGGCCATTTTTTCATGATTTTCGCCATTGTCTTTTGAAAAATACGTACATTGTACATGCTACAATACTTCCTTTCTTATAAACGACAACTTTTACTTTGAACAGCTGAAAAGACTTTTTAAAACTCCGAAATCCAACTCAATTTTTAGGGTTTCCATAATAACGGGCAAAATGTTAGCTGGGACCATTATACACGCATGAATAATGGTCCCAGATATCAGGGAGACTATCTCACCCTAGTCTCCCTCTAAGCCAATCCCTGCATAACCATCAGATAGACTACAATTTTCCTTGCTGTTTGTCATCTCTACCTTAAATCATGCAGTTCTCATTTTCGTGTTTAACATTAATATACGTTGACATTGTGGGATTTTAATAAAATTATCACTCAGTGATATTGGTTTAAATCTAATTACATGTAAATGTGTTGTATTTCACTGTTAGTTATGTGAACTACCTACCTGAAACTGAAACAATAATGTTGAAAATTGTCAGAACTGAAAGAAAACAAAATTAATGATATTTGTAACTGCATGGCTATTTTGACGTGTGAAAAATCGTTGCATATCGCTTGACCGTCAATGACACACTGATAAATGGCTTCATGATCACCAGTATCATTGAGCGAATATTGCCTTAGTAGATTTATTATGAATATTGTCATGATGGTCATTTATTATCCTGCATCAACTATTACAGTGAATATTGTCATGATATTTTGAAATTTTCTAATTTCCTGAACTACTGATTATTTCAATGAAAATCACTTCAAATGTGAGGTATGGAGGTCCGTTGTTTACCCTACTTTTGTTAATATTTTGCAAACGACAAAATCTATTTACGGTAAGAAATCAAGCTATAGTGTTCTTTCAATCGTAGCCTATACAACCCGATCAAGAAAATACGCTAATCTTTAATCAGGTTCAAGTCTGTATGCGTGACAGCAATAGATTCACATGAAAAGTACCATGCATTATAATGCTTGAGAAGACTCCTTCTTCATTTCTACACATACCCTTTCTCTCTCTTGATTTATACAGTAATATTATTTTCCCATTGTGTTACTGTCTAATTTTTTTCTTTTTGTTTTCTAATTTATTTTACTGTTTGATCACAAGACCCATATCCCTATCTCTGTATGATTTAATCTTTAATCCATTTTATACATACCAATAGTTAAATTGTTGAATAGTTCTTAAAATTTAACTGGAAGTCTATCCAAGGAGAAGAATTTAATTAGAAGTTCTGTCTTCCATTCCCATCCTTTCCAAAACTGATGTAAATTTGTGTACAATTACCTATATGTACAATGTATCATAGACAGGAATAAATATGTTTAAACGAATCGTAGCCTAGAATCAACCGACAAATAACAAAGCATAATTATGTGCAGTAATTTGAAATAGTTGATGGATGCATTACATATAACATGTATTTCAAAGTAACCAAAGATAAAAAAGTGTTAAGAAATTGTTTTTTGATCAGGTGAGCTTTTAAGTCGATGAATGTCCGGTGTCTTCACCAATCCTAATAAAGGTCTTTGATGAGATTGATTGTGGGCGAAATTGATTTGGTACATGCAGTTATGGGCCCTTATATGAGATGAAAACTATATTACCTGGTCATTAATTAAATTGTCTTTGTTCTCAAGTAAGCGATCTAGGGCAATCTTGGCCCATTTGTTTCAGATATTATCTAATAATTATATCCAGTGCTTTCTGCAAATTGTTGCCCTATATACATGAATAACTGAAAAAATAGTTTTTTACTCTTTTTTACAGTTAAAAGGGACATAATTCTTGTTATTTTTAGTTCAGAGTTATCTTTTCCTTTTCAAATATGTATATTAATATAAAATATAATTATCTTAAGCAATGTGGGTTGAGAACTTGGTCATTTTGGACTCCATAATCTCTTGTATACAAAAATTAAAAAAAATGAAATTTCGAAATCAGGGGGAGATAATCAATCGCATACTGTAGGCTTAATCAGCACCTATATTTCGTCCAACAAGTGACATTCGATGGGGGATATATTAAGCTTTACAATGATATATGTGTCATAAAATCCCGCTTGGGGGGGACCTAGGGTACAGGTAGCCCATACTCTAGTAGTATAGACCTGTCTTTTTGCTGAAAATATTATCCTTTCTTGTAGTTTATATACGTAGGGTTAATAGTTTATGATTAACGGTGCGATTGTTGTTTTTATTGATACAAAATAGTCCGTCAGCACATGTGTGGACTTCAATATTAACTTATTGAAATTTTATTGGTAAGATAACCGTGATTTATGTATTCTAATGATATAAGTATTATCTAGATACTTAATGGTAGACATCTGTTTAATTGTTTTTAGTTGATGCGACTTAAATAAATGTAAAAAATGAAATAGTTATATGTGGTACGCATTTCGGATACACTTATTCGGATATCACAATTATTTTGAACAAGTGGGAAACTGTTCAATTATGTTGTTAAGAATTACTAGCGTTAGAATTGATGTGAGCAGTGTGTTGTATTATTTGTGTGATATAACATTGTCATTTTTCTGATGTAACAAGTTTCACAGATCCAAACATGCCATATTTTCAGAGGGTCAATAAGTGAGATTTGCTTCTGAAGGGTCATTTTTAAGTGAGATTTGGGTAAAAATAAGTGAGACTTTTTCTCTAACTACTTTGCGCGCGCAAGATGGCGCTTTTTGCATGCAAAATACCTTTATTTACACCCATGAATTGGAATAAATGCATTCATAGATATTTATTAATTAAAATAAAGACAAAGTAAGTTAAACAGAATTTATTTAACATGGTATAGTAAGTTAAGCAGCACATATGATATTCAAAGTATCATCATACTGAAGAACACAGCATTAATTAAGTCTCTTCATCTACAGCACATTATATATGCTTAAATGTCATGACATTGTCTTATTGCTGTTAACCACTGGGCATAGTTTGTTTTGACATCATTTCATCCCAGAAACAGTCTAGGGGTGTTGTTTCTTTGACAAATTTTCAAAGCTGTGTCATTGGTGAAAGAAGATTTTCTTCTGCTTCTTCAAGAAGTTCTTTGTTCAAGTAGTTGACCTCTGGTGCCAACTTCTCAGCCAGTTTAAGAACTGAAACAAGATAAACAATGCTTCAATTTCAGTATGACAATGAACTTACAAAGTAAATTTCTGTAAGATAAATAAATTCAATATAATTCATCAAGGAAGTGCAACACTATCTGAAAACCTACATGATAGTTCTTACTTGAATTCTTTGCACTAAAGTACATTATATTCTTCAGTATTTTACAATTGTGAAAAATTAGTCATCTGATTATTAAAGACACATTCAGTAGCCAGAATAATTCATCTCTACTCAGAGCTGTAATACAACACCGCTAATTTACTTTAATTACTTTACCCCACCCACTAGTTTAAACAGGTCATCTAAATTAATCACTCGTTAATTTACTATTCAGAGAACATATAACAAACAGGCTATCACCTTATCAATTAATATGATGATTAAATACAACTTACCATGGTTACATACAACATACCGCCCGAGGTGATATAAAACATACGCCAAGTTTACAGGCAATAAACAAAGTGTCAACTTTTAACTGCAATCGGAGAGTTCGGTTATTATCGTAAAAACACATGTTGTCGTAGTTGTTTACTGCACGGCATATTTTTTTTATCTGAGGTACGATTTTCCGTGAGATTTCGATCTAACGGTGTTAGACCGTGAGGAATGGTCAAAATACGTGAGAAAAAGCCTCACGACGTGAGATATGGCATGTATCATTGAAATAGATTGATGATTGATCAGCAATCCAATAGAACATGTAGAATTAGATAACCTGAGAATTTAACCGGAAGTAATTTGGGATCTCAGATAATTCCTCAATTTCTATCTTATGATCCATTTATCATACAAACAGCTAGCCTAGGCTACAATGAATTAATAAATCTGAACGGTACACTAGCTTACTAAAACCGAAGGCAAAGACCTACACATACATGTATGTATAGGTCTTTGCTAAAACGTAATGTTGTTTACAATCTCTTGTCAAGAAGGGCCGGACCATGTGAGCAAGGGACACTATGTAGATTACAGTTATTGACATATATAAGTGAAGCCTTAATGAATTCAAATGGTATGAAGGCCTAGTTAACTTCCTTGGTCTTCATGCCATGATCATGATGTGGCTTTTCATAAATTCAATACTTAGTGGTGAATTTTTGGATGAAATTGGGAAAAACATAGGCATAGTATAAGTGTATTAGTTATAAGTATGAGAATAAAAATCAAATAAATTCCACAATTTTCCAGTGCGTGATTCCATTGTGAAAATTGCATAAATTTTTCATATTTCAGGCTGTTGCTAGGTGTGTTTGGTGGTGTTAACTTGTATCAAATAGAAAGGCACACAATTGTGTCTCTCAAAGACTTGAAATGGTGCGGAAAAAGATTGACAACAGAATTCGAGTGTTGATTGAGAATGGTGTGGCAGAGAAACATAGAACTCTGTTTTTTGTTATTGGTGACCATGCCAGAGATCAGGTATTGTATAATACTGTATTTCTTCTCCTGTTACTTTGATGTGTATATCATGGTGAATTTTAAATATATACTTACACTTACGTAACAAAACTTTTATTATTTTGATTATAGTCTTCAGGTTTTTTTATACCCCTGCAAATGAAGTTTGAGAATAGGTATATTGGAGTCACTCTGTCGGTCGGTCGGTCCGTCAGTCAGTCCGCATAAAAGTTTGTGGAGCAAACTACTTCCACATTTTTAAGCGATTGCAATGAAACTTGAAATATGTTATCACCATCAAGTGTAGATGTGCAAGACACAATTTTCATGCCAGCAATTCATTACTCTGAAAGTGGCACTGATTATATTCAGTGTCTTCTCATCAGAAAATTAGCTATATTTACCCAACAATGAATATTTCCCATTTTGCATTATAAATTTGCCTCTTTGGTGTAATATCTTCTCCCTTTTACCAGCACCCAGCCTCTTCCCCTTTTCCTAAAAAACCCTGGTCTTGTAGTTATTATTACTGATAAAAGTGTTTGTAACATCCTTTTAAATGCTGGATTTGATGACTTGCAGGAATAAGTGCAACCTTTGTTTGCAGTCAACATTCATTGTGATCACTTCTTTTGTATCTTCTTGTTGTTGAACTTCAGGTTGTGATCTTACATCATATGTTGTCTAAAGCGATGGTTAAAGCCAGACCTTCAGTACTTTGGTGTTATAAGAAGGAACTTGGATTCAGCAGGTAAGTCAAAATTTATTTACTTTATGATGAAATCAATATTACACAAAACAATTGTTTTACAGGGTTGTTCTTTACTATATAGTGGTAGTCTGTTCAGGGCACCTTCTCATCTGAAAATTACTTTGAAAATAAGCAATTTTCCCCTAATTTTCAATTAATTCCTTGAAATTTCATTCCCCAAATTGGTTTCAGGCAAGAAATTGTTTACCAAAAGAGGCTTCAACCCACTATTTCATGCCCATATTAAGGGCTAGGGGTACCTTCCCAAAAACATGAAGAATCCCCCTGTTTTAGGACAATAAATTATGTTATGATTACCTATAGAAATTTCTGTATTGACAAAAGCACATGTTTCAGGGTGTTTTTCTCGTACCTGGTATTATCGGGAGTAGCATAGTTCTATAACATTGTGTATGTTTATAACAAATTGTACAGTATGTGTATTTCAAAGAATAACTTTTTGTAACCATTTTGATATTTAAAAAAAAATACAGCCACAGAAAAAAGAGAATGCGTCAGTTGCAGAGGAAGTTGAAGAGTGGAAAAATGGACATCAAGGAAGACGACCCCTTTGAACTATTTATCTCTGCTACAACCATTAGATATTGCTTCTATTCAGAAACGCATAAGATACTTGGTAGTACGTATGGCATGTGTGTCTTACAGGTTTGTATAGCTTGCATTCAAATGTTCATTTCTCTTAGTTTCTTATGGTTACAAATTTGATGGATCTTGATGGGAGGTAAGCATTAAGTTAGTGTGTAGCTGATGCTGATACTGGGCAACATTGTGTCAGTCTAAGTCATTTTGCTTTGTTTACAAGTCAGGGTTGAAGATTTTTCTATAAACACTAGGATTCATTTTGTTCATAAATCGAGTAAAAACATTTCATTGAACAATTTAGAAATTTATTAAGAATGAAGCGGTGAAAATATATTTGTATGCAGTCAGGTATTTTTCACTAGTGCCAGTTCATAGATATAAACATCAATTATTTACCAGACACCTTTAACTTAGGTATGGCAGTCTGTTATTCAACATTTCATGTATATATCTATCCCTCTTACAGGACTTTGAGGCTCTGACTCCTAATTTGCTGGCACGAACCATTGAGACAGTGGAAGGTGGTGGTATTGTAACAGTATTGTTAAACTCCATGAAGTCATTGAAGCAGTTGTATACTATGACAATGGTTGGTAATGTTTTATAGTTTCCATAAGTTGACTTCAAAGTAGAGCGATATGCTTGTCTGTGTATATTTGTATGCTATATCAGCACTAGATATCAAATACTGGATTCTTTTATCCTAGATATGATGCATTATAAATAAATAATGCAAAAGAATAATTTAGAACATATTAAAACATTATTCCTTATAGTTTCCTTCTATGTTATAGGTTCCTAGGTGACAATGCCATTTTATTATTCTAACTATTTAGAACCTTAAGTTTATAATTATGATAGTAATTAATTCCTAATAAATCATAATTCAATTTCAGTTGACATGTAATTAATTACTTACTTCAACATTTCCATTGTTAGGCCTAGGTTTCCAAGTTTATCAAAAAATAATCCATCCTGGTCATATCATGGCAACTAACATTTGTTATTATGATAGATGCCATCAGATATTATCTTCTTATGTCATCTATTCTATAGTCTTTATGAATGTCCTGTATGTTGATGTACACTGAATATGTTACTATTTTCAGGACGTACATTCTCGCTACAGGACAGAAGCTCACCAGGATGTTGTTGGTAGATTCAATGAAAGGTTTATAACATTGTTTTTAACTCTGTATAACTTACAAGTACGAAGCTCTGAATTATGACAGTTATTTGAAATTTAAGCATTTCTTATGATTGTTAGTGAAATGAAGAAAGAAAAGATGCTATGTGATGTTATGTAGTATTTACATGGTACTTGTACCGGTACTTATAAATCGTGTTTGAGAGATAAATATCTAAGAAAAGCGTTGAACTTGGCCAGGCTAAGGTTAAACTTAGATTGATTTGACTTTGAAGAAAGTTGCATGTTGACATCTACATACATGTTGTACATGTTTGTTGATAAAAAAATATATCGTAGTTCTTTTAAAACCAAACTTCTGTGATCGAAATTCTTCTCTGAACAGAAAAATTCATAGGTGATATGACACATGTCATCTGTCTGATGCTAGTGTTAACACGGATTGTACATTCATTGGTGTGAATTCTTTCATGGAATGACAAAAGTAGCCAGTGCTAGGTATTTGAGTATAAGGCGAAATTGCTGACTGCCGGGGCCTCTGGAAAACACTGATAGATAATATGACTTACATCATTTGTCTGATGTTGCTGTTATTTAATATGTCTCTTGTATTGTTTCAGGTTTATTTTATCGCTTGCTTCATGTACAAACTGTATGGTGATTGACGACCAGTTTAATCTGTTACCCTTTTCTTCACATATGTTGAATGTGCAGCGTGTTCCTACAAAGTCCATCGTAAGTCAAAGTTTAATGATAAAAACTTAACATATTTTCTTTTACTGTGTTTTTTCTCTGTGATTAGTTTTGTTAAATCAGGAACCTTAATACATACATTTGTAGTTGATTAACATTCATTAAATGTACAGAGATTATAGATGGTGCTCTGTTCTTGCTAAAATCTTTTACTATGTGAAGTATGAGCATATAAGTTAGTTAGAATAACGAATAAGCATGCTAGAAAGACTTATTAATGAACTGATACACTGTGATGTAAATCTGTTCTCTATATTACAGGAGGATTCTGTCAGTCCACAGGAACAAGAGTTAATTGACTTGAAGGAATCATTACAGGACACACAACCTGTTGGTTCTCTCATGAAATGCTGTAAGACATTAGATCAGGTACGATAATTAAATCAGCCATTTAAAAATAGCCTGCTTGTCTTTTTAGCTCACATGAGCATATAGTGCTCAGAATGTCTGTCATGGTGATTTCTAGGTTAATATTAGGCTCTCCTAGTTAAACATTGGTATGAAAGAAGTTGTAATATTATGAAAGAAATCTTACTTAAGTGTGCAAGTAAAGGGTCATTATTGCTCTCTTGTTATACATTGTATGATAAATGTTGGTCAAAATTGAAAAATTATGTCAGTTTTATCCCATTTTCTTGTTAAAAGTAAATGATCATAAAAGATTTAATATTGTTGTATGTTTATTATGTCATCAGATAAAAAATAAATTTCTTGTTCTTTCTTTCTTTCAGGCTAAAGCTTTGTTGAAGTTTGTAGAAGCAATCTCAGAGAAAACATTACGTAGTACGGTTGCCATGACAGCAGCAAGAGGGCGTGGCAAGTCAGCTTCCCTGGGTCTGGCAATAGCTACAGCTGTTGGATTTAGTTATTCTAATATTTTTGTGACCTCTCCGAGTCCTGAAAATCTGAAAACTTTATTTGAATTTATATTTAAAGGTTTTGATGCCTTGGAGTATCAGGTAGGAAGATTTCAGATTTGATATATTTATAACCAGTCCATTTTTTAAAATAATTTTTGCTTATTCATTCAATTTCACTATTTTAATGTCGAAGTTGAAAGATTTTTTTTTAATAATTCAAATTTATTGTGTTAAAGTTAATGCTGGAAAAAATTGCTTTTGGTTATGTCCATGAAGACTTTAAATTGAAATGAGCTCCTACAATAAAAATAATTTCCTGTTTAAATTTTTGAAGTTCTTACTTTTGTATGAGAATAATTAATGCCATGTTTGTTTGTAGGAACATTTAGACTATGAGATTGTACAATCAACTAACCCAGACTTCAATAAAGCCATTGTACGTGTGAACATATTCCGTGATCATAGACAAACAATACAAGTAAGAATAGAATTATTATTATTAGAATTATTAGAAGTGCCTGTGTGATGTGAAAATGGCGACTTTATGTTTATTAGAGGCGTTCTTTACTTGTCACGAGCCCATCCCAACTACCGAGCCAAATCAATGTTTAAAAATAAACACCGTAAAATCAATGATGCATTGAAGAAAAAACTATTCGAAATATGGGTAATGATATAAATGCCTGGTACACCTGTATCTTCTCTCCCCTCTATATGTTGGCTTTGAATAAATGACGGGTGTTGAATGGGCCATTAGACTAGAGATAAACATTGATACAGAAATTTACTTTGTTATTCAATATTCCAACCTCAGATAGGCCCTTCTCTAGAAAAAAAGAGTTAGGCCTACTGCATTCTAGACAGTATAAGCTAGTGTACATTGCAAATAAGCAGTATCATATCATTCTGTCATATTATTTCAAGAAAAAGGGGCTACAACTAATAATAAGTGTATGTTGTAATCTGTCAAATTATTTTCTAAGAAAGGTCCATTTTTGGTAAAAATACTGAATAAGATTGTTTATTTGTATTACTATGTTTGTGTTTCAGTACATTCACCCCTCTGATTCCCATAAACTTGGACAAGCAGAACTTGTGTGTATTGATGAAGCAGCTGCTATACCTTTACCTTTAGTGAAAAACTTGCTGGGACCTTACCTGGTATTTTTGTCATCTACAGTCAATGGGTGAGTGAAAACAGTTCAGTATTTATTGTGAGTGCTGCATAAATAAGTTTTTTTCTGTACATGATTAATCAGTATGTGTGTATTTTCCAGAATATAAAATGTATAATATACCATGTATGCTTGTTTTTGAAAAATTGGTCTCTTTTAGGCAATGTTGGGTGTACACATACATTTCTTACATTAGCACACAAGTCTGTGTCATGTTAATGTTGTTTACATGTTATTTGTCTTTTAATGTGTTATTTCTCTACAAAATAAACATAGTTTTAGTTGGTATTCAGCTTGCTTCATTTGAATTTTCTAGTACATGTAATTGTTACTAGTATGATGTATGATATGGACAGGTACATAGTACCACACTGTAAAGGTAAGAAACTATTGTTAGCGATGGATGTCATGACAATACAGGTTGTTATTATAAAAAAGGATGTTTAATATTAAAAAGTAGGTTGTTTTTACAAAATTTAAAAGCAGGATGTTATATATTATGTTTATGTATTTATTTTAGATATGAAGGAACTGGAAGGTCATTATCGCTAAAATTAATCCACCAATTACGACAACAATCATCATCATACGGTGGTCAGTCTGCTGATGTGAAGGCTATAACAGGGGCAGCTAAAGGAGGCGGGGCGCTGTCATCAACGTCGGGTCGCGTGTTACAGGAAGTGATCTTAAATGAATCTATAAGATACGCTGACAAGGACCCTGTTGAGAAATGGCTGAATGATTTGCTCTGCTTGGACGCTACTGAAGTTGAAAGGATATCATCAGGATGTCCGCTCCCAGAACTGTGTGAACTTTATTACGTGAACAGAGACACTTTATTCTCCTATCACAAAGCATCAGAATCCTTCTTACATAGAATTATGAGTTTATATGTGTCATCACATTATAAAAACTCCCCTAATGACCTTCAACTATTGTCTGATGCACCAGCACACCATATATTTGTATTGCTGGGTCCAGTGGATCCTAATCAGTCTGCACTACCAGAAGTTCTGTGTGTTTTACAGGTAAGTCTTTTAATACTTTCTGTGGGATATTGAAGTCAGAGTGTTCAGTGTTTAGTGGGTTGATAGTTTATTCTATAATGTTAATGGATAAAAGTGTCATATTATATATATTTGTGCTCATATAAGCAAATCAGGGATTTATGCACATTTTTTTCTGCCGTTTGTTTGGCTCCATAATTTACTGTTTCACATTGGCTTATTCTAACTTATTCTAAGTTTTGTATGACACTAAAATATAGCTTATGACTACTGTATAGCTTAATGTATGTTTCTGCATTGTTTGTCCATATTTCGGAAGACAATCATCTACGAGTATACAATTGCTAATTTGTTAGTATAAATATCACTCTAAAATACTGTGTTAACACTCAAAGTCCCCTAACTAACATACCGTATATGCTCGACTATAAGACGCATTTTTGTGACTCAATTATCAAACTTGACGAGGGGGGTGCGTCTTACAAGCGAGACACACAGGAGAGGTAATATATATTAATAGACAGTCCGTAGAAGTTACTCCCCTTTGTTAAATTCTACTTTCTGTTTTATACGACTGTCGGGAGCAATGCGATTTCTGCTTTGAAATAAAGCAATAATTTACTCTTATTGTTTGATTTTAATCAGTTTATATCAGAAGATTAACTCCCTCTGGAACTCATAACTATCCTCGTTTGATGTCAAAATTCGACAGCGTCTTATAGAAGGGTCAATGCTAAATACCTCAGATTGCTAGTCCATATTATAGGTGCGCCTTATAAGCGCATGCGTCTTATAGTCGAGCATATACGGTACTTGTTTTGTTTTACTTAGTTATATCATTAAAAAAATATTTGAAATAATCTAACACAATGAACTGTTTTAATAGTTTGAAAACCTGCTTTTAAATTTGCAGTTTAATAAAGAAAATGAATATTGACTTGCTTAAATTAGCATAAAGTCCTGTTCTCATTTGCTTTATTTTATAAAATAAATAATTTATATTTGTGAGACGCATGACTCACTTGAGAGCACCTGGTTGATCAATGTTTATTTAGATGTTTATGTATCTTTGATTAAATGTTATACAGGTGTGTCTGGAAGGTGAGATATCTAAGTCCTCCATAATGAACAGTCTAGCACGTGGTAAACGTGCATCTGGAGATCTTATACCATGGACTGTATCACAACAGGTGAGTACACAGATTACATCAGTAAAGTTTACAGGTTTTAAAAAATGTTTTACAGTGATCAGTTTATTATTTTTGTCACTAATTTGTGCATAATTCAATTTGTATCAAAGTAGATTCAGGGCCTTTGTTCCTTCTGTGATAGAGGCTGAAATTCGGTTACTTCCCAATTGCAAAAAGTCTAATTTTCCCCCCAATTTGTGAAATAATTTCCCAATATACAATGCTAAGATTCCTAATATGATGAAATATGATTCTCCCTCACTCCCTAAATCTATTTCTCATGTTCTGTGAATATAACATACATTATTTAGTATTATTTATTAAAATGTTATTTAATTATTTCATATAAAAACTTACAATTGATAATAAGTGTTTTCTTAGTGTTGAACATATTCTGACTTAGTTTTCTTACCTTCGAGATCTCCCAATTTAGCTGAAAATCACATTTGAATTTCCCAAAATGAAAGACTAAGGCCCCTTTTCAATTTTTGGAAAAAAGGGTCTGAGATTTAAGCAGCCTAACTGTATTCTGAAGAGTTATTTTTTTTATTTCCATAAACCATATACAGATGCTAATCTTTCTTATAATTAAATATATAATTGTAATCAGTATCTGTTATTTCTCTCTTGTAGTTTCAAGATCATGACTTCCCTAGTCTATCAGGTGCTCGAGTTGTCAGAATAGCCACTCATCCAGATTATCAAGGGGTAAGTTTTATATATTGTGACCTTAAACCAATTAATTATCATACTACTCAATGCTCTGTATTTGTATTTACTTTCCTCAACAAATGTGGGTCAGTCAGCCTTGGTCATGGTTCAGTGGTTAGTGGGCTGGATTTGTAACCTGGGGGTCTGTGTTTGATACCTCAGTCGCAACAGGTCATGCCCTATCCTGAAAATTTGACTTACTTTGATAATTACAGTCATAACAGTGTTTGCGGCCATTCGTGAATAAAGGCCATTCTTTTAAAAAAAACGTCATTGTCCGAAGATCAAATTGTTCTAAATAATCAAAGGCCACCTGTCAATAAAGGCCATATTTTGTCTTTCCCAAAGGTGACCCTTGTTCACAGGTTTGACTGTATTCTTAACCTTACTGCTTCATATGTTTCACCCCTTGGTTACAAGTTAATTGAGAATTATAGTTTATTTAAAAAATTGTTCAGTCTTAGTTGTCTCCCTTTAAAATTCTCTATTTTTCCACAGATGGGGTATGGGAAGCGAGCCATGCATTTGTTGGAACAATATTATGAAGGAAAGATACAAAACATAGCTGAAGCTTCTTTAGACGACACAAATGAAGCTGACAATGTGGACGATGAAGAAGTGACACTTCTTGAAGAAAGAGTTAATCCCAGAAAGCATCTACCACCATTGTTGATGAAGTTAAATGAAAGAAAAGCTGAGCAGCTGGATTATTTAGGTGTTTCTTACGGCATGACATCAGATTTACTGAGGTATGTCTTTAATATATGGACCCAGACAATATCTGAGTGAAAATATGTTAAGCATTTGCTATTAGATTTTTAAATGAAACAGTTGTATTGTAAATGTCCATTCAAAAGAATGACGTAACGCTACTGCATGATCTATCAAGTAAAACACTTATGTTTATAGTTTGCATATATGAAGCTTTAAGTACTGTTGTTTGACTTGGATAAAAAACTGTGAAGAATAAATTGAAAATATGGATAAATTTTAGATAGACCATGTTTATATCATTCTGTTTACCATTTAGATGATCTAATATTCAAATATTTTATGAGTTGTTGGTATCCAAAAAGAGGTGTTAAGTGTGCGTGTACAGTCTTTGAATTAATTTTTTGTGACAGGTTGCCCGACTATATACTTTATGAAGGAAACTCTCTAAAATTAGGTTGTCCCCCAGAAGACTTGAAAGAAAAAATCCTTTCGGGCAGTGGGCAACCCACTAATTTGAAGAAAGCAAGTAGATTGTCAGAAATTATTCTGCATGTTCTCATTTCTTGTTTCCAGATTTTGGAAGAAATGTGGATTTGTTCCTGTGTATTTACGACAAACAGCTGTAAGTGTATTTCTTTGTTTTATGATGACTGCCATATTATATTTATATTTAACATATTCAACTCAACATTGGATTCCTAATAAATAAAAATACCATAGTCTGTTAATGACAAAAATCTGTAAGAAATTTCTAAACTGGTAAATTACACATGGTTTGCCCCATGTTCCCAGGCAGAACAGGTGATGGGTGTACAGCACTGTATGAAAATTGGCTAAAAAATTATGTGCATATCAAAATATGTATCAATTTTTTTAGTATATATATATATATACATGTATGTCATAATGTGTGTAGAAACTTATAATTGTTGAATTATGTTTTCCTGACTTCTGTATCCCTCACTGCTTGTCTTCTGTTTGTACAGAATGAGTTGACTGGAGAACATTCATGTATCATGCTGAAATCTCTGTCGTCTGATGGGAACCAGTCTGATTGGCTGCAAGCTTTTTGGTTTGGTAAGTGTTAGCTTCCTGTTTTATAATCATATTATGACCACTGGGTTGTAAGTACAACTAGAGCTTTGTCACAGGAATGATAGCCCCCACATGCTTCTTTGACTCAGAATGTTAAAATCTAAGGTGTAAATGTTTTTCAGGACTATGACTTAAAGAGATATGAACTTGATTTCTTTCGAGAGGTAGTTTTATGCTGTGTCTAGCATACCGTACTAGACATTCTCTTGTCATTTATGCACTTTTTCTATAAATATTTAAAATATTTTGTGCCTGAATGTTTGTTTGTTTCATTTTTATGCCCCAGGTATCTAATAATGCAGGGCATGTAGTGATTAACCTGTCTGTACGAGGTTACTAGTAAGTACCTCAAGCATGCCACTGGGGGCATATGTGTTTATTTTGACCACTGGATACAAATACACAATATTTTTTGTAATTATGTTATAAATATTTCATAGTAATGACCATGAATCATTTCATTTTTTGTGTGTGTTCACAAATTAACACTATTTCTCCATTTTCTATCTATTTTCAGTCTTAAAAAATATTAACTGCTAATATAGTGTGGATATTAGTTTTCAAATGTATTAAGTGTATAAATACGGTCAAACCTGTGAACAAAGGTCACCCTTGGGATAAAAAATGCAGCATTTATTGACAATGGACTTGTATTTGGAGGTTATTTAGTTCTAAATGATCAATGAAGGCTTGTAAAAGAATGGTCTTATTAACAGGGTTGCCTTTATTTGGAGGTGGCCAAAAACACAGGTTTGGTTGTTTATTACAATATCATATTGAATAATATTTGTCAATATTTTTTCAGATTTCCGAAGACGTTTTCTCTCCTTGATGTCTTACCAGTTCAGAGAATTTACTCCTTCAATGTCTCTGAATGTTTTACAACAGAAACAGTTTAAACCAGCAGAAAAAAGTGAGTCTTTTTTCGTTCCTTTTTATGTTCAATTAGTGTTTGATTTATTAAATCAGTTAGGGACAAATCTGTCTTGTATAAGCTTAAAGGCTTGTAAAAAGGACACACTTGTCTATGTGCTTTTGTCTTATAATTATAATCTTTATAAAAATTGTACAATAGGCAAGACTTGTAATGAAGTCAGAACTTAACTACATATTTAAAACTTAAGTTCATGATCCTCATGTATATTAAAGTCTCCATGACAACAAAGATTACATGTAGTAGCCATTACTGTCTTACCTTTAGCAGTTCTCCTTCTTGGCTCTGTAGATAGATGTTAGAAGTTCAGGACTCAAGTTTGTGATATCTATTCTGAGCCTGGGTACAGGAATGTTCTCTGTGATATAAATTATATGATGAGGACTTAGGCCATCTTTAAAAAAAAATGTTTGTTTGTGGTTACCCTACCCAGGGAATTTTTCAGTGAGTGGGTAGGTTTAAAAATATTGTTCCCAAAATACATATCTGAATGCTATTTTTTATTTTTAAAAAAAATACCTGAAAGGCCAAAAAACTTGGGTGGGGGCTTTTTTGGTAAGTATGTAAGTTTTACCGCACACAAAATGTTTTTTGAGGGTGGCCTGATGATGATGTATTTGAGCAATATAGAAAGTGTATTAATTAATACATTTGGTTAGTTATAATTAGTTTAATATAATAACCTTTTTTCCAGGAACGATGAATGCTGCTGAACTGGAGACTTACCTAACTAAGTATGACATGAAACGTTTAGAACTATACTCACAGAATATGGTGGACTATCACTTAATTATGGATCTTGTACCTACACTGGCTAGAATTTTCTTCCTGGATATAGTTGATGTACACTTGAGTGTTGTACAATCTGTAAGTTTATCAGCTCAGTCATTTAATGGTCCATCTACCAGCCCAGTCCAACACACAGAACACTGGACCATGGTCGGCCATGACAGATTTGTTCTTGAATAATCAGATTTGCATTTTAAAGTCTTGTTTAATTATTTGTCAATAAAAGTTATCCTTCATATGACAATCTGCAAATATGTCTCTGCTTAGTATACTTTATAAATCAGAAACTAAATATTTTCTGTCATGTGATTTAGTTTACGTCTGTTTTATTTACATCAATTGAGAAGTATTTACTGCATACTGTGACTTGTTGGGGAAATAAACTGCCTTAGATAGAATTTCTGAAGATAGGTCTCATTTTCTGTAAGAAAGGTTTTAAACAGATTTTGAACTTCCTGAATGAATTTTCTGTCATCGCATGTAGGTCAAAGGTGAAGGTCACTATGACATTCATCACAAAAAATTGTCTGCCACTCTCTAGAGATTGATATAGCATATGGTACTCAGATTAGATAAAAATGATAAAAATGTCTGAAAATATTTATCACGAGGTCACAGCTACTCTCAGTGTAAAATCCTTGTCAGATTAAAATCATGAAATTACGATCCAATTGGCGTGTAGGGGATGTTCATGTTTGGCGAAAAACTCTTGTTTAAAATTAATGCCATATTTTTTCCGCAGTATTGTTATTGTCACAGGCTGTGTTGTTCAGACCAGGATTACAACACAAAAACAATTAATTTCATATTTTTCTCACAGTATTGTTATTATTTCAGGCCGTATTGTTAGGGCTGGGATTACAACATAAAACGGTGGATGATTTGTGTAAACAAGTAGATCTACCATCAATGCAGTTGTTAGGCCTGTTTAATAAAATCATTCGTAAAATGGTACAAGCATTGAATTCTGTGTTAGAGAAAGATGTAGAAAAAGTGATGCTTGAGAAACAAGAAATAAACATGAACCCCACAGAGATCTCCCTGGAGGAGGATTTAGTAAGTTGTCATTTTACTTGTTTAGCTCTAATCTGGTATAATTTGTAATAATCTTGCGCTACTTTTCTAATGCATCTTCAAGTTGTATTCTGTGTAAGAATATGGAGCCTGCTGTTACAAGGAATTTTAAATTTGGATATAAGATCAGGTCTGGAGGTTATAAACTTATAATGGGTCTTCAAGCTCAAAACTCAATTTCTTTCTCGAAGAATTTTAGTTGATAGAGCTAAATTAATGTTGAAATACAAAAGTCATATTCAGATCAATTATGAAGTCAGAATTATAATGTATCAATTATTAACCTAGAAACACTAAAAGACAAGATATGAGTTATATAAAACCTGATTGTAGCAAGTGATTTCACAAATTGTTAACAATTAGAACTTATAGTTGAAGTGTGTAAACACCTGTCAAAAATTCTGATTTATACTCATAGGAACAAGCTGCCGAGGAAGTTAAGAAGAAAGAGAAAGCTATGTCAGTATTACAACAGGGAGATCTGGCACAATTTGCTATCAAAGGTTCAGAGGTGGACTGGGACAAAGCATTACAGAGCGGAAAGCAGGGACTTATTAGTGTCAAAAGGTATGTTCAGAGCAGGGTCCATGATTATACCCCACCCACTATCAGTGATGGGGGCTATACTGGAATCACTTAAAATAAGTGTTCCATCACTTCGTGTCACTTTTCTTTTTAAGGCTGTAACTTTGTTAAATGATGGATTTCAAAATAAGTTGGCATGATTGTTCACCTAGATTTGGCAATGTGTAGTGCACATGAACTAAGTCCTGTACCTCCAAGGTTGAGGTCACACTTGAAGGTCATAGGTGAAATATTGGGTTTGCTTTCTCTTGGCTGGTGTGTTGAGCACAAATCCAGGGCAGTATCTATGTGGTCACAATCACACTTAAAGGTCAAATGACAGATATGGGTCGATAGCATGCACACGTTTATATCACAGTGGAGTGTATTCGTCGCATCTGTGACAAGCTCTAGTTATTGAACTGAATTTAGAGACTAATATCAAAATGCTTTCCCATTGGTCCTATTCAAGGCTGTCCAACCAATTGGAGGCTTTGGTTTTGAGATTTGTCACTAAACTAAGATATATGACCTTTGACCTAAGATTGCTAACCTGATGGTCATGATTTTGATATGCAAAGAATGGATTTTGTGGCAATATGATAAATTGTAATTTGTTTGGTTTCTTGAGGTGAGCATTTCCCTGAAGTGACATTGAAAAATAATCTTATATTGTAAATAAGGATTATTTACAATACTATAAAATAGTATACCATTGTAGTTAAGGATTATTTACAATACTATAAAATAGTATACCATTGTAAATAAGGATTATTTACAATACTATAAAATAGTATACCATTGTAGTTAAGGATTATTTACAATACTATAAAATAGTATACCATTGTAAATAAGGATTATTTACAATACTATAAAATAGTATACCATTGTAATTAAGGATTATTTACAATACTATAAAATAGTATACCATTGTAATTAAGGATTATTTACAATACTATAAAATAGTATACCATTGTAATTAAGGATTATTTACAATACTATAAAATAGTATACCATTGTAATTAAGGATTATTTACAATACTATAAAATAGTATACCATTGTAAATAAGGATTATTTAAAATACTATAAATTAATGTAGTTGATATTTTTTTTCTCTGATATGTTTATATTTTGTGCAAGTTGTTTTAAGAAATAATCTATCTTGTAGTTTGATTTTATCAGTATCATACATTAAGTTCGCTGCAATCCTTTTATTGTCATAAATGGATAAAAAATCATGAGTTTACTGTTTATGGCTAGTATCATTTCTTCAGATTATATTATTTAAATTTGACAGTTATGAATCATTTTTCCTAATGACAGTTGATTCTAGTTTGACCCAACCATACATTATTTGTATACCTGCTTCTTAGATAGAATATGTTTATGCAGTCAAAGCCTGAGAAAAAAAGTCACCCTTGAGTTAGACATAACATGGCCTTTATTGACAGGTGGCCTTTATTCGATCATCGTGTTTCCAATAATTGAAAGAATGGCCTTTAGTTACAAGGTGATCTTTATTCGATGGTGGCCTCTATCATAGGTTTTACTGTTGTTGTGGAAAATATCTTTTCAGGAAAAACTTAGTTTGAGTCTGATCTCAATTTAGATATTTTATTTAGTCATTGACTCATTGTATCCTAATTTGAAAATACTTACAGCTGTACATAATACAAGGATTTTATATAAGAAAAAAGTATACCGTTAGTAATTAGACAGTAAAACCTATGTGTACGGCCACCTCTGAATAAAGGCCACCCTGTATGTAAAGGTCATTTTTTAACAACTGTCATTGATTATTTAGAACAAAATGACCCCCAAATAAGCTCCACCTGTCAATTATGGCCACATTATGTACATAGGTTTGACTGTCTGTACATGTACACTGAAATAAAATACTTCATGCTGACCCATGTACCATGTATATATTTCAGTGCTCTTGTAGAGAAGAAACGAAAGCAGCAAGAAGAAGCCAAAGTTGATGAACATCCCCTGGATCAAAAACAGAAGAAAAAGTTTAAAAAGAAGCACAAAAAATGATCTGTTGTCAACATATTCAATTTATAAACCCACTCTGGGATCTTGGGATTCAGTTTTAAGTGTACAATAAAATATGTTTGTTTCTGGTTACATGTGGAAATTTATTAAAAAAGGCTAGATAGGTCGGGACTTTTTTTATTTTGGTTCTTGTGTAAAAAGATTTAATAATGAGGGAGTGGACTTTTCATTAGTGCGCCTAACAAAAATTCAAGGCTCACAGGGAAAAATTAGGGTAAGTCGGGTAATCAGAAACAAACAATTGTTTAAACCTCATCATGACTGTACAAAGACTGCAGATTATCTTCCTTGTAAAGATGTTATTGACCTTGTTTACTTATATTCATATGTGTTATCGCTGTGAACTTATCATCATTATCATGGTATTGTTACACATTACTGTAAGAAGTTGGTATAATTATATGAGAAACGGAAACATATAATTGAAGCTAACATTGGTTTAATTGAAAAAGGAAATCTGTTTTTTCTGAAAAATATTTTGCTTATTAATGATGCCATAAAATAAATGAAATAGATTTAATTACTGGGTGTTTGTTTGTTTCTGTACGTAAACACGTGTGCTTATCATATTAAATTGACCAAATTCCATACTTCTGCTTTGAATGGACTTCATGAAAACATGTTTTTTCATGAACATTTCTTGTACATGTCATGAATTGTTCATGAATTATTAATTACTATTTGACAGGGATGTCAACAAGTTATAATGATCATAAAACCTAACACTTCAGGGTTGAGTATTATACGGAAATGATGTTTTGTTGTTATCTTACTGAAATGTATATATACAGTCCAGCTGAATTAGTTAATTTCACATGAGGATTGTATATTTCCACCATGTTACTGACACTACAAATCTTACATACAAGGTTTACATCCATGATGCTCATCAGCTCAGCATTATAATGTATACATAGTACCAAATCAGAGGAGAGTCTGAAGTTCGACAGAAAAAATGCATGTTTTGAGACTAGCCCCTTTTAATACACAGTCAAAACTTGGACCAATATACTGTATAACCCAGACACAACTTCATATAATTTTACGAATTCACTTTGTACTATAGGCGGATTTTACACAGACAGTATAGCCTCTTCAAAGCTACCCTCACTTGAGCAAGAATCTCCCACCAACTACAGCATGACTTTTACCCACTGCACAATTTAACCATTAATTTTACCTAAATAGAGCAACAACCTCTCAACAACAACATAATTTTGCTTCTCCCAAAGGGTGTTGCTTTGGAGAGGTTGCACTGTATACTCATATTTTGTCTTTATCTATTAGAAAACATCGCAGGAAGTTTAACAGAATGTTTCAATAGGATAGTTGAAGCTCCATGTAAATCACAATATATTTTATATTGGCATGATTCGCATTAATATGACTCAATTTTCGTACACTGTTTTGACTGAATTTACATGCAATGACATTGTTTTAATTCAATCAAAACACAACAGACAAAAGAATAACCCATAAAAATGTTGTAACACAGACACAAAGACCTTTACTGTATATTTATAATCAAGGACTTTCGTATTTAAGTCCCTTTATTACATATGCATAATTAAGGACGTATGTCCCTTTACTGTATACATTTTGTATGTATAATCTTTAGACCTTATTTCTAATCATACGAATGACTTATATAAATAAGTCCTTGGTATGATAAGAAATAAATGTCTTAAAAGACTGATGAGCAGACCATTGAATGTTTCTTCACCTAAATGTAATAAATTCATTCATTATGAAGTGAGTTGTCCTCCTCAAGTGAACAAACTATCCTAATACAGTTTCAAGTTTTTTTTTCATTCACACAAAGCAGCAAACACATGTACAATGATGCATACAACATACTTGTACAAAATGATATCTATGTATATATAAAATCATTATAAACAATATATTATACTATCATAAAGAGTTAAAACACAATGCCAGTCATAAAGTTTTGAAAATAAGAGGAAATATGTTAAAATATGTTAAAAAAGTCTCACTCTAACTTCAACATATATCGATAATGAATAACAACTTGAGTATTCACTGTATGATACAATCACGCATTTGTTAATACACTCGCATATATAGATGAACAACCTTCTGAATACTTAATGTAATAATAAATGATAATAAAAATACATGTAGTAACAAAATAATAATACAATCATTAGGTAAAACTGATATTAATTAAAACTTGATACAAAAAAGACGGATTTCAATATTCAGTTAGCCTATAATCATTCAGTTGGAATAAAAAAATACAGTAGTAGGCATTTTTGTAGGGCTTAATAAGAACTGCCACATCTTAATCTAGGTTAAAACTGAAATGAATCTCGGAATGTCAGAGTTCTCTAAGGTCCTACCAATTTATAAGTCTATAGTGTATTACATTCCGATATTGTATAATTATAGTTCATGTCTAACAAGAACTAATCCCCGTCATGACGAGATCGGTTCCATTGAATGACCATAACGCACCCGAAAGTTCCATTTATTTACTTCATATTATGCGCCCATTACAATTACCTCTAGGTGTCTTACGTCCCACAAAGGTTGACATAGGATAATCAAATACAAGTTATAAACTTCATAATGTAACTGGTGAACATGAATTTGCGAAAGTAAAATACATAGTTGGCCCTTAAGCCATTTTCAGAATTGTTTATGTTGGTATATTAGACCCATTTTTTAATGAATCATAAAAACAAGGACCAAGAGATGATTCTGTCGAATTTAGATACGAAAGTCAATTAACTAAAAACAAAATATGACCTAACTACCAATATTTGAAATTACTGCGCCAAAGGTTACACCAAACAAAATATTTCTGGGATATGGCCTACTTACCGACCCATTTAAGAACACTTAAAACAATAAGAATTTTTATTCAAATAATGCAGTGCTGGTGCGCTTCACAATGTTAATATAGTTTACACCAATCAAAGTTTAATACCTAACCAAACTGGATTCCTTGGTCGTTACAACCCGTCCATCTCCGTAAGTTTTGGTCGTTTTAATCTTACGAATGTGGTAATCTGCAACTTGATTCTCGGTACCTAAAAACTTTGACGAATCTGGGCAGCCATATCTGCAAAGAAATGCTATGTAAAGCCCAACCTGAAAACACAAACAGAGAATGTTGTAGGCTTCGGTTTGAATAGTATCTACATTTTTGGAAACTGAACTTTCATTTGAATATGGATACTTTATTTCTTGTTTTTTTACATACGCTCAACGACAGTCTCTCAGTTTTACCTATGGATATACACGTATTATCTACGATAAAAATAGTGACATAGCACTTTTTAGGAACGGAGTTCCTATAGGTATACATCACTTTTTGTAGCGACAAAACAGTGACGCCTCTCATTCGCGTTGAAAAATAGTACAACACAAGTATACATTGCAGACTTTGCAGTTTTAATTATAATTATTGAACAGAACAGAACAGAAACTTTATTAAGACTTGAGCATGACAGCTCATCGTCATAACATATACATATTATATACATACAATTATGCAAACATGCTTTTACAATAAATGTAAGAAGTTAATAAATAGTAATTCAGTACAAGTATAATGGGAAAAATGTGAGATCGTATTTATCAAATTAAAACTAAGTAGAGTCAGTTATAAATATACAGTAAAGTAAGAATGTTGTTATCATAATACTATACATGTAAGTGAATCATACATACATCTTAGATACATCATATATTTTGTTCATTTCTTAATTTAAAAGACTTAATGCAAAAAATACATAATTTATTAAGGATATTTTTATTTGTTTCATTTAATAATAGTAACAATTTGTGCATATTCGGTTTAGTTCGATAGAATCTGGGAATAAAACTATTTCTAAGTTGACTGTACAAAGGGCAAATAAAAACAAAATGAAAAATATCTTCTACATCTAATAAAGTGCAATAATTACACAGTCTTTCATTCCTAGGAATATTCAAATGTCGACCAGTTTCACTTAATAATTGATGAGAAGAGAGTCTTATTTTTGACATTACGTTTCTATATTTCTTATTTTGCAGTATTCTAAGATATTGTGCTCTTTGGAATGACAAGTTGAGTTCCTTGTAAATCATCATTTGCGGTGACACATTCGCGCTTATACGCCACTTATTTACATATAGATCTTTTATTCGTAATTTAAATATATTGACGAATGCTTTAATATTTATTGATTCCGGGTAATACCACACTTCTGAAAATCCAGTTTGATTAAGTAGCTCACGGACTTTATATACCCATGTGGTGTCCTGTGAATCGTTTCCTAAATTTTCAATTTGATTTCTAATAGCAGTGTTGATTACACAATTTGAACTTTTATCTTGGAATATCTTTAAAAAATATTTGATAATGCGTATTTGTCTACATATAATCATCAGATATCTACCAACTTCCGCGTAAATAGCGAGTGAATTTGTCGTTGGTTTTACGTTAAGGACCCATTTTATGAACTTCCGGTGTACCCTCACAATATTTTCGGCTTGGTAAAATCCCCAAATTTCGCATGAATAATTTAAAATTGAAGCGACGTAAGAATCAAATAGATTAAACATTATGTCAACTGGTACGTCCAGTTTATTGGTAATACCAAACAGTCCGTGCATTGCGCGTAAAGCTTTGGCTGACAAAGTTTGTGTTGCCTGTAAAAATGATCCACCATTTGACAGAACGATGCCAAGGTAGTTGAAACTTTTTACAATATCTACATCTTTATTGTTATACGTCCATCGATAATTCGTTTTAATTCGACCCCCTTTTTGAAATATTAAAATTTTAGTTTTATCAATGTTTACGGTCAAATTCCATTTACAGCAATATTCATATAAACTGTCTAAAGATAACTGTAACCCCGCTTCTGTTTCTGAGAATATAATAGCATCATCTGCGAATAATAAAAGGTAGATTGATAGTTGTTCTATGTTAATACCAGCATATATATTTTCATGGAGGTGATTTTCAATATCATTTATAAATAGTGAAAACAATAACGGTGACGATATTTCACCTTGAAATAAACCTAGGTCCGATTTAAAAAAATCTGAAACTGAATTCAAATGTTTAACACATAACTTTACATCTTCATACATAGAGCGAATGACAGAGAATAATTTACCATCTACTCCTAATTTTAAAAGTTTATACCATAAGTTCATTCTATTAGTTGTGTCATAAGCTTTTTGATAATCAACGAAGCAACAGAACAATTTTTTTCTGTTAGAAAATTGTCTTTCTATAAGTGAATTTAAGATGAAAATCGCATCGACTGTGCTATAATTTTTTTTAAAACCGAACTGTGCGTCGGTTAGTACATCATTTTCTGTCGCCCACTGTTGAAGCCTATCGTTAATAATGCTTGTAAATACCTTCGCAAAAACAGCTTACCAGAGTTATGCCCCTGTAATAATTCGGGTTTGTTGGATCGCCTTTCTAAAAAATTGGTATAATCACCCCTGAGGACCAGCTTTTCGGAAATACTTTTGAATTAAGGATATAATTAAATAGAAGTTCTAATGCATGTCCAGTAATGTTAACTGTTTCTTTGAAATACTCATAGATTATGTTATCTAACGCTGATGACTTATTTATACCAAGCTTTTTTATTGCTTTTATTATTTCGTTTACCGTTATAGGTAAATCTAATTCCGGGTATGTTACGTTTTGCTGATTATTGTCGAAATTATTCACATGTTCATTTGCCTCTATGTTACCTATTACGTCATCATTCCCCGTCAATAATCTAAAATGTTCATAAAATTCATTGTTTGAAATAGTCTCGCCCGAGGGGTTAGATGATTTTTTCTTAAATATTCCCCGGAATTCTTTCGGATATTTGTGACGCATATTATTCATTTTTGAACTTAAATCTTTATTATAATTTCTTTTATGCTTTCTGCAACAATATTTATAATTTATAAGCTTTCTTGTTTCAGCCGATCGGTTTTGGTTGAATGATTTAATTGCTTGTTTATATGCATTCAGTTTGTGCACACATTCGTCATTAAACCATTTTTTCATGTGCTTATCATAATCGTCAAATCTTGTCTTCCCAGTATTAGATCTAGATTTAAAATATCGGTTACCGTTTGATGTTAAGAACTCTGTGAAGACTTGGACAAGCTGATCAGCATCTTGTTTTTCGTTAATACCTCTAATAATGGTTTCCTCTAGGTTACCAATACCTTGCAATATATATGATAAAAAATCATCCTTGTATTTATCTTTCCATTTATATAAAGTATTATACGTATTAGGATTATCAATAATATATGTATTTGTACGTAGTGAAAATTCCAATGGCGCGTGATTGGAGAACTCGTTAAAGTCGTCAATTTTGAAGTGTGAGATATTTTCAAAATTGATGTGTCGTGTTACCAGATAGTCCACTGTGCTTTGACCGTTATGCGTCATGCACGTAATTCGACCTATGTTGTTGTCATAATGTAATCTTCCATTTACAATACGCATATTTGTGGCTTTACATAAGTCTAACAAATTATCACCAAAACGATTAGAATTGTGGTCACTGTTTCCACGGGGAAATGGATAATCTACGTTTGTTATACCATCAATGTCTAATTGCCTATCATTAACAATATAATCATGTTTTTTGCCAATCCTAGCGTTCAAGTCACCGGTTACATATACATGACCTAAATCCGAAAATATATTGACATCATTTTCAATCAATCTGAATATATCATCATTATATACATTATGAACAGGTGAATTTTCCGGGGCTATATAGGTAACACCAAGATAGACGTCTCGTTCAATCTTAAAGAAGCATTTATCCAACTTCACCCAAACAATGCAATCAATATCATTTTTTACCAATTGTATACCTTTGCTTATTTCATCTTTAATATATATAACTATTCCGCCACTAGATCGTTTAGCACGTCTATGCTGGTGTTTCCTATATGAATGTATAGGATTACTATACCCCAATAGCTTTATTTGTGAATTTTTGTTAGTCCATGTTTCACTTAAACATATGATATCGTACTCAGATACAATATCTATAAAGTCATTTGATGTACATTTAGCTGCGGTTAACCCTTCAACGTTCCAGGAAACAACTTTTATGACACTCTCACTACTGTCCTACTGGTCCACTTTGTGTTCACGTCCATCAATGAAAAGTTTATCAACTGATATATATGCTTCCTTCCCCTGTTTTCGTGCATTCTTCATGATTGGCACCAACTTCCGTCTAATATCCATAATTTCTTGTGGAAATTGTTCCGAGACGCCATATGATGTTCCCTTAAGCTCACTTGCGCTCCTTCTAACACGCTCTCTATCTGGATAGTACGCAAATTTAGCTACAATAGGGCGGATTTTATCAGTTTTATACGACCCTATTCTATGTACTCTATGTAGTTTTATTTCTGATGAAGCGTTTTCAATTTTCATATTTTCTTCCATAAAGTTTAGTACAGTTTGCTCACAGTTTTCACCTCGTACTTCAGGGATTTTGTAGAACAACAAGTTATCCCGCATACTACGGCTTTTAAGATCAGTGATTTGTTGTTTCATCTCTGATTCCCTACGTGAATGATCTTCATCATTTTTTTTCATCCTAGATATGAATTCATCTATTTCTTCCTGTTTTTTGTTTATTGTGTCCAGCGTGTTGCTATCATACTGCCGACTTTTTTCAAGATCTGATATCTTCGTTTCCATTGTTTTCATTGATTCGTTCAGAGTGTGAACTTGTATGGTCAGCCCAGACATGCTTGTTTGTATAGTCTCAAGTTGTGACAACTTGTTATCCATGAGGTCAATTTTAGTAATGAGCATATTTAGCATTCCACAAATATTTATGTTTTGATTTGATTGCATGATCGTATTCGGTGTATTCAACACAGGTAACACAGGTGATGCCGTATTCAGGGCCATACACTGATTATTATACACTTGACCATTTGGTATCGGGGTTTGAAAAACTTGATGATTAGCTTGTCGAAATTGATCAAATGAAACATTTTGAGAGTTATTTGATACAGTTTGAGTCTGATTTATTGGAGAATCAGGTTTATTTACCTTATCCATCTTTCCTCTTGCTTTCGGTTTTGACCTCTTTGTTGTGTTGTTCAGGTCAGGTGAACTTTTCTTGCGTTTTCTAGGCATTTACCTCACATTAAACATATAATTTCCATCACATAATGAAATATAATTTCTTCATAACACTTCTACCACATAAAATCCATTTATTGACGCCAAAACTAATAGAAAAGTATAAATATTTTCCCTCCGATTTGAAAAAACGACTTGACTTGTTCACGCATGCGCAAAAAATTGTACTAGTGATATATGATGATTTTATGATAATCAGATTATATTATAATTATCAAGCATCTCTTATAATTCAAGATTGACTGGTTATGTACTTATTCTATTTGTTTTGTTAAATGGTGTATTTTATATATACAAATATGTACATAAATGAGACGGAAATAAATAAATATTTAAGATTTGCCGTTACAGCTTTACATACATGCATTGTAAACTGTTAGGCTTCATGTTTCATTTATATATATCTAAAAATCAAACAATTATATATATACGTATACAAAGATGTCAAATTTGGTAACATTTAAAAAAGATAATATGGTTTTTAACTTCATAACAATTTTCGTCGCAGGTCCATTAAGTGCTTGCATCGAACGTACCTTCAGTGTTCCGATGATGAAATTTGCTATTACGTAATGAAATCCCAGGATGGACATCACACAGTCAGTTGAGAAAATACGGAAATCTATCATTCCAATCATATTTCGTACAACTGAAATATAGAGTATTATTTTACAATTACACAAACATAACAGTTTAAAGTTATTACATGTCTACATGAATATTGGAGTAGCCCATTTTTCAAAAAGGTCAAAGAGAAAAGAACAACCATTTAAATGAAAACTCATGGTAAAATTATGGAATAACACAATATCAATCTAATTTAATAAAGAAAAAAGGTCACCATGCAATTTCTAAAGAAATTAATATTTGTCTATTTTTCATCAAGGGCAACAGCTCTTCTAAAAAGTTTGTTGTAAAATGACTTGAAGAATCTAGGGTAGCTTGCAAAAAATTCGTTTCTCTAAAACTTGGCATTTTTCCCTTTTCCGAAGGGCTTGAGAAATTACTGAAGCCCTATTCGTAAAACATCTTAAAGTATTAGGATACTTTTCTCTATAAAATTCCAAGTTTAAACTTACACCGATGATTCGGGCCGAAAATAACCGAAGTAAGCCAATAAATCAAAGTACTTACTAGCGGAAAGATTAAAGTATGTACCTGAAAACAAAGAAAACAGGAACCATCCGTTTCCTATTTTGTAAACACATATCCAGTTCTTGTCACAACAAGGAACGCAAAATACCACAGCACAACATTCAATTCTGGCACAAAGCAGTATAAAAGCGAATAATTCTGTGCTGAATGCGAACCAAGCAAGAAATCGGATTTTTGCGACAGCATCACGATCTGTTGAAAACAAAACAATTTGTATTTATGAATTAAGGTACTAGGATCCTAACAACCAAAGTTCAAAAGGTGGTCACATTTTTTTTTTCGATAACTTTTTAAATTAATGTTATTTGGCAATGTCATAAAGAGTTTTGACCACGCAATTTAAAAAAAAAATGGTTCACATGACAAAAAGCCTACATTTCTTCTCTACGGCCAACCCTAGCTGTGTACCATAGATCTGTAAATGATCATAAATTTAAATTTAAATAATATTTAATTAATATTTCATTTGTTCTTAATTAATTTTAATTGTTTATTTTTGTGTGTATGTTTTTCTTCCTGTATCTTTATACCGGTACTATATACACGTACAGCATGAATCTTTTAACTTAAACCTTATAAGAAATTGTAACTACAAGTAAAATGTTATATATGACACTTAGTGAATACTTAGCTATTTTTGTTTACATAAGTTATACTTCTAAAATGGTATTGAATTTACAATAACATTACTAAAATATTTTTTACTATCATTGAAAGCGTGCGGAAAGGTAAACAGGGAGACAGTGTATGTTCCGTTCCCTGGACCTGGTAAAACTCTGTGGTCGCGGGAAAAATAGCGTTGGTCGGTTAACCAGAAACAAACCCTTTTTATGTCTAACAAGTGAAATGAAAATTGTCCTTCATAGACTTTAGTAACAAGCAGTACGTACATTAAAATGTTTGTGTAGCAGAATGGTATACATGAATAATAGTATTATTTGTTTAAATAAATTGGCTGTGATATTGTCCAGCCCGACTAGGCAGAGCATCTGACTTGAAAGCAGGAGGTCGCATTTTTCATATCTTAACCATTTGTAAAAGCATGGTACATAAGGAAATATATTACGCACAAGATAAGTTGCAACAGCTTATAGCATGAGAAATAGCATAAAGGGTAAATAAACTGAAACCATGTCAAAAAAGTTAAAATACAAAAAGGAAGTAAATACTTATTTCCATTGTGGTTTTTTTTCTACACCTTTTACAATGTAACATACTCATGTTTTTTTTACAAAACGTATTTTAAACTAAGGCTATTTACCTTCTTCAAATTCGGTGGTGTTAGAACTCATGTTGAAATCACAGAAAGTGTTATTTGAGGAAACGTTGTAAGCACCAATAAACTGAAGAACCACACCCACTGTCCCACCAACAAACAACACGAAGGCAAAACAACAGTGATCAGCTTTTTCTGTCATAGTTCTGATTTATAATAATCCAAGAATAATCACAACCAAGTCTTCTTCAAGCTCCGACAGACTACAAATGCTTACCTGGTTAGCTATTCATTTGATATTGAAGACTATGGACATTAATCGTAACTACTCGGGTATTTCCGTAACTGAGTTTCGATTGCATGGGCACATTGCCAGGGGTGTATATAGTCAACCTGAAACGTTGACGTACTGAAAACAGCACATTGTCGTAAAAAATAGATCTGATGTTGTTACTGAAATACGACCAGAAATAATATGCGTGTCTACGATTATCCTACTTACCCCAAGTTTTGCTCCGACCCTAAACGTTCCAGAATCTGAAGTACGATACTATTTGGGGACGAATCATGCCTCGTATTCTCGCAATTTTTAGTCTGTTAAAAAGATGAAAATAATAGTTGTTTGACTTACTTATTCAAAACAGTGCAACCCCTCCAAACGAACACATTTTGTGAGTAGTAAAATTATGTTGTTGTTGAGAGGTTTTTGCTCTATAAAGGTTAAATTAATACAAGTTGTTTAATTGTGTGCTGAGGAAAATCATGCTGTTGTTTCAGGAAGGTTGTTGTTCAAGAGAGGGTCGCTTTGGAGAGGTTGTACTGTATCTATTATAGGGGAGGTAGGTTGCAAGTGGCCCTAAATTACATGACTATGTTTTCTATCCTAATAAGTCGGGTACACATGATTATCTGGATTTAAACTACATTTAATACATGTAGTCTGGATTACCTGACCCTAACTGCTACACATCATAAGTAAATCAACGCCGGGAGCCAGGCTAGATTTTAACTACCAGTCGTAACTATTCGGGCATTTCCGTAACTGAGATATACGCACCTTCTTAAGACAAACGCCAAGGAGTTCCGATTGTTAAACTACAAACTGTACTGTTGTATTCCATGGTATGAATATTAGATAACTCCATACTTAGAGAAATAACGTTATATTACTTAAGACATTCACATGTTTTCTAAAAGCTCGATTTTTTTTATTAAGATAATTATTACATTGTACGAGAATAACAATGTATACCCACTGTACGTTTCTCTGTTATGGTTATAACTTGATGTTTTGTTTGATTTTTCTTTATCGAGTTTTACGCCCCTTTTCAACAGTCAGAGTCATACTTATAAGGCGAACAGTTCACCTAACCATCGTTCCTGGGAAGAACCAATACTAGACTCCCATCTTCCGTAAGCAACTGCCTACTTTCTCACATAAAGAGTCATGGTAGGTAACGGGGCTCGAACCTACTACCCTCTATCAGTGAGAGTTTACAGTGATTTAAAATCAGCGATTTAACCACTCGACCACAGAGGCGGGCTTAAAAAAACTTGAAATTATCCGTTCAATTGTATTGAGGTGTACGCCACTGCAATACTCTTCTACAAATTCGTACGCGCTTTTTAAAAAAACTTATTCCACTAAAAACTAAAATGTATATAACAAGGTGTGTGTTTATTGATCCTTTAAATGTATAGCTTCATAAGTATTTTAACAGATTTAAGTGTGAACCATTTTATCAGTGGATCTCGAACATACATACAGTCAAACCTCTGATAAATGGTCATGCTTGGAAAGAACAATACGTGACCTTTATTGACAGGTGGTCCTTATTAAGAATTTTTTATTCTAAATAATCAATAACAACTTTTTAGAAAAAAATGGTCTCTGTTCACAGGGCGTCCTTTATTCGGAGATGGCCGCTAATACAGGTTTGACTGTACTTGAATTATCGGCATATTTTTATGTATCTGTTATCTTTCGGACAAATGATCATGCAGATGATCTTATCTCGACTTCTACAATAGATTATACAATATAAACAATCACAATTCAAAACAATAAATAAGTTCGGCAATCAGTGCATATCCATACCTAACTTTGGCGGACATGCTGATGTGCAAACTCGATAATATTTTCACATCAAACGAAGAAGGAGATTTTCACTATAATCATTACAACTTTTATTCTATTTAAATTGTTAAATTTGTACTCATAAAAAAAGTTTAAATGAAAGTTTATCATTCTGATGATGTATTTTTTGTTACTCTAAAATAATGATTTCTCCGACCCTTTAGTGTTTGAAAAAGACAACTATAGATTCATTCTATATTCAATGTACATGCGTAAAATTGGTAGATTTTTCGACGTAAATTCTATGTTTTAACATCATAACTTTCATTTGCAAAATGGTATCAAACTTATATTCACTGCATTCGTTATGAAAATTTATTTTCTTTTACCATATGAAATGTGAAAACCATCCAATAATATCGTCTCTGATCCTTTGATGAATTTTAAAGCTACCCCTTATATTCTTTAAGTTAAATTCAGCGATCGTTCGGCAAATTCGGATGTTTACGTCCGCTTACGGACATTTTGCGTAGATCATATCTGCATACTTGAATGCGAACTTTTAAAAGATATCAGGAAAACATACATCAAAAGATACTTCTTAAATAATCCTAGTATGTTTAAACTGTCAGCTTTTTGCATGTGAAAACATCACTCAATTACGAAATCTTTCTGTATTTATTAATAAAGGGCTATTTATAAAACAACAATTCTTATCGCGCTAATTTGATTTTTTTAATATGGCTATTTATTTGTACGATTCATGTATTATTCATAAAGTTATGTCTATCCGGATATACAATACTTATATTTTGACATGCAGTATTATTACATGTATAATCATTGATTATACTCTCACACATTTTCATAATCGATTATGGTTGATAACATTCGTTACATGATATTTGTAATTTGAAGGTAATATTTGTAGATGGATTTTGAAATGCCTTTTGGCTAATTATATTATTTTGGTTTGATTGAATACATTTGATTGGTAAATTTGATTGATAACAGTAATGATGTCGTTGTAACGCTGATTTTGAAATTATTATGTCAAATGGACGGTTACATTCAGTCTTAAGTAACGGTCACACTGAGTAGACCCATATTATACATTTTGGTTGAATTTATAATAAAATTTCTTACGTCTGTATTTAACCTTGACAACAACACAATTATGTAGAAACATTTTATATTGATATTGTGATCAGCGGTCATCGTTGACCTAATTCACAATTCTATGTATTGTTATATAATTAATGTTCTGAATAAATCTTGAAAATCTATTAGACATTCTTATATATACAGTCACATCATGATGTATTAAACAGGTAATGTACTGTAGGAGGCGATAGTATAAGAGAATTTAAAAATAATTCAAATTCTGTCATATATTGTAGTCTACCTGATGGTAATGCAGGGAACGGCTTAAAGGGGAACTAGGGATGAACACTCTCCCTAAATTACTTGACTTTCTGCATAGGAAGACGTGTTTTTACACACACACAAAAAAAACACCACAGGAAATTTTGATCGTTGGTTAGCTTTTATCCATTTGTGAATTAACAAGTCAGTCACTTAAAAAGTTAAATCATACAAAAATGTGTACATAATATGTACATACTTCGTGTGATATGTTTTAAGAAATTATTATGCACAATTATCAGTCTTTCAGTATTATCATCCAATAAGATTTACAGCTAGTTTCATTAAATGCCTTAAATTGTGAATACTCACGTCAGGAATATTTATAATATTCATTATTTTAATAAATTTGACCAGCAGTCGATACGAGCTTTTAGGATCGATGAATGTCCCGCGTCCGTCGTCCAGCGTCCGTCGTTCGTCGTCGTCGTCCATGATTAGTTAATTTACACTCTAGTATCCACAGCTCTTTACCAATCTTCAGCAAACTTGGTCACAATGTATATAGCCACACTATCTCGGACATGTTCGATTATGGACAAAATCGGACTTATCAAGAGTTATGGGTCCTTGACTTAGCTATATTTTAGCCTGTTTACACTCTGGCACCATCATTTTTTCACCAATCCTAAATACATTTTTAGTGAATGTGTATGACCTCAAGATTTTTGATGAGTTTGATTAAGGGCGAAATTGTACTAGATTTTGCAGAGTTATAAGCCCTTGACTTAGCTTGTTTACACTATGGCACCTTCATTTTTACACTAATTATGATCATATTTACACGGAATGTACACTTACTTGCATCCAGTATTCACGAAAATTAGAGTTCCCTTTAATCAAAATCTAGATAGGAACAGGTTATACGAGATGAAAACTATATTACCTGGTTATTAATTATAGTGTAGTTGTTCTTAGGTAAGTGATATATAGGGGCACGATTCATTCAAAATATCTATTCATTCAACATTTTTTTTAGACTTTTCTCAAATCATTTTTTTGTTGAATCAGTTGCCAGTAACATGACTATATAAGTTCTGATTCTCGCCAGACAGTTTGCCGCGCTGGCGCAGTCGGTAAAGCGTCGGTCATTGAAAGATTTCGGGACAAACATTTTGTGGTGGGTTCGAGGCCGGCCATGGATCTTTTTTTCCTTGTTCGTTCGTAAGCGTTATACAGGCTACAAAACGTTCAGCGAGCGCTTGGCGTTTATTTCTTGCAGTTAAAAATATAGAAACAGCATATTTCGTACGTTTTTAATTAATACTCAGTTACCACTTGAACAATCGTGTCTGGCCGCACGACGGATATGTTTCTACTCAAAGATTTCTGCAATAATAGCGATTGTTATTCGCATTCCACGTGGGGGTTACTTTAACAAAACCAGCCGTATGGCTTTAGTTTGATATGATGCGTTATGCACGAATTCAAGGCTACTGTATAGTGCTATCATAACGTGTTGGGTTATTGTCGTAGGCGGTAGTGTGCGTATGGTACGTAGGCATCTTTTTGTGAATTCCATAAGCAGCGCGGGTCGTAGAGGGTCTTGCTACGTTGTTTAGTGGTTGTAACTGAACAATTTGTTTTGATATTAATTGTTAATAATGAATAAAGTCACTCAAAGCAGTAAACGATCTTTTATTCTGCATGTGCCAAATCTCCACACTAAAGAGTATCTTGTTTTTTACAGATAACTCTCACAGAACATATAAACAAGGTTAACAGGGTAGTCCCCCTTACATAGATAATATTACCAAAGCATATTAACATGAATCTTAGCATTAATTATACTTTCTTTCTTTAACATTTCAATCAGTCTTTGATAGAACAATTATTCTGCGTAAAATTACTAATAGAAACAAAT
This sequence comes from Lutraria lutraria, assembly GCA_964023205.1. Classification (NCBI taxonomy): domain Eukaryota; kingdom Metazoa; phylum Mollusca; class Bivalvia; order Venerida; family Mactridae; genus Lutraria; species Lutraria lutraria. The sequence continues at coordinate 30,412,324 of OZ026846.1, read as the reverse complement.
TGTCAATCATAAAGAGATTAACTATTAAGAACATGTAACTACATGTATAAGAAAATTAAACAAATAAAGTATTAAAGTGCATATTAAACATAACAACATAAGTCATTTTTATTAAATTTAACATCACGCTTAATATTACTCAAAATGTTATATCAGTTCCATCATGATTTATATCAATATGAAAATAAACATGTTGAGCACTAAGTTTCTGTCTATATCAAATTAACTTCAGACACAACCTTATCAGTTTAGTTCACCAACTTATTAATTTCTTCACTCATTTTTCCAGTTTGTAATACTCCGAGAAGTTGACCATTATGTGCATTATTGTTTAGTCATTACATTTGCTAGTTGTAAAAAACCTGGGACCCAATGGATTTTATTCACCTCTCCGCGTTGCAGCTTCTGCTGAATTGCTGCAATGTCTATTCTCAACTGCTTATCCCCTACAAGTTTTGTAGAGAAGATGGCTTCAAGTACACTCTTGTTGTCAATGAAAATGTTAATTGGAATAGTCTCATCCATAACACCAAGAATTTGAGCCAGCATACGTCCATAATAAACCCCAGCTTCTATTCCCTCCTGGAGTCCAAGAGCTTCAGCCGCTATGGTTGACCGTACCACCCTTCGGATTTTGTTCGCCTGCCAAGATATAGGACAACAATTGCCTTTACTGTCCATTAACCATATAATATGAGCACATGTGCTGCCAGTACCATCATTCACATTGCCTAATGATGCATCTGTGAACACAACAACAGTCAAATCTGAGTCATTCACCAGCTTAGGATACAGCAGGAAGGATTCAGTCTCTTTTATCCTTCTTATGGACTTCCTAGCTCTTATAAGGTCACTCATTGTCTCAGTTTTCAGATTGGTACTTAGATTTATCATCTCCAAAGCCAAGTCAGGTCTTGAACCATGTACAACCCAATTTAACTTTTCAACTGTTTGTCGTAATTTGGTTTGGTTTGTCTCATCTAATGACACTTCACTGTTCATATTACATGCAGGCTGCATATGCTCTAACACTATGTTGTCCACATATTCTAAATGGTCTACTTTCACCTCATTTTCAGTCTGTGTCATTTCAAATCCTATATACTTAAAACATTTCTCCTCAGTTTTGCGAGCTGTAAATCTGTCTCTTAGCCTTTTCATCTTTTTGTTGAAACATTTGCTTCCAGCGTGCAAGAAATCATCAACGTGACAACAGATCAGACATTGCAACTGTCCTTCTGTATACAGACAGAACACTGCTGGATCAAGCTTGCATTCTTTAAACCCCAGTCCCATTATCTCATCTCTGACACTTAAATAGAACTGTCTCGCACCATCCTTCAACCCATACAAGCCATGTTTCAATTTCCAAACATATCCTGGAGGGGTACGACTTTCCCTTGGAGGCCTTATATACACATCCCCATCTGTCCTGTATCAGGAATCTCTTCATATGTTTTGAATTGAACTAACTTTTCAAGTTCTGTCTGTTGCGCAATAAGTGTGTCATTTTCAGGAGACTTACTTTCAGAACACAAAACTTCGGAGTTATTATTAGATGTATGGTTCATGTTGCTTTCATTTACCAACTTTACCTTTTCCAGGTTTACACTGTGTTCGCCATCAGCATCGTTTTTCACATTGTACCAATTTTTGTATTGTCCAGTTGCTTTTCCTGCTCTAATTGTGATTTCAACTGTTTTCCACTGGTTTTCATGTTTATATTGAATTTTCGACCCTGTAATATATACCCTCTGTTCTCTGTGCTTACTGAGGGTACAGCAGCAGTTGCAGTTCCACTAGAGTTTATGCCGGTGGCTGGTTGATTAGAAATTACTTCCGAGATAGGTTGTCTCTCAGTACTATTTTCAGGTCTCATAATTGTTGAACCCTGGTCTACATGTGTTTTCTGGTACACTGGTATTTGTTCTGCTACTTTCTCATTCAATGTTAACAAGTCTATTTGGCGAGACCCGAACAAATACCCCTCCATGCCGCACAAAAACAACTTTTCCGTCTTGAAACACAACATTTCCTGGCCAAAGCCACCTATCTTTACCTTCTCTCTTGTAGAAAACTAAGTCTCCATTGCTGTACTTCTGTTCTGATGCCCTAATTTTAGATCGCAAAGCTCTTCTTATTCTGTCACTTGCCTCGGTTTCAATGAATGCCTTTCTAGCCCCATGAAGTGCATTTATATGCTCCCCAAACTTTTCACTTGATGTTAATCCTTCCAATGCAGGAATATTGTCCTTCAATATGCCTGGAAGATTTGGGTTCTGACCAAATACAAGTTGGTGACTGCTAAAACCATCCCACATTTGCAATTAGTTCTTTGCCATGTTGGCCCATGAAAGCAGAGTTTAACTAGCAGTATTTGGGTTTTCAGCTTGAGTTTCGTTAACATCATGTCTGTAACTGCATGATTTCTCTCACAAAGGCCATTTTGGAAAGGGCTTTCAGCAGCAGTCGTACAAACTCGCACATTGAGAATAGATGTGATATCTCTCATTTCATCCGAGCTAAATTCTCCTCCATTGTCTGTGAGTATTGACCCCATTACACCATACACACCAACCCAATGTTTCATCATGCCATCAATTATGTCACAAGGCCTCTTCCTATCTACAAATACAGACACAGTATATCTTGACCACACATCAATAATGTGAAGAATCCATCTCCCTTTCCATTGTTTTAAGTCCATTGCAACTGTCTCATTGAATTCTTTTGCCATTGGCATAGCAACCACTGGTCGTGAAGGGGTCCTGGTATATACCTTACACAGTTCACACTCGCTTGTGATTTTCTCCAGGATTTCTTCGTAATCATCCTTCCATGAACCTGCATCACATAGTAACGCATTAAGCCTCTTTGCTGGTGGATGAGCAAACTGTCTGTGAAGTTTCAACAACTGTTTGTGGCTGTCTTCTAGGGTCACATACACATTCTCCACAGGTATGCTCTGAGATTTGTCGATTGAGATACAGTAGTGACCAGATGATGTCAAATTTAAAGACAAGTTTTTGCCGAGAACTGTGGCTGTGTCATTTTCAAGATCTAGTTTTACACCTGCTGATTTTATGGCCGACCTAGACAATAATAGTGGAATGTCTGACTCGACTACACCAGCTTTAATCATCACCAGCTTACCGGCCATTTCTGCAGGAATGCTGTACTCTCCCTTTGACATCAATTTTGTACCGCCACCGACTTTGAACAACTTGTGGCCTTCAGACATTTTAACTTTACCTCTGTCTGATTCATCAAGTGAGTTTATATAGTCATTCATCCATATTTGTCCACAAACAGTACTGCTACAAGCACTGTCTAATACGGCACACTTTCTAGCATCAATCCCTAGTTGCGTCACAGCATCCTGTAGGTACCCCGTGAACAAAACAAGATTTTCTTCTTCTGTTATATTGACTTTTGATAGGTTTTCTCAACTGTCTGGACACTCTGCCACCAAGTGACGAAATGACCCACAGGATTTGCACACAATAGGGCGGCCGTCAGGTCCCACTGGATATATTTTCTTATTGACAGTACTGGTATCATAACCTCTACCCCTACTAAAACCTGTCCTGTTGTAACCTCCTCGGCCCTGTCTATCGCCACGCCTTCCACTAAACTTTGGCTAGTATCCTTGTTTGGCTCGTACATACCTAGCAGCTAGCAATGCTACTTCATTTTCGGCTAAAATGTAGGTTCCAATTTTATACTACTCATACCTGTAGATGATCCCATTGCCCCTTCTACAACTTCACCCTTAAACTTCCTAAGAGATTTCTTTGCTTGTATATACAAATTTGCTCTGTCATCATAGTTCATTCCCGTCATCACTAGCATTTTCTCTTCTTTTGTTATATTTGCCTTTCTGGGTAACTTGAAGGCTAAAATTTCAGAAAGCAAGACCATTTTCTTTTTCTCTACTTTCTTGTATTTAGAATCAACTTGGGCAATATAGTCTGATATAGTTTGTCCCTCACTTCTGTGATAGTCCTCAAACTCCTCAAACTTCTCTAAACTATCACTTAGGTCATCTTTAGCAAAATGTTTATCTAAGAAATTTATAAGACTATCTAACCCATCTTCTTTCTTGAGATCCTCAATCTTGATCTGATCAAATACCTTTTCTCTAACCCTCTGTTCATGATCTTCAGGTAATGAAAGAGCGATCACAACACCTTGTTTCTTTTTGTCCAAGTCAGTCACCTCACGCCATGCCAAAAGTTCCTGTTTTTACAGTTTATAGCTCTTCTCCTTGGGCAAACTGTGTGGATTTATCTTTGTTGCCCATTTGTTACACCGTTTTTGAAATTGTTTTCGCTCTGCTACCACTGTTAGTAATGAATAAAGTCACTCAAAGCAGTATACGATCTTTTTTTTTGCATGTGCCAAATCTCCACAATAAAGAGTATCCTGGTTTTTACAGATAACTCTCACAGAACATATAAACAATGTTAACAGGGTAGTCCCCCTTACATAGATAATATTACCAAAGCATATTAACATGAATCTTAGCATTAATTATATAGCGACTAAGCATGTACGGTTACATAGGTATGTAAGACGGACACATGGTGAATCAGTATACATATAATTAGTTGAGTAAGTATAATGGTATGTTAGTGCATGTACTTTGATTTGCTTGCATTTACCGAATTGCATTTATTTAAAAACTATCAGTTTGAGAATAGTGGAACCGACTAATCTCAGAACAATTCCAAATTAAATGAGGGAGACCATGGGGCACCGTATTGAAATTGTGTATCATATATTTGCGAACTTAACAAATTACGAATGTAAGTAAGCAGATACGGAGAGGACTGTCTGACTGATTTTGGGACCGTCTTGTGTCAAACACCCCCTACGCCCCATGCTAGGTAGGAACTATATAAGCCCGGGTATGTGTAAGAAGACGACTCATTGAAAATGTCATTACTTCGTTTTCACAATCTCAGCTTGCATTCAGTCGAGTATATTTATACTTGGTAAGATGCAATCATTTTTTATCACACCCTGATGGTAACGAACACGCATAAACGTGCATCGTCAACAAAGGGAATTAACCCAAATACGTACAGGAAACGCACAAACCGAGCATCTAGGACAGCAAGGGAAATGGTTGTCTGGGTCAGATATCTATGTACGTCTCTCACAGTAAGTTCTGAAAGCGTAAAAATGACCAATTTTACAGTAACATGAAACTATTCAACCGAACACGTTCACAAATACCTTGATAACTTTATTAATGTATATTAAGTTAAATACCTAGGCAATCCTTAAACAATTGTGTTTTTGGTAACCTTACCTGAAGAATCTTCAGCGGGTAGGCAGATTGGATGATTTTTTCAGTATTCTTTATAAAATGAACCCAAAATACATGCCAGAATGCTATTCTGAGGCTAAAAGGAAACAAAATTAAAAAGAAGCATTAAAATGATCTGTTATCATCAACATAATCCACTTATAAACCCACGCTGGGATCTTGGAATTTAGGTTTAGGCATACAAAAATTTTTTTTTTCTGGTTACAAACTCATTAAAAATAGGGTAGGTAGTCTGGATTTTTTTATTTTTGTTCTTGATCGTGTTTAGAAAGGTAAAATAAGTGAGGCGATGGGTATAGCGTTCCTCGGGCCTAATAAAAATTCAAGGATCCCGGGGAAAAATTGGGGTAAGTCGGGTAACCAGAAACAAACATTTTGAGGCCTTGTTTTGGCTGTATAGAGGCTGTTCATCTACCTTGTAAAAATGTAACTGACCTTGGTTACCGATATTGGTATGACTGTGTCATTTCTGTGAACCTACACTGATTTACACGACATTACTATATATTACTGTAAGAAGTTGATATACATGTAATTATACATGAAATGGGAACTTACAAATGAAACTCGTATTGTTTTAATCAAAAAATAAAAATCTGTTTTAACATACATGTAATTATATTATAAATTAGATTTAGTTAATGTGTGTTATCTATTAGAAAACATCCAAACACAACAGGTACTTCAACAGGATAGTTGAAGCTCCTTCTAAGTCGCAATATATTTTGTATTTAATTAGCACGATTCGCATTAATATGTCTCAAGTTTTGTACACATATATTGTTTAGAATGAATTTACATGTGATAAACTTGTTTTAATTTAATCAAAACACAGCAGACAAAAGAATATCCCGTGAAAAGGTTGTAACACAGACTAAAAGACTTTTACTGTACATGTATAATCAAGGACGTATGTATATAAGTCCCTTTATTGTATATTTTTAATCAAGGTCTTATATATATAAGTGTCCTCCTCAAGTGAACCAACTAGACTTCAATTCTATCCAAATACAGATTCAAGTTAAAGTTTTTATTCACAGAAAGAAGCAAACACATGTATATAGAATGATGTATACAACATAATTGTACAAAATGATATCTGTGTATATATGTATAATCAAAACAATAGTATTATAATCATAAGAGATAAAAACACAATGCCAGTCTTAAATAACAAGAACTTCAACATCTTAATCTATAGGTATTTAACGATTGGGCAGGAGTTCTCTTAAAAGTTCTTTCTCGCCATTTTGGTCATTTGGTTTTTATCAACTTGTACGTCTGCTGGGTACCACTCTCAAAGTTTTACATAAATTTCATGTTTAACAAGAATCGAGGCCTGCTACGACGAGATCAGTTTCCTTGAATGACCATAACCCACCGGAAAGTTCCGTTTATTTGCTTCATATTATGCATTAAAAGAAATTTCTCGTCTCGGTATGTACATGTATGTCATCGATTTTTCCATAACAATTATCTCGAGGAATTTTACGTCCCACAAAAGTTGATGTAAGATTATCAATATATAAACTTCAGTAAACTTAAAGTTGCGAAAGTTAAATACAAAGTTAGCCATAGTTAACATTAGAACAAAATATAGCCAATCAATATTTTAATTTACTGCGCTAAGAGTTACACCAAACACAACATTTTTGAGAAATGGGCTACTTTCAGACGCATTTAAGATCACTTAAAATGTTACGAATTTGATTCAAATAATACAGTGCTGGTAAGCTTCACTATGAATCTAAGTCTAAGACCTAACCAAATTTGAAATCTTTGTCGTCTCTACTCGTCCATCTCCGTAAGTTGTGGTCGTCTTCATTTGATCAATCTTGTAATCTGCAACTTGATTCTCGGAACCTAAAAACTTTGAAGAATCTGGGCAGCCATATTTGCAAAGAAATGCTATATAAAGCCCAACCTGAAAACACAAACAGGCTTCAGTTTATTAGTATCTACGCTTTTTGGAAACTGAATAATAGTTCAGCCTTCCATAGCTGTCACTCGCTTGGCGCGCATGAATTTTGATGCGGACCAAAGTACTGCGTTTTCTACATTAGCCATGCAATTTTATTAAACTAGTTCCCTTTCCATATTGCAGTGCAAGTCTATGTGAGCTCAGTTTCCATGAGCACTTTGAGTACTTTGATATTATAATTTCAGTGAAGAGATCAGTGTTCGATCTGTATTTCAGCACAGGCTTACTATAATATATATAGTATTATAATACATTGTACACAGTATATTTAAAGTCATCGTTTTAAAATTGAAAGTGGAGAAGGGAATAAACCTACTAAAACACTTTAAAATGAAGAGAAATGTACATTTTGTAATTCACTTTAAAGACGAATTTCACATTGTTTTAGAATGTCAATTTAATACTCAGATATTCGAGAAAAAAACATCAATAAAAATTTTCAGTTTTTAGAAAAGACCAAATACACCAAAATTTATCACACTAATCTCATCTGAAAATGTTATAATAATTGAACAACTTTTGGTATGTTTATAGATGTTTTAAATTACGTACGTGATGATGACCTGCATCTCTGATTAAAACTGATGATGTTTTTTTTCATTCCATTGGAATAGGGGTAAAATTATATATATTTTTAAAAGGTGTGGAATTTTGTAACATTTCCATGCCCCCTTTCGAAGAAAAAGTAGCATATTGCTTTGCCTATGTCGGTCCTGCCGTCCGTAACCTAAACCTTGTCCGACCAATAACTAGAAAACGTTTGGCCTAAGATTTGGTCGAGAGATTGGTAATCAGATGTAGATTTTGAGGTCAGTATACCAATGGTCAAGGTCGCAGTGACCTTCATCACAAAAACCTTGTCCAACCAATAATTGGCTAAGCTCTTCAGATTTGGTTGGGAGGTTTATAGTCATCAGATTTAAATGACCCCTATTGATTTAAGTTCAATAGGTCAAAGGTTACAGTCTGACTACCCAGTTCGTAGTTACGTTAGGGGGCATCTGTGTTTCACAAACAATAGAGTTTATCACAATTTTCGTCACAGGTCCGTTATTAGTGCTTGCATAAAACGAACGTATACCTTTAGTGTTCCGATGATGAAATTTGCTATTACGTAATGAAATCCCAGGATAGACATTACACAGTCAGTTGAGAAAATACGAAATTCTATCATTCCAACCATATTGAGTATAACTGAAATATAGAGTATCATTTTACCATTACACAAACACAACAGTTTAAAGGTATTACATGCCTATTGCTTAGAATTATTATCTCAAAATGTGACTGGAAGATTTTGGAAGAGTTATTGATTTTTACAGATTTCCATGATAGAAAGCGATCTACCAGGAGATATAAATCAAAGCGCTGATAGTGCTGGAAGAACAGGGTTTAATCCTGAGGTTAGACAGTTGAATTGTCAGCCTCACAGTGCCACACACACAGCCACAACTGTGGTTCAGTGGTTAGTGCACTGGATTTGTAACCCGGTGATCCTGGTTCGATTCCCGGTCGCTGCAGGTCATACCTTTCAATGAATACATATTTATCAATTCTTAACTAGTATGTATTACATATACCTCGTTACTACTGTAATTTTCATATGAACCTATAAACATGTCATTATCTTATATAAAATGTCTGATTATGACAGAGATGATGTATAAATGAATTGTTGACGACGGACGACGGACTCAGCCCGATCCTAATAGCTCACTCTGGCATTCCGTGCCAGTTTGCCAGTTGAGCTAAAAAGGGCTATATACTTCAACATGTACTTTGTAATTTAAAAACAGTTAGAAATGTTTCTTATACAAATACAATGTATAGGCCTATTTCACCAGTAAGTCATCTTTCTAGGTAAAATATGTAACATCCAAACTAAAGCCTAATTGGATTTTAATCCGTAATATTTTTCTGTTTTAGAACAATTATATTGCTGAGTAATGACATAATTATTAAACTACTTTTTTCATTAATCAATATTCCTGCTACACATACAAGCAGCAGTTCAAAAATGATCTCAGTTGTACTTTATCAACATTTCACATCTGAGACTGGACATGAGGTGAAAAATCACCCAACACTGAGCTCTGGTCAGCAAGTCTTTTGAAGTCGGTTTATTAACAGTACTTTATAACCCTTCAATTAGCATCAGGCCATTACAGCGATTGTTTAGTGATTACCTTGTATACATTAAATTAAATTACGCATTTTCATTGGATATTAAGCAGCGCAATAATCTCACCAAGTTCAACTTTTATTTAGCGCATTTCATTTCATTCCATTCACTAAGCAACATGTTTTCCTTATAATCTTGACACCAAAGTCATGGACAGTGTAAACCAGATAAGACTGAATGCCGTCTTCTCATTGGAACTACGAGGGATGTTCGACATGTAATGTGTATTGTGTAATATTTGAAGAACCGACTTTAATGGTCAAAACTGAAAAAGTCGCAGGGAGCCAGATCTGGTGAGTACGGTGAGTGCGACAAGACGGTTACCTTCTCCGACTTCAGAAACTGGTTTACAATGCAAGATGAATGTGCTGGAGCATTATCGGAGTAGGCAACATATTGAAAGCCGTCATCTGCACGTCGGTTTGATGATTTATCTTGAACTTTCTAAGTACAAAAAATAACTATAATACCGACCTTTGACATTAGGCATAGGAATTTGTTATTCTTTCGCATGAGAAGAATATGGCAAAGATGGCCTTCTTTGCTCATTGCCCTTTAACAACTACAGGCGGTTTTCTGTGTTTGGTAAGCCATATCTTGTTTCCAGTTGTTCCTAACTGTCTTGATATAATGAACCCAAGCCGCATTACCAGTACTAATGTTTGTAAATTGTCTATAGTTGAAATTTGAAAACTTTTTGAGCAATTGTTTTGCCGTTTGTACGCGTACCCTTTTCGACCATCTGTCAATAGAGGGGGTATCCATATGATATTAATATTTCGTACTTCATAAATACTCTTCAGAATGAAATTTGCTCTCGATAGTGAAATGCCAACAGCTGTGGCAACATCGCGAATCGTATATCTGCTATCCCTTTCAGTTATTTCCCTGTTTCTTTTTAGACATAAGTTCATCCTGTTGCAGTCACAGGTCGTCCTGATTTTGCAGAATCTTTAACTGTCTCCGAGCAAGTAACAAAACTCTTTTTCCAACTACCACCTGTCACATAAGATACCTTAAGGGACCCATAAACTTAACCCAATAAGTTGAAAATTTGCCTCAATGAATGACCGAGTTTTCTACGAAGGTTTATGTAAGCTCAAATTTCCTAAAAATTCTCAACATGCTTTCCAACCATTTTTTCAACAGTGGTCTACGAGTGGCTCTCTTCAAATAAAGATTGTTGATTATGTTGTGTTGAACTTAATATTAATTTATATACCATTGTAAAGGTATTGAATAGAGCTATCCAGACGTATCAATATTAGTGAAATCGAGCATACTGTTTTCATGTTATAGTACAATACACAATACATATCGAACATCCCTCGTATTTATTTGGCGTTTGGGGAAGAACTTCTTATCGGTTGCGATAGGGGAAACCAGTTGTTACTTTTTTTAGAATTTGATACTGTGATGTAAAAAAAAACTAGTACCTTTCTTCGAGTTATTTTTCCTTTAAATTTGCAATGAAGACTATTTGAGTAGCCCATTTTTCAAAGATCAAAGAGAAAAGAACATCCATCTAAATGATACTTCATGGAAGAAATATGGAATAACATAATATCAATCTAATTGGATAAAGGAAAATGCAGGACACCGTGCAATATCTAAAGAAATTAATGTTGTTTTTTTATTTTCTACAAGGTCAACAACTCCTCCAAAAAATGTGTTGTAAAATAATTTTATGCATCTAAGGTAACTAACAAAAGCATAATGGGAATTGGGCTATACTATTTTTTGTGATATTAACAAACTAGTTCAGCAATGAGCAGATGCGATGGAAAAGTACAGTATTAGGAATGTTGATACAATAAAGGGACGGAACTCCGGATATTGTGGGGCCAAAATAACACCGTTATAATAACTTCTTAATTTTCGAATAAGTTAATAAAACAAAGGGTTACTAGTGAAAAGATTTAAGTACGTACCTGAAATCAAAGAAAACACGAACCATCCGTTTCCCATTTCGTAAACGCCCATCCAGCCCTCGTCACAACAAGGAACACAAACTGCCTTAGCACAGCACTTAATTCTGGCACAAACCAGTATAAAAGCGATGAATTCGGTGCCGAATGCGACCCAAGCAATAACTCGGATTTCTTTGACTGCGTCACGGTCTGTTTTTCATGAAAAGTAAATTTGTGTTTAAGAATTAACAAAATCATGTCAGAAGATATAAATCAAATATTCACTTCACAAAAAAGTTTTGATCTTAACGACTATACAATTACAAAGGTCTCCATTTTTAACGTATTATCTTCGATACAAAACTGCTTTTCCAATCTGTCGTACAGATCATTGGAGTCCTTTTCAGAAATAGTCTAGTAACAGTTATGGTCTAATTTAACAAGCTATTAATCTCGTAGGTACATTTATCGTCTAATATAACTAGCTATTTACCTTTAAGGTACAGTTATTTATCTCGTAGATACATATATGGTCTAATATAACGAGCTATTTACCTTGTCGGTACAGTTATGGTCTATTATAACAAGCTATTTATCTCGTAGGTACAGTTATGGTCTAATACAACAAGCTATTTACCTTGTGGGTACATTTATGGTTTAATATATAACGAGCTATTTACCTTGTCGGTACAGTTATGGTCTATTATAACAAGCTATTTATCTCGTAGGTACAGTTATGGTCTAATACAACAAGCTATTTACCTTGTGGGTACATTTATGGTTTAATATATAACGAGCTATTTACCTTGTCGGTACAGTTATGGTCTATTATAACAAGCTATTTATCTCGTAGGTACAGTTATGGTCTAATACAACAAGCTATTTACCTTGTGGGTACATTTATGGTTTAATATATAACGAGCTATTTACCTTGTGGATATAGTTATGGTCTAATATAATGAGCCATTTCCCTTGTGGGTACAGTTATGGTTTTATCTAACAAGCTACTTACCTTTTGAGTACAGTTATGGTCTAATATAACAAAATATCTATCTCGTAGGTAGAGTTATAGTCTAATAAAACGAGCTATTTATTTCGCAGGTACAGTTATAGTAGAATAAAACAAGCTATTTATTTCGTAGGTACAGGTATGGTCTAATTTAAGAAGCTATTTATCTCGTAGGTACAGTTATGGTCTAATATAACAAGCTATTTATCTCGTGGGTACAGTTATAGTCTAATACAACAAGCTATTTACCTTGTGGATACAGTTAGGATCTAATATAACAAGCTATTTACCTCGTAGGCACAGTTATGGTCTAATATAACAAGCTGTTTATCTCGTAGGTACAGGTATGGCCTTATGTAACAAGCTATTTATCTCGTAGGTACAGTTATCGTCTAATATAACAAGTTATTTATCTCGTATAACCGATTCTGTTTGCAATCTTTATTAACGAGCGTGTTAAATTGTATGAGAACTCTACTATTCATGGAATACAGCTACATCCAGACACATATGAAGTAAAATGTTTGTTGTTTGCTGATGATTTAGCTCTAAATGCTGACACTGTTGTAGAGTTACAGAGACAACTAGACTTATTAAAAACATTTGGTCATGAAATGAATGTTAAGGTCAATATAGACAAAACCAAAATCATGGTCTTCAAGAATAGAGGCAGACTATCACGCCGAGAAAAGTGGACTTTTGATGGTGCTCCTATTGAAATTGTGAAGGATTTTACATTTGTGAGAACCACCTTCAGTTCCAACCTTGCTTTTCTAAGATGACAAGTGAGCAAGCAATGAATGGTAAACGTGTTTTGATTCACACACTTTCGAAAGTTTATAACGATGGTCAATTGCCAAATACAATGTACATGTAATGCTTTTTTTCAATGTATGTGACACTAAAATTAGCCCAATTCTATTGTATGGCTCTGAGATATGGGGTGTTCGTCGTCAACCCTCGACTGAACTGATACACAACTATGCATACAAGCGCTATATGTGTTTTAACAGGAACACTATAAATACTGCTGTTTTTGGTGACTGTGGGAGACACCCCTTGTATATCACGACTGCAAAGCGTTTACTTAAATACTTTTGTAGAAATTAAAACTACCAGATACGAGGCTAGTCAAGAAATGTTATCACATGTTAACAGTGTCTATCAAATGCTGGTTAAAATAACTGGGTAACACATGTAAAAACCGTATTATATTCAAATGGTATGGGTTATGTCCGGGACAGTCAATGTGTACAAAATGATCGAATATTGCTCAAACAAGTTGTATCTAGATTAAGAGATGAACATTTACAAGAATGGAATTCAAATGTTGATGATTCCAACAAACGTATCCTTTATTCCATGTTTAAACGTGACTTAACCAAGAGTTTTATCTTGATGTATTAGACATACGTAAATTCCGAAGTTTAATGCCCAGCTTCTGTACATCTGCACATGACCTTGAAATTGAACGTGGTCGATAGAGTGGAGTTGAGAGACAACTAAGAATATGTAAATTGTGTCATTTGGATGTTAAAGATGAACACCACTTCATACTTAAGTGCCCAAAACTTTCAGACATTCGGACAAACATTATTCCACGGAAGTATTATGATAAAGTATGCATTAATTCATTTGTAATTCTAATGAGTACCAGGAACTATAATTTGATAAAAAAATTTGCTATGTACAATAACTATGCTTACATAGAGAGAAAGCGTATACTTGATGAACAGTAAATACTGTAACTGCATTACATTATCCATGATAAATACTTGAAAGTGTACCCTTGTATTGTATATGTATATCATTTTGTTGATCTTGGGCTGGAGGCCATATGTCAATAAAATGTTGTCATTGTAATTGTTATTGTCGTAGGTACAGTTGTGGTCTAATATGACAAGCTATTTATCTCGTGGGTACAGTTATCGTCTAATACAACAAGCTATTAAACTCGTAGGTACAGTTATGGTCTAATTTAACAAGCTTAGTCACCGTTTGGTCAGTTTTTTGTTCTTCTCCCATTCTAACCGTTCGTCTAAGTCACAAATGACACGCATATGGCCATAAATATATTATCAATATTTAATGTATTATTATATGAAAATACAAGAAGAAGCACCCGGCTTAATAAACAAGTTCTTCTATTCACTGATACATTATCACTATTCATAGTGTTCTGAATAAGGCATCAAATGAATAGTTTGATGAAGTAGTCGTTTTTTTTTCAGAAAAAAATGTGCAGTTTGCAGCACTCATTTTGCAACTTTTGAACATGAATGAGTCGTAGTCAATACGATTCTTCGATATTTAAATAATGATAAAATCCTGAAAAATCCTGCTGGTAATGTGTTTACATTGTGTAAATATTACAGGAAAAGTTCCTCTGTCTCGACAAAGCTCCCCCTCCCCCGTCTCTATGTTTATTTGATTTTTATGTTGACATTACTTTTTTAATACCAGTGTATTACGGCCATTACTTCACTATAACAAACTTAATTCTTATCACTTATAAATTAGAATTCTTTAATTGTACATTATCATTAGTTACTAGTATGCTTACTAGATTTATATAGCAATATATAAGGCGTAGAACATAATTGTTTATTTCAGGTTACATGCTCACAAAAATCGGGTAGCTTACTAGGTAATAAATGTTATTATTATATTTTTATCGTTATTGTAAACATGTGGAAAGGTAAAAATATGAGAAGATGGATGTAACGTTCCCCGAACCTTATAAAAACTATGTTGTTGTAGGCAAAAATAGGGTAGGTCGGGTAACCGAAAACAAACCATTTTTAATATCTAACGGGGGAAATGATAAGTGTCCTCCATAGACTTCGGTGTAATAGACATTTGCGGTTTAAGACGGTGACGGTAGTGGACATCGGATTTGGGATTAAATTCGGGGTTATCTAAAAATTATTGATACAAACTCTTGCATAGGGCAAGTGTTACTAATTATTTTGTATGCATGTCAACTCAAAAAACATATTTATTTTACAATTTTATCCATTTTTATAAGAACTAGAAATAAACCAAGCATACGCTGCAATTACGGTATTAAGGGCGTTTTTGCTACGCGGCTCTATCCCGTCACTGGCATCGGGCGACTTTGCATTTTCAAGTGACTCCTAAATTGATATAATGTCATACTCAAAAGCTCTAAGCTGATTCTATGTGTATGTAATCGTAAACAGAAATACACATTCATGAACAAAACTACTTACGTCTGTATTTGTCATATTGTTAAAATCAAAATTTGTTAATGAACAAAATACAAGTAAATTAATAATTCAAAATGATCACGAATCTAGACTATTTATAGTTGTAGTGTAATTTACCCTGATAATGATAGCAACGTACCTAAATATACGCATCATATATATTATAGGACATCTGAATGATGCTCAGCGGTTTGGTTTAATGCGCCACATAAGAACTGAGCTACCTTTTCCTACTTGGAGACAAAATAGAGAAACTTAACATCATACCCATGACTAAACTTCGTCTAGAAAATTGAAGGCTACAAACCGAGATTTGTACCCGTCAGTACACATGGTGCTCTGTGTATTCGCTAGTATCTACAGCCACGGCTGATCGATGGTTTATTGATATGCTACACCAGAAACACTATGACAACAAGTAGATTGTCAAGCTTAGGACTTTTGAATGTTTACACTGAAAAACAGCTGGACTCTGAACATGTTCTAGATGTAATCCGCCGAAAAAGGAATCGTAAAATTACACTGATATTTGACTAGAACTAAATACATTTCGTCAAGTGTCTTTGCTCCTACTGAAACAATCACATAAAAATATTCATTACTTTTGGTGAATACGAGTCGTATTTATTGAAGATTTTTATGAACTTGAAACAGGCATAGATTTTTAAGCGAAATATCTAAAACGCACTTGGGCCGAGGTACATAATAACCCCTACAAGCATTCAGAAATTTTGCGTACACATCATTATTGGTCAAGCTACGCCCCTGGAAAGTATCGAAAATTAAATGTATTTATTATCGGCTAAGCGGCTATAGATAAACGGTGGTACTGTATTTTAGAGTGTATTGAAGCGCACAGACCGTGAAATACACGGGTAATTAGCGTGGTATTATACACGAATTTGTCATTCGAGGTATTGGCAGGCTACATGATAGTCGACAATTTATGCATTTAATATGGCTGCACCAAACAGAAAAAGCCACGAGACAGAGAACGATGAGCTAACTTTTGCAGAGGGTTCTGCTTCTTGTATTGACTTCGAAACTCACCAAGACACAGAAACTAGGAGAGGTAACCACCCGGGGGGTTCTGAAGGCGAAGCGTTTGAAGCTTTTCACCGATTTCAAAATTACCTTGATTCGTAGTTAACTGACATTAGAAGAGACATAGCATGATTTTGTTTCAGTTGCTAATGACTTGACTAAGAAGCTTAATCACCGTAACAAACCATTGAGGGTTGCTGATAGTTCCCCTGGGGGTCGGGCCACTGTCAATGAGTATGAGAGGTCATCGATTTGTGGTAGCAATAGTGAGGACGAGAACAAAACTAAAACAAGCTGAAGCCAGAGCAGTTAAGAGGATTAAAACCAGTTCCACGTACCTTGTAATGAACAACAACTCCAGCTATAACAACATGCCATATCCAATAGCCGGAATCAGAGCTCAAATACATCAACTACCGGTAAACAGATCGTTCGGAAGGAACATGGTCCAAGAATTTACAGGTCATAAAACAGTAGCAAATGATAAGTATTATTTACGTACTTATGAGCAAGACGATTTATGAGTATTTTGAATACAAATGTCTTTCATGTTCAGATTGTATTGAAAACAATGAAAAGGGTAAATTGAGAAAACACGCTTCATTTTTGGAAAAATGACGGAATTAACAATGAAATTTTACACGTGTTAATGCACGGCTATAAAATTCCTTTTATTGACACCCATGTAGGTTTTTAATGAATAATAAATCGGTTTTAGTAATGTCAGAATTTGTACAAGTTTCTATAGACGACTAATACGTTGGTAGTATATTGTAGTGACCCCATTTATACCTATACAATATTAAGATGGTCATGTTTTTAAATGATGGGTGGGATACTGTTCAGACACAAAAATGAAAACTTTGTATTAAATAATCTATATCAGGCGGGTTTGTTAATAATGAAGATCATTCCTTTGGGAACCCGTTCAAGAGTTAAAATGGATTGAGCTAAGACTTTACTATATATATAATAACCCGACGCAGAAAAGTGGAATACAGAATGTACTTGACTCACACTCACATGTGTCCGCCCGTGGGTTGGCTGTATGTACTGGTAAATTGATTTCCATGATACCTGTCACAGGGAACTTATGACCAGATTCCTTTTTGTTGAAATAGAAAGTAGAAATTCCTCTGACCGTTGTTATTGTGTAAACATAGCATGTGTATAGCAGAAATTGAGTTCTGGCTTGTTTTTTTGCAAGTTACTAGCCATACGCATATAGTGCGATTTCACTTGTTTTAACATGTTCCGCATACACCTGGTGTATGGCGAGGTCCTATGCTGCATAGGAAGTACAAGCTGTAGGACATTATTGTCTGAGTGTTACGGTATATATGTATGTTGTAGTTGATTGATGCATGAAATAATTGTAATGGAGGGTATTGGTTGTTACAAGGTATCACATTAAGAGATAAGATGCACTTATATACATGTACAAATACATGTTTAAATGGAATGAGATTTAATACCCCTGTACTTGTTGCTTGTACTTTTACATTTGACAGATGATTTAGAGTCGGTATAGGTACAAGAATCATATATACTTTGTTAAGATCAGTCTCTTTCAATCTGGGAATATATATGTATAATAATTGTTTAGGTAAAGACAATGACATAATGTTTGTTAATTCAACATTTTATATTGTTGCAATACAGGAATACACTGCTGATATAAAATCGATTGCAAAACTGTGCCATAGCCACATCTACATTGTTTGTTGTTTATATAGATGCAATTATTATAGATGATAAATAATTTATGTTTGACGAACATGGTGAGCATAAAACATAAACCGATATATTTGACAGTATCGTGTTTGTGTTGAGCTCAAGTGTTATAAATCAGTAGGTACAATATGGAGACATCGTCGGGAAGTGTTACCACTTGTTTTAAATATTTGCCGGATCTTGTGTGCCGGAAAAAACCCAAATCGGTTTAATACTGTAAATGTGACTTGATATTAAAATAACATGCATGCACTCCAATGCAATTCATTTTCATTATAAATGCCAGACGACCCCTTTAATTTAATCCGAAGTTCGACACCGTCACCGTCTTAAATCGCAAATGTCTTATAAGAAGTGCTTTTGTGTTTATTACAAATAAAAAACGTATTTAAAGTAAAGGCTATTTACCTTCTTTAAATTCGGTGGCGTTAGAACTCAGTGTGAAATCACAGAAAGTGTTATTGGTGGAAAAGTCTAAAGCACCGATAAACTGAAGAACCAAGCCCAATGTCACACCAACAAACAACACGAAAGCGAAACAACAGTGATCCGCTATTTCTGTCATAGTTCTTATTTATAATAATCCTGGAATAATTATAACTCTTCTTGATGGTCCGACGGACTGCAAATGCCCGCCTGGTTGAATACTCATTTATTATTGAAAACCATGGGCACTAATCATAAATACTCGGGCATTTCACGTAACTGAGACACATTGCCAGGGGCGTATAAAGTTAACCTGAACCGTTTACCGAAATCATCACGTAAATAACACATATTGTTACTAAAATCATACGGTCAAAAATAATATGCGTGTCAACGATTATTCTACTTACTCTAGTTAATTAATATTAAATCGTGTAGTGGGAAAAATCATACTGTCAATAAATGCAGCCGAAACTCTTTATATCAAAGAACTTAGGAAAGATTGTTCGATCTAAATGAACTTCGATGTATAAATTATTAGAGAAATTCGCTGTGTTTATTATCGGTGTGTTGTAATAATCATTTAATCGTGCTATAAGATACGGAACACGGTATTTATACGTTTCGATGTATTTTTTTAGCAACATGTCACAAATAAACAAAACATTATAGACATATTCACACAGACTAATTTTATAATCGCGAGCGTGGACACTGACTTGTTTACGCAATTGTCGTTAATTAAATATCGATTTCGGAGCTCAATACAAAAAATGTCCGATCAGGTGAAAAATGATGACTTAATTGGTTCGACATAGACGGTCACTTTATGGTTCGATATAGATGGTCACTTTACAGTTGAAAATCTATGTTTTGGACCGTTATACCAGGTTTTTACGACAACGTACCCTCAGACAACGGAGTATAATATTTTTGGAGACTTTATTTAAATATTTTAAATGCATTCCAGCAGATATTGGAAACAGGGTGGAAACAGGGACTACCTCGTGAACTGTAGAACCATATGACCAGATTCATGAGATTCATGAAACATCAACGGCTTGTATTTTTAATGGAGTAGATGATCACTTTAATTTCGGGATCAGTCAAGTCAAAATAACAAATTCGTTTGATCTGAAACTTCGCACATCCTGATAAAAAATGCTACATAGGCCACATTCTAGTATTGAATTGCCGGATGCGATTTGCGCCGTACAAACATTTAACTTGTATATAATATTCCATGTTTATAGAAAATGACTTTATATTATGTTGTTATGACTATCCGTTTAATTATATGGTGATGTCCCTGAAATGTTCTTCTATGAATTCGTATGCGCTATCTTTAAACCTATTCCACTAAAATGTATAACAAGGTGTGTTTTATTGATCCTTTCATTTATAGCTTCAAAAATATCTTAAGATAAGAACAATTTTATCCGTTAAAAACGTTAAGTTGTGTACATTATATCTGCAATGTACTTGAATAATGTTTTTATGTATCTGTTATCTTTCGGACGAATGAAGATTTTATAAGTTGAGCGTCTTAAATTATCTTAAATACTACAATATATTATACCAAATAAATAATGATAATTCAAATCAATAAATAAATTTGGCCATTATACGGTTATTATATAACAGTTTGCGCATACACTATAAAACTCGATTTTTCGGAAGAAAAAAGAGCATTTTTACAATACCCACAATTGAACTACACAAAGAAATCGAGTATTCAAAGTAAATATTGAATTTAATACAAATTTATTAAAAATATACAAAGTATGTTAATATTAACTTTGTTAGTAACCTAATTCCATTGACCCAGGACATTACCTAATTTATCTCATTTAAGGGTAATGCCTCCCCCTCTGTCTGTCTGCCCGTCTGTTACTGTCTATATCTGTCTGTCTGTGTCTTTATATTCATATTTTTCTTTTGTACATACTCATATACATTTATACACATTTAAAAGCTCACACTGACCATATTGTTGTTTTCTTTATTTTTGAATGTTCCTATGTTAATGTCATTCTCGAATCTCATTAGAGTAAGCTCAATATAAACTTGTCTGCCTAAGGAGTAGAATTCTATAAGACCCTGTCTTTCGCTTTAATTATTTCCATATATAAGACCGAATATTGATTATAAGAAATGGAATAATAGTGCAAACATAATATGGCGGATTAAAGTACTTTATTTAAGAACATAACGTGTTTAACTAATTGATACCTAAATCATATTATTACAAAACTTTTGGTCATACATTTTGTATACTGTACTCCACTGAATTGTTACGTAATAAAATGTGTAGCACAATTGTATTAGCTTTCATGATAGACTGATTTAAATCATGAAAATGTTTTTTGCGTATCTTGTGGTAAGATATGTGTATCATGTGTAAATGAAACTATATAAATACACATTTATGTGCATGAACTCTTATAGTTATACGTGCATTATAAATCTTTCATGTATGAATTAGATAAACAATCGGTATATATATTGATACATGTAATCTAAATCATATAAAGTATGTTGTATTAAACATAAGTAAACGCAGGCACAAATTATCAGTAGACATTTTGTTATGAAGATTTACATGTACACTTCATGGACACGTGTCTTTATTTCTTTATAGGAAGTGCAGTGTTATATAAATTTTATCGATAATATATTAAATATCTGTGAATATTTAGCTAATATAATTGCATAGCTATGCAATTAATATGACAATCATATGTAATACAAGTTTTGTATTGAACCTTGTTTTTTATTTAACAAGAATACATTGTTATATAAAAAAAATAATGTTGTGTACGTAACACACATTAGTTTTTTATTTTCAGTTTAATATGTTATCTTATAACACATCTTTATCTTATAAGTAAAATGAAACTCATTTCTATAAGACACCCTCACCATTTGTTGTTAAAGTAATTAGCTTAAGTACAGAAAATAAACATTTTATCATTTAGTTAAACTAGATGTATATAATATTGATTTTAATTGGAAGATAAAAAAGTTTAATGATATGACAATGTTTTATAATTATGTAATACATCAAACTTTCGATTATGCTATATTGATGATATTCTATAAGTAAATTTATGTATCTACAGCAGTACGACTTAAGTATACAAATTAGTTTACATAGTTATTTTTTTTTCAAACGAAGACAACTATGCTTATTGTTGAGATATGATGACAGGAAAAACAGAGCACAGTGTTGTAATGAAACATTGTAATAACTGTATCAATTGTTTCTACTTCTGTTTGAAAATTGTATTAAGTGTGCTAGATATTACAATTCTTAATCAGAACTTTATGATCAGTATAAGTTAGTTTGCATCTATAACTATTCTTGTATCAGACCATACTTACAGCATACCGATATTTATAATTGTTATCACAACATTAGAAATAATTGTAAATGAAAATAAGTTTAATATAATGAATATATATGGACCTAATGATGACAATATAAATGTTTTTAAACTAATGAAAAAAGATATTAACCAAAATATTGATGAAACTTATATAATTGGAGGCGATTTTAACACAATTTTAGACATAGAAAATGATAAACGAAACGGTTAGACTGACACTCATAAAAAATGTAGAAATGAAATAAATGAAATAATAAATATTGGCCAATTAATAGATATTTGGCGTTCATTCAATCCATCGAAGTTGCAATATACATGGCATTCAAATACAGTACCACGGGTTTCAAGCAGATTAGACTATTTTTTATTATCAAAAAGTCTAACCAATAAAGTAGAAAACTGTAATATTAAGTCAGGTTATAAGACAGACCATTCACTTATTGACCTTGAATTTGAATGCATAAATGTAAAAAGGGGCTCAGGCTACTTTAAACTTAACAATAGTATCTTAGTTGAAAATGAATATCAAACAATAATTGTAAATAACATCAAAGACATTTTAGAGATAAATAAAGAAACAGACCCAAATACACTTTGGGAAATTATAAAAGGAACCATTAGAAATGTTACTATAAGATACACAACTAATAAAAAACGAGAGGAAAATAAACTTGAAAAGGAATTAAATGATACTATAAATATGTTAGAACATGAACTAAATAGAACTAATGAAAATACAAATATAAATGCAGTAACATCAGAGATAAATACAAAGCAACAAGAGCTAAATCAGATCATAGAAAAAAGAATAAATGGAATTTTGATACGAGCTAAAGCAATTAGTATAGAAAGAAACGAAAGAAATAGTAAATATTTCGCAGCCTTAGAAAAAACAAATGCAGAAAAGAAAACAATATATAAATTAAAAATAAACGATAATGAAATCACTTCTCAAAATAAAATATTAAAGGCTCAGGCAACCTTCTACAAACAATTATATAGTGCAAAAGACAGTAAAAACAGCAGTTATAACTTTTTTACCCCAGAAATAAATAAACTCACTGAAAACGAAAAAGTAGACTGTGAAGGTATATTAAATGAAAATGAATGTTTTGAAGCTCTTAGTGAAATGAAGAACCAAAAAAGCCCCGGTTCCGATGGAATCACCGTTGAATTTTATAAAGTATTTTGGCAAGACATAAAAACATATTACATGAATTCTATAAATCATTCATTTATCACTGGGCAACTAACATGTTTACAAAGACAGAGTATTATCTCCCTCCTACCAAAACCAAATAAAGACCTAGAAAAATTAAGTAATTGGCGCCCAATAAGTCTACTTAACGTTGATTACAAAATTGCTACAAAAGCCATCGCAAACAGAATAAAGAAAGTTATTAATTCTATTATAAGCAGCTCACAAACAGGTTTTATTAAAGGCAGATACATTGGCGAAAATGTACGTTTGATATTCGAAATAAAAGAATATGCGCAACAAAAACAAATACCGGGATTACTACTATTTGCCGATTTCGAAAAGGCATTCGATACCCTTGATCACAATTTTATAATAAAATGTTTACATCACTTTAATTTCGGCGAATCTCTCATTAAGTGGGTAAAATTATTTTATAATGATATAACCAGTATAGTTATAAACAATGGTTATTTTTCCGAAGCTTTTAATATACATCGAGGAGTTAGACAAGGCTGTCCTCTCTCTTCTTCCTTCTTCATTATTTGCATCGAAATTCTATCAAATTATATTCAGAAAGAAAAGTCCATTAAAGGTATTACTATTAACAACATTGAAATAAAACAGTCACTGTTTGCGGATGATGCCACTTTTATGAATAACGGCTCTAAACAATCTTTTGAAAAATTAGTAGATGTTATTTCAAATTTTGAATGTGTCTCAGGATTAAAACTTAATACTAATAAAACAAATGTGTTAAGAATAGGTTCTTTGGAAAACACTAACATAAAGTACAGTCAAGACAAACAATTTAAATGGACATCTGACTCAGCTCAAACTCTTGGCATAATATTTACAAATGATAAAGAACAAAATCTTAAACTAAATTTAAAACCTAAAATTGAAAGTTTCAATAACTGCTTAAAACAATGGCAACATAGGAAATTAACATTATTAGGAAAAGTTACTGTCTTGAAAACATTTGCACTTCCCAAACTTATCTACCCATTAACTGTTCTACAAAATCCATCTAAACAAATTATACAAAATATAACCACACAGATGTTTAAATTTTTGTGGAATGACAAACCTGATAAGATTAAAAGAGATACGCTTGTATTAGATTATACATTAGGAGGAATAAGAATGGTCAACTTGAACTATTTTCTTAATGCTCTTAAGGGATGCTGGATAAAAAGATTAATAGATAAGAACAATAATGGACATTGGAAAATCTTTTATCAATCATTACTAAATAAAAAAGGAGGAGAGCTAATATTTCAATGTAACATATCTGAAAGTGATGCAAAAGCACTAAGCAATGGAAATATATTTTTAGAAGATATATTACGATCTTGGATAAGTATAAATAAAAATGAAAATAACGTAGAAATAAGTAAACAATTAATATGGATCAATACGGAAATCAAACTATATAACAAAACGTTTTATTACAAAGATTGGCATGAAAAGGGAATAACGAAATTAGAACATATTTTTGATTATAGAATAAAAGCCTTCTATAACTTTGAAAACATAAAACATTTATATAACATAGATGACATGCAATATTTAAGATACTTTAATTTAATATCCAGTGTTCCTATAAATCTAAAAAAGGCACTAACTCAAGAGGGTATAATATACACACAACAAGAAAAATTATTTGACAAATTATTAAAATCAAAAGAACCCAACAAATTACTCTACGAGACACAGCTGAAAACTAAAACTAAAGCAAAAATAAAGTCCGAAACAAAATGGTCATCAATATTCCCTAATGAGTCATTACAGTGGACAAAAATATACTCTCAAACACAAAAAGCTACAGATGTAAATTAAGAAGTTTTCAATACAAATACTTAATGAGAATTTTACCAACTAATAAATCATTAAATCAATGCAAGATCTCAGAATCAAGTTTATGCTATTTTTGTAACATGCAAGTAGAAACATTAGAGCATTTGTTTTGGGAATGTAATCATGTGCAACATTTGTGGAATAAACTTGGAATTTTTCTATCCGATAGAAACCTAAAATGTTCTTTGAACTTAGAAACAGTATGTTTTGGAATAATAGACAAGGAAAATATTAAAAGAAGAAATGTAATTAATTTCATTTTACTTCTCATATATATTTCAAACGAAAGATAGAAATCAAGCACTAAATTTTGATAACTTTGTTGCGTATCTTAAAATAAGAATAAAATTAGAAAACGAAATAGCATTGGTAAATGACAAGTTAAATCAGCATAATATTTTTGAATTATAATTTACAAATGTATCATCTTTTCAGAGCAAAAACTTTCTAAAACCTTTTACATTTTCAACTGTAACAAATATCATTCATGTATGCATATTATTAAATATAAGGAATCTGAAACGAGCTTAAACCCACATTTATTATTTTTTTATTCATTTCTTTTCTCCTTAAAATGTATATATTCTTCATATGAAAACATCATATATTTGCAACAATACAAAATGTTATACATGCATGATGATTCTTTACAAACTTGTATGTTAAAAATATGTAACTATATGTAACATAACATTCCATATGATTGTACGAGTATGAAGAATAAAAATAAATTTAAAAAACCCCAAAAAACTCTGGTTGCTATGGCAACAAATAGAAAAACTTAAAAAATCTTCTTGTCCGAAACCACACGGCCTAAAGCTGAGATATTTGGTATGAAGCATTGTCTAATGGAACTCTACAAAGTTTGTTCAAATTATTCCCCTGGGGTCAAAATTGGCTCCGCCCCGGGGGTAACTTGATTTTACATAGACTTATATAGGACATTAAAAAAATCTTCTTGTCAAAAACTACAATGTCTAGAGCTTTGATATTTGGTGTGTAGCATAGTCTAGTGGACCTCTACCAAGTTTGTTCAAGTTATTGCCCTAGGGTCAAAATTGGCCCTGTCCCGGGGGTCACTTGATTTATATAGAATTATATAGGAAACTATGATTTAAAAAATCTTCTTCTCCAAAACTGCAAGGCCTAGAGCTTAGATATTTTGTATGTGGCATTGTCTAGTGGACCTCTACCAAGTTTGTTCAAACTATGGCCCCGGGTCAAAATTGGCCCTACCCTGGGGTTTATTCTATTTTATATATGAAAATTGTAAAAAATCTTCTTCCCCGAAACCACAAGGCCTAGAACTATGATATTTGGTATGTAGCATTGTCTAGTAGACCTCTACCAAGTTTGTTCAAATTATTGCCCTAGGGTCAAAATTGGCCCCGCCCCGGAGTCACTTGATTTATATAGACTTATATAGGAAAATTTAAAAAATCTTCTCCGAAACTGCAAGGCCTATTTTGTATCTAGCTTTTTCTTATGGACCTCTTTTAAATCTGTTCATATAATGGCCATGAGATAAAAAACGGCCCAGATGGGTCACTTTATCTTACTTGGACTCGTATAGAAAACAATGTTCATCTCCAAATGACCTTTTGTCCTGATTAGCATTTATAGGGCCATCATGGCCCTCTTGTTTAAGAATGGCATTACGATGATGTATTTGAGCAATATAGAAAGGGTATTAATTAATACATTTGGTTATTAGTATAATATAATAACGTTGTTTTCCAGGAACGATGAATGCTGCAGAGATGGAGACTTACCTGACTAAGTATGACATCAAACGTCTAGAATTATACTCACAGAATATGGTGGACTATCACTTAATT
The DNA here is from genome assembly GCA_964023205.1 of Lutraria lutraria. Lineage (NCBI taxonomy): Eukaryota > Metazoa > Mollusca > Bivalvia > Venerida > Mactridae > Lutraria > Lutraria lutraria. The sequence continues at coordinate 30,385,188 of OZ026846.1, read as the reverse complement.
ATGGATCTTGTACCAACACTGGCTAGAATGTTCTTCCTGGATATAGTAGATGTACATTTGAGTGTTGTACAATCTGCAAGTCTGTCAACTCAATCATTTAATGGTCTTTAAAAACATGATCCATCTACCTGTTCAGGCAGATTTGTTTTCATTTCAGACGTTAAATGCTGTTCACAATATTTCAGTTATATGGGGCAGTCAGTTCACCTAACAGTTTTTCAGGACTTTAATGTAACAAGTTCTAATTTACCCTTCCACTAGGAACCAGCAACTTCTATATTTATGCAGGAAAATGGACATTTTTTATCTAATTTTCATGTAACAGTTTGACCCGCTACAACATGGATTTGTACCCAGATTTCCAGGTTTCAAGCACAACACAGTAAACACTGGATCACTGCCTTGAAAGATTTGTTCATGAATAATCAGATTTGCATTTAAAGTCTTGTTTAATTATTTGTCAATAAATGTTATCCTTAATATGAAAATCTGCAAATATGTTTGTCACTGCTTTGTACACTTTTATAAGTCAGAAACTAACTGTTCTCTGTCATGTGGTTTATACTTTAAGCCTGTTTTATTTACATCACTTGTGGTTTTTACAACATACTGTGACTTTCTTGTTGGGCAGGTAAACTGTCTTAGATAGAATTTCTGAAGATCGGTCTCATTCTCTGTAAGAAAGGTTTTAAACAGGTTTTGAACTTCCTGAATTAATTTTCTGTCATCGCATGTTGGTCAAACGTCAAGGTCACAGTGACATTCATCACAAAAAATTGTCTGCCACTCTCTAGAGATTGATATAGCGTATGGTCCTCAGATTAAATAATAATGATAAAAATGTCTGAATATATTTGTCACGAGGTCACAGCTACTCTCAGTGTTAAATCCTTGTCAGATTAAAAACATGAAATACCGATCCAATTGGCATCTTGGGACATTAATGTTTGGCAAAAAACTCATGTTAATAATTAATAACATTTCCCCACACTAATGTTATTGTCACAGACTGTGTTGGTCAGACCAGGATTACAACACATAAACAATTAGTTCCATATTTTTCACAGTATTGTTATTTTTACAGGCCGTGTTGTTAGGGCTGGGATTACAACATAAAACGGTGGATGATTTATGTAAACAAGTAGATCTACCATCAATGCAGTTGTTAGGCCTGTTTAATAAAATCATTCGTAAAATGGTTGAATTCTGTGTTAGAGAAAGATGTAGAAAAAGTGATGCTTGAGAAACAAGAAATAAACATGAACCCCACAGAGATCTCCCTGGAGGAGGATTTAGTAAGTTGTCATTTTACTTGTTTAGCTCTAATCTGGTATAATTTGTAATAATCTTGCGATACTTTTCTAATGCATCTTCAAGTTGTATTCTGTGCAAGAATATGGAGCTAACAAAATATGAGATTGGAGCGCAGAGACCGATCTCAAGTTTTATAACCTCTGAACTTGGTTTCTGTTAATGAATGGAGTTTAAAACCTAATTGTAGTTAGTGATTTCAGGAATTGTTAACAATTAGAACTTATAGGTGAAGTTTAAACATGTGTAAACAATTCTGATTTATACTCACAGGAACAATCTGCTGAGGAAGTTAAGAAGAAAGAGAAAGCTATGTCAGTATTACAACAGGGAGATCTGGCACAATTTGCTATGAAAGGTTCAGAGGTGGACTGGGACAAAGCATTACAGAGCGGAAAGCAGGGACTTATTAGTGTCAAAAGGTATGTTCAGAGCAGGGTCCATGATTATACCCCACCCACTATCAGTGATGGGGGCTATACTGGAATCACTTAAAATAACTGTTCCATCACTTCGCGTCACATTTCATTTTACAGCTGTAGCATTGTTAAATGATGGATTTCAAAATAAGTTGGCATGATTGTTCACCTACATTAGGCAATGTGTAGTGCACATGTACTAAGTCCTGTGCCTCCAAGGTTAAGGTCACACTTAAAGGTCAAAGGTGAAATACTGAGTTTGCTTTCTCTTGGCTGGTGTGTTGTCTTGTCTGGTGTGTTGAGCGCAAATCCAGGGCAGTATCTATGTGGTCAAGATCAAAGGTCAAATGACAGATATGGGTCGATAACATGCACACGTTTGTGTCACAGTGGATTGTAAAGTCACATCTGTGACAAGCTCTAGTTATTGAACTGAATTAAGAGACTAATATCAAAATGCTTCCCATTAGTCATATTCAAGGCTGTCCATCCAGTTGGAGGCTTTGGTTTTTAGATTTGTCACTTAACTTAGATATATGACCTTTGACCCAAGATTGCTAACCTGGTGGTCTTGATTTTGATATGCAAAGAATGGATTTTGTGGCAATACCTAATGATAAATTGTGATTTGTTTGGTTAATTGATGTGAGCATTTCACTGAAGAAAAAGATTGTATGAAAACGACGCAATTGTCTCAGCCTATATTAAGCTGAAGCGATATTGTGTACTACAAAATTAATGTAGTTGATAGATTTTGATAGACCCATGTATATATTTCAGCGCTCTCGTAGAGAAGAAAAGAAAGCAAAAAGAAGCTAAAGTTGATGAACATCCCCTGAATCAAAAACAGAAGAAAAAGTTTAAAAAGAAGCATAAAAATGATCTTTTATCAATATATTCAATTTATAATCCCACTCTGGGATCTTGGAATTCAGTTTTAGGTGTACAATAAAATATGTTTGTTTATGGTTACATGTGCAAAATTATTATAAAAAGGCTAGATAGGTCGGGACTGTTTATTTTGGTTCTTGTGTAAAATGTAAAAGATTTAATAATGAGGGAGTGGACTTTTCATTAGTGGGCCTAATAAAAAATCAAGGCTCATGGGATAAAAAATTAAGGTAAGTCGGGTAATAAGAAACAAACAATTGTTTAAGCCTCATCATGACTGTACAAAGGCTGCAAATTATCTTCCTTGTAAAGATATTATTGACCTTGTTTACTAATATTCGTATATTTTATCACTGTGAACTTATCATCATTATCATGGTATTGTTACACATTACTGTAAGAAGTTGGTATAATTATATGTGAAACGGAAACATAATTGACGCGAACATTGGTTTAATTGAAAAAGAAAATCTGTTTTGTTTTAAATATTTTGCTTATTAATGATGTCATAAAATAAATGAAATAGATCTAATTACTGTGTGTTTGTTTGTTTCTGTACATAAACTTATATGTGCTTATCATATTGAATTGATCAAACTCAAGACTTCCCCTTTGAATGGACTTCATGAAAACATGTTTTTTTCTTGAACTTTTCTTGCACATGTCATGAATTGTTCATGAAGAATTAATTACTATTTGACAGGGAAGTCAACAAGTTATAATGATCATAAAACCTAACACTTCAGGATTGAGTATTATACAGAAATGATGTTTTGTTGTTATCTTACTGAAATGTATATATACAGTCCAGCTGAATTATTTAATATCACATGAGGATTGTATATTTCCACCATGTTACTGACACTACAACTCTTACATACAGAGTTAACATCCATGATCCTCATCAGCTCAACATTATAATGTATACATACTACCAAATCAGAGGAGAGTCTGAAGTTTGACAGAAAAAAATGCATGTCTTGAGACTAGCCCCTTTTAATACACAGTCAAAACTGGGACCAATATACTGTATAACCCAGACTCAACTTCATATAACTTTACGAATTCACGTTGTACTATAGGTGGATTTTACACACACAGTATAGCCTTTTCAAAGCTGCCCTCTCTTGAGCAACAATCTCCCACCAACTACAGCATGACTTCTACCCACTGCACAATTTAACCATTAATTTAACCTATATTGAGCAACAACCTCTCAACAACAATATAATTTTGCTTCTCCCAAAAGGTTGCACTGTATACTCATATTTTGTCTTTATCTATTAGAAAACATCGCAGGAAGTTTAACAGAATGTTGAAGCTCCATGTAAATCGCAATATATTTTGTATTGGCATGATTCGCATAAATATGACTCAATTTTCGTACACTTACAATGACATTGTTTTAATTCAATCAAAATACAGCAGACAAAAGAATATCCCATAAAAATGTTGTAACACAGACACAAAGACCTTTATTGTATATTTATAATCAAAGACTTTCGTATTTAAGTCCCTTTATTGTATATGCATAATTAAGGACGTATGTCCCTTTACTGTATATGTATTAGCTTTAGACCTTATTGCTTATCATACCAAGGACTTATATAAATAAGTCCTTGGTATGATAAGAAATAAATGTCTTAAAAGACTGATGAGTAGGCCTTAGAATGTTTCTTCACCTAAATGTAATAAATTCATTCATTATGAAGTGAATTGTCGTCCTCAAGTGAACAAACTATCCTAATACAGATTCAAGTTTATTTTTTTATTCACACAAGGCAGCAAACACATGTACAATGATGAATACAACATAATTGTACAAAATGATATCTATGTATATATAAAATCATTATAAACAATATATTATATTATCATAAAGAGTTAAAAACACAATGCCAGTCATAAAGTTTTGAAAATAAGAGGAAATATGTTAAAATATGTTAAAAAAGTCTCACTCTAACTTCAACATATATCGATAATGAATAACAACTTGAGTATTCACTGTATGATACAATCACACATTTGTTAATAAACTCGCATATATATGTATACGCATGCGCAAACATGGCGGTAATTTTTTACCTCGGTCAAAATTTTCTAAAATATTAATACAATCTATCGCTACACATTGGATATGACAAATTGTGAAATCTGGTATTGATTGGATTAATGGATACTACATTATATCAACCGATACATGGGTATTTTGGATTTTATACAGTAAATAAATGGACTTTTCATTTTTGGCGCCAAGTTTGACTAAATGGTTAATGAAATTTTCTAGTGAAATCAGATATTTGAAATTTCCTTTCTCTAAACGGATTATGTGTATAATGTTCTTCAATGGGTAAATCGAAAAAACGGTACGACGAATCCAATTCCTGAAAAAAGGCCAGTTGTTGATGCAAATAGATCCGACATGGCTCAACCCCAACCACCTATATCGCCTATTACTCAGGGGTTCCTGGCAACTATTCCACCTTTTCCAGGTGGCTACCAACAATACTTCACACCAGCCAGCAACGGCCAAACTCCAACTTCTCCAGGTAACATGAACTTACAAATTATCATTGATAAATTAGAAACAATGGACAAGCGCCTGAATAAATTGGACAATATTGAAAAACAACTAAACACTATGAACCAGAAAATGAACTTGTTAGACAATCGTGTGTCATCTCTTGAAGTAACTATGTCCAACACGAACACGAAAATTAAAGATCTTGAACTAAGCCTCAATCTCGACGCTAAAACTTGTGATGAAATCTCGTCTAAACAATCCTCCATTGATAAACAATGATCGAAAATATGTCACAAGATATTAAGTCACTACACAAAGAAAATTCATCTCTCAAAGAAGATATATTAGACAGTCAAGCCCGCTCAATGCGGGACAATCTTATATTTCATGGTATTCCTGAATGCGTAACATTTGATGACAGAAAATCAGAAGATTGCATTGTGAAAATCTTGAATTTCTGTGAAAATGAGCTTAAAATTGACAACGCCAAAAATGTATTCAAACTTGATAGAGCTCATAGAACGGGAGCATATAACCACGGCAAACCCGCCCGATCATTGTGAAATTTAATTTCCACCAAGATAAGCTGAATGTCAAACGGAAAACACGTGAAATCCTGTCTCGTGAGTCAGTGTATGGAGTATCGGACCAATACCCACAGCCTATAAGAGAGCGGAGAAAAAAACTGATGCCAGCTTTCATTGAAACTAAAAAGAACCGCAAACATGTTACGCTGGTGTATGACAAGCTGTACATCAATAACCAACTGTTTACCGCAGACACTGTTCATTTGTTAGACTCTAAATAACAAAATAACACAAAGCAGTTATCTTTCCTTCTATGGAATGTACAAGGTCTCAAAAATAAGTTAAATGATTGTGACTTTTTAAATTATGTGCATGATTACGATATTCTCCTTTTCACGGAAACGTGGGCTTCTAAAAACTCCAATTTATCAATTGATGGCTATGATTTTTTTTCATGCTCTCGACCTAAATCTAACAAATCCACAAAGCGATATAGCGGTGGTCTAGTAGTTTATTTAAAGGAAGCATATCGTGATCATATACAATTAGTTAGCACAAATAACTGTGGTGTTTTATGGTTTAAAATTGACATATCATTAACTAAATACGATAATGATGTGTATATATGTTTGTGTTACATTCCACCAGAAAATTCATGTGTTTATACTAACCCAAATTTCTGTCTTTATGATGTAGATATTTTCGATATTTTGAACAGCGATATTCGCCGGTATAGTGACAAGGGTACCGTGTACTTATCTGGTGACTTGAATTCACGCACAGGAAATCTGCCGGATCACGTGACAGCGGTAAATCTTGACCGTTACGTTGATATGCCCGAGGATGATAATTCTCCAGTGGATATACCAGAACGTAAAGATTGTGACAGAACTGTTAATACATTTGGTATAAAATTACTTAACCTATGTAAAAGTAATGACATACTGATCATGAATGGTAGACTTGAAAACGGTTCATATACTTATAATTCAATTTGTAGAAATAAAAGTATTGCTAGCGCAGTAGATTATATTATTACTAACTTTCTAAATTTTAGTAATATTGATGATATGTTTGTTTGTGATATGACCGAATATTCCGATCATTGTCCTATTTTATTTACTATGAGCTATTCGCATTCTAATGACAATAATAGCACTTCTAATTCTTTTGATAAAATTGTATGGAATTCTTCTCGCAGCGAGACATTTATGAATGATCTAGAAAATCATCGTGCATCGTTTGACACCATAATTAGTAACTTGTCTTCTGGCGTGTCAGATTTAAACCAGTGCATGAATGAGTTTTCAGCTACCATTTTTAACATACCATTTTCACATTTTGGTCGAACAATTAGGAAGAATGATAATGTAAGAAAAATAACCAAGAAGGCAGCATGGTTCAACGATGAGTGTAGATCAGCAAAATCATCTTTTCTAAATGCCAAACGCAACTTCAAATTAAATCCAACTGACCAAAACAAAATTCTTTTTCTTAAAAACAGATCAAATTTTGCAAAGATTAAGCGTAAATGTAAACTTCTATACTTCTCTAAAGAAGCAAATAACTTAGCAAAAATGAGCAAAACGTCACCTAAGAAATTCTGGAAATCTTTGAATAAATTCAAGAACGATAAATCTTACCCCTCCAATGTTGGAGCGGATGATTTTATCAAGCATTTTGAAAATATCTCGAATACGCCTCACTGTGATTTTAATGAAACGGACTATGTTAATTCCCGTGATGTTCCGATTTATATTGATCAATTAGACTGTCCATTTACGGTGGATGAAATAAGTATTACAATCAGTAAATTGAAGCGTAATAAGAGTTGTGATTTTAATAACAATGTCGCTGATTTCTTCATTGATTCACGCAATTTTATATCCCCATATCTATGCACATTTTTTAATAATATTTTGAAACAGGTGTTTATCCTGAAAATTGGAGTAAAGGTATTATTGTGCCGATTTTTAAAAAGGGTGACACCCAAAATGCTTCTAATTACCGAGGTATAACATTAATAAATATCATAGCTAAATTATTCTCTCTTCTTTTAAGAAATCGTATAAATAGATGGTGCGAACAAGAAAATATTTTCAATGATTCACAATTTGGTTTTAGAGATAAAAGATCAACAAATGATGCAATGTTCATTTTACATTGTATCATACAAAATATTCTTGCTAAAAACAAAAAATTGTATTGCATTTTTATAGATTACGAAAGAGCATTTGATACAGTGATTCGAAACGCGCTATCTATAGTAATGTTCAGTCATGCATAAAACTTTCACCTGATATGCAGATGTCCGAATTTTTTAATGTTTCGTTGGGTTTGCGACAAGGTGAACCTTTATCACCTCTCCTTTTTATTCTGTTTGTAAATGACATTTCAAATTGAATTGATTTTAATTGTCTAACGGATTATGACATTGAATACCTCTCCAAATACCTTTTACTTTTTGCAGACGATATTGTCTTATTTACCACTTCACCTATTGGTCTACAAAAACAAATCGATATTATTTACGAGTATTCTATTAAATTGGGTTTAAAAATTAATGTGAAGAAAACCAAAAGTTGTATATTCGAAAAAAGAAAAACTGTCCATTTATCAAATTTTATGATCAATAACGAAAAAATCGAAATTGTCGATAATTTCACATACCTGGGAATAATTTTTTCAAAGAATGGTAACCTGAAAAACGCTGTGAAAAATCTGTCTGATCAAGCTCTTAAAGCGTATTATAAACTGCTTTCATTATTTGATAGGTTAAATTTGAAAATTAAAACTAAACTTTACCTTTTCGACACTATGATTGCTCCTATTTTATTATATAGTTCCGAAATATGAGGTATTTATAATTACAAGGAAATTGATAAACTCCACGTACGATTTTGTAAACACATTCTTGGTGTAAATTCAAACACGCCCAATTTTGCTGTTCTTGGAGAATTAGGAAGCGTTCCATTATATATAATAGCTAAGGAAAGATCTTTAAAATTTTGGCAAAAAATCGTGTCGACAAACGATTCGTTTATAAGAAAAAAATATGATGAGCAGTGTACTTTGAATAATTCAAATAGCTGGGCTTTTAAAATGAATAACGCAATTGACTCTCTAGGCTATTATTATGTTAGAAATACTTATAACGTAAATTGTACTTATCTCCCCTTACTTAAAAGAACGATGCGTGATAATTTTATTCAACATTGGAAAAGCACTATTAATGTCATGTCAAGATTAAATTATTTTAGTAAATTCAAAAATGACTTTTCATGTTCCAATTATATAAATCTTATTGAAAACGATAAGTTGAGAAAACAAATTACATCTTTTAGACTATCATCCCATAAATTACTTATAGAGACTGGGAGATCAAAAAATATTGCCCGTGAAAATAGATTATGTAAATTATGTACTTTAAAACAAGTAGAAACAGAGTTTCATTTTCTTCTTTGTTGTCCTAAATATTCACTCATTAGAAAAAAATATCTTGGTAATATTCCTTGGCCATCCTTAAACAAATTCTATAACATTTTAACTACAAACAACAAAAAAGTGCTCTACAAGTTAACTTTATACCTAAAAGAGGCATTTTCAGAACGCAACAACTGTCTTACGTCATAATTTTGTTTTATTGTCCAATTGCATTTAACCACTGACTGTATTGTACTAATGTTTTGTATTTTGTATTGTATTTATATGCATTTTCTATATTTCTGTCATGTTTGTATTGCTTTTGTACTGTTTTGTGTACCATAGGCAAGTATTTGCCGATCTGTAAATAAAGTATATATCGTATATAGATGAACAACCTTCTGAATACTTAATGTACTAATAAATGATAATAAAAATATATGTAGTAACAAACTAATAATACAATCATTAGGTAAAACTGATATTAATTAAGACTTGATACAAAAAAGACGGATTTCAATATTCAGTTAGCCTAATCATTAAGTTGGAATAATAAACAAAAAATACAGTAGTAGGCATTTTTGTAGGGCTTAATAAGAACTGCCACATCTTAATCTAGGTTAAAACTGAAATGAATCTCGGAATGTCAGAGTTCTCTAAGGTCCTACCAATTTATAAGTTTATAGCGTATTACATTCCGATATTGTATGCAGTTCATATCTAACAAGAACTAATCCCCGTCATGACGAGATCGGTTCCATTGAATGACCATAACGCACCCGAAAGTTCCATTTATTTACTTCATATTATGCGCCCATTACAATTACCTCGAGGTATCTTACGTCCCACAAAGGTTGACGTAGGATAATCAAATACAAGTTATAAACTTCATAATGTAACTGGTGAACTTGACTTTGTGAAAGTAAAATACATAGTTGGCCCTTAAGCCATTTTCAGAATTGTTTATGTTGGTATATTAGACCCATTTTTTAATGAATCATAAAAACAAGGACCAAGAGATGATTCTGTCGAATTTAGATACGAAAGTCAATTAACTAAAAACAAAATATGACCTAACTACCAATATTTGAAATTACTGCGCCAAGGGTTACACCAAACAAAATATTTCTGGGATATGGCCTACTTACCGACCCATTTAAGAACACTTAAAACAATAAGTTTTTTTATTCAAATAATACAGTGGTGCTGGTGCGCTTCACAATGTTAATATAATTTACACCAACCAAAGTTTAATACCTAACCGAATTGGATTCCTTGGTCGTGACAACCCATCCATCTCCATAAGTTTTGGTCGTCTTAATCTTACGAATGTGGTAATCTGCAACTTGATTCTCGGAACCTAAAAACTTTGACGAATCTGGGCAGCCATATCTGCAAAGAAATGCTATGTAAAGCCCAACCTGAAAACACAAACAGAGAAAGTTTTAGGCTTCTGTCTGATTAGTACATCTACATTTTTGGAAACTGAACTTTCATTTGAATATGGATACTTTATTTCTTGTTTTTTTTACATACACTCAACGACAGTCTCTCAATTTTACCTATGGTTATACACGTATTATCTACGATATAAATAGTGACATGGCACTTTTTAGGAACGGAGTTCCTATAGGTATACATCACTTTTTGTAGCGACAAAACAGTGACGCCTCTCATTCGCGTTGAAAAATAGTACCACACAAGTATACATTGCAGTTTTAATTATAATTATAGTACTAGTGATATATGATGATTTTATGATAATCAGATTATATGGTAGCGTAAAGTTGGAACGCAGTTCGCAGTTCGCAGTTCGCGATTCATTTTTTTACCTGAATAGCGAACTGCGTTCTAGCCTGCAGTTCGCAATTCATTTTTTTCTGAAAAGCGAACTGCGTTCTAGCCTGCAGTTCGGGATTCGTTTTTTTTCTGAATAGCGAACTGCGTTCTAGCCTGCAGTTCGCGATTCGTTTTTTTTCTGAATAGCGAACTGCGTTCTAGTCTGCAGTTCGGGATTCGGTTTTTTCTGAATAGCGAACTGCGTTCTAGCCTGCAGTTCGCGATTCGTTTTTTTCTGAAAAGCGAACTGCGTTCTAGCCTGCAGTTCGGGATTCGTTTTTTTTTCTGAATAATTCGTTTTTTTCTGAATAGCGAACTGCGTTCTAGCCTGCAGTTCGGGATTCGTTTTTTTTTCTGAAAAGCGAACTGCGTTCTAGCCTGAATATCGGGATTCGTTTTTTTTCTGAATAGCGAACTGCGTTCTAGCCTGCAGTTCGGGATTCGTTTGTTGTTTTTTTCTGAAAAGCGAACTGCGTTTTAGCCTGCAGTTCGGGATTCGGTTTTTTTCTGAATAGCGAACTGCGTTCTAGCCTGCAGTTCGGGATTCGTTTTTTTTCTGAATAGCCAACTGCGTTCTAGCCTGCAGTTCGGGATTCGTTTTTTTCTGAATAGCGAAATGCCTTCTAACTTTTAATCTAGGCTGCAGTTCGCTATTCATTTTTTTCTACTGTGAACTGTGTTCTAGCCATCAATCAAGCCTGCAGTTCGAGAAAACGACGATGGGACCCCAAGGACGCAGAACGACCACGTTTACTTTAGACTTGTTATAAAGTTCATTCCAATGAAGTACTGGGTTAGACCTAACATGGTAAAAATCTAGCCTCTTACATTTATAATGCGTTTGAAATTAGAAATAACATCACGAACAAAAAAAGAAATCGTTTAAAATTATTTACATTGTCTATATTTATGCGAATATATATATGTATCATGTATTACTGTTTCAGTTGCTATCTCACAATAGATATTTGTAAGTCTCACTTTTTAAGAAATATTGTACTCTATACACATGTATGATTTAACTAATGAATGTATAGTCAAAACTGTAAGTTCAATAATTGAGTCGTATGGTATTACAATATAATGTTCTATTTAAAGAAGAATAATTATGATCAGTGTACGTTATATTCTGATCTTCTCCATAATATTGTCAAATGTAATAATTTATTTGATATAATATCATGCATTACTTACATTATGCATATCATTGTATTGTGTCACACTGTTTGCATTGTGCTATGTATGTACTTGTGGGCTTTAAATCCTTTTGGAATTAAATAAAAAAATATCTATCTAATATCTATCTATCTTGTTCAAAGTAAGCAAACGCAGGTTCGGTATCCAGACTCGGGGTCGCCTAGTGATCTCACTGAGGTCGCAATGGTCGCCGTAATAACACGGTAGGAACTCTAAGGACGCCCTAGCTGGACGCAGTAAACGCGGAGAAATGGATCAGGGACCTCGCGACGACCTTACCGCGTCCATACCACGTCTATAGGGTTCTAACCACGACATTGCCTTGTCTACGGGGTCTTTCCTGCGATGTAAGGTTGTACTTTTCGAGAGTCGAGCTCTTGTGTGCGACCTTACGGCATACTCAATAGAGACCCCGAGAACGCGGGTAAGTCGTGTTAGACACGCCAAGTACGCAGTGAGGTTGCCGTGCGGACGCCGTGCAATTGGAATAGTTAAGAATAAAAGATAAAAACCTCACGAGATCGGAATAATTTTGTGAGTTTATATGAGTGCAAACTGTTTATGAGTATACATATTTACCATACATCAGTTTTCATCATAATTACATATTCTGACGTCTGAGAGCTTGAACTTAATATGATTATTATTACAAGGTACCGATAATATGTTGAAAAAGATCGAATAAATATCTACCGTAGTGGTATTTGTACCAATAAATAAACCATTATTTCATGCCGAAAAAAAAATATTTACAGAAAATAACAACAAAAATAAATATGCGAAAAAAGGGTAATAAAGGTAAAGTCACCATGTCGCGAATATCGATGTCAAGCATTTTAGCGATGCGATTTGTAAATGCAAATACGCTAAACATCGTCTAAGATTATCTCATTAATTCTGACGACGCATATCCAATCGACGTATACATTCCTGCGTGTATGTAAACATATATTTCATCTGAAATGATGTGATGATCATAGACTGTCTTTAATATAAATATATATAGATATTATTATACATTTACCATGCAGTACAGCCGTATTATATTAATAAACCCGCAAATAAAGTCCAACCGTTCACAACAGCCATGGTATTCAATCAGAAACCCCATAGTAATTCAAGCTGTGCAGAACGGCCATAGTATATCATTTAAAACACTAATAAAGTTCAACTGTGTATAACAGTCATAGTACATTAGTTAACCCCCAAATAAAGTCCAACTGTGCAGAACAGCCATAGTACATTAGTTAACCCCCAAATAAAGTCCAACTGTGCAGAACAGCCATAGTATATCATTAAAAATCCTTATAAAGTTCTACTGTGTATAACAGTCACAGTATGTCATTTAAAACCTTTAGAAAGTCCAACTGTGCAGAACAGCCATAGTACATTAGTTAACCCCCAAATAAAGTCCAACTGTGCAGAACAGCCATAGTATATCATTAAAAATCCTTATAAAGTTCTACTGTGTATAACAGTCATAGTATGTCATTTAAAACCTTTAGAAAGTCCAACTGTGCAGAACAGCCATAGTACATTAGTTAACCCCCAAATAAAGTCCAACTGTGCAGAACAGCCATAGTATATCATTAAACCCTAATAAAGTTCAAATTATGTATTACAGCCATGGTATATCATTTAAAAAAATTCTTGTAAAGTTCAACAGTGTATAACAGCCATAGTATATCATTAAAAAATCCTCATAATGTTCAACTGTTCAGAACAGCCATTGTATATCAAAACACTTGCATAAATAATAGATACGTCTCTAACAAACCTATATATTAAACTGAACTATCTGCCGGTTCATACTCAAAACGGGTCGCTTTCATTGCAAATAAGTTATGTTTAAATGAAACATGTGCCTTAGTACAGACATAAAGATGTATAAAATTTGACTAATGTTGTCATAAATTTAATATGCTGTTGGACACTTCGACATTTTCCTTATTTAAAAGTTCCGTCGCATCATCGTTTCTACGTATTTAGATTTTTTATTACAAAACTGATCATAGACGTTGACCGTGGTCAGAAAGAAGTTTATCAGACAAGATGACTTGGCTTATCAGTTCTGCGATCTGATTAGCTAATTTGTCATGCCAATCAAAATCTGTCGTAAGGTCAATTACATGCCTCAAACGAATTGTCCAATCAGAGCGCCGAATAATTTAGGCCACACCTGTTTCTCCAGTGTGCTGCAACAGATCAGTTTCACTACGCAGTTCGTTGAAAAGGAGTATCTAACTCATAAGAATGTTGGACACTAAGACAACCGCGTACAACTGTACATAGTTGAAGGATGAACCTTCTCATTCTGATGACACATATTAAGAGGAAAAGACGGCGAGGTATGTACATCGATTTATTTAAGCTAAATTATCACGGAGTTACGGTTCTTTAACTACTAAATCCTTTCCCGAAGATAATTTCTTACCAAATGGAATTGATATAAACGAATCACATGTTCCGTCATTCTTATTTGAGTTTCAAAGCGTCTATATTCGTGACGAAGCTGATTCACGGATTGACAAAAAACACCATTGCTGTATTCTGTATATTTGGAAATATGAATAAGGAAACTAATGTAAATTGTCTATTATTACAATGCATTTGTCCAAGCAGCTAGATTGATGCCGATCTTTTTACATGGCCGTATGACGTAAAATATATCAGTCCTATGCAGTAATATGTTGCGTCTTAATGTATTTTTTTATTTATCAGGTAAATTTGGTTCGGCGCAAGTTAGGAAAAAGAAACAACTAATGAAGATGAAACCTATATTCAACATTCAACAGAACAGAGCTCAATATAATATAGATGAACAACGGGATGTGCTGAAGTGATATCGCTTGGACATTAAGTTAGGTGAGTCATTAAATATAAGCAACTACTAAGATGACGAAATTTTACGAGAAATGAACATTATTATTACTTATTATGTACAGATGCGTTCAGCACATTTTACGAATGTTTGCTATTATTTATTTCATTGTTTACATTTTTATAATGATAGAAATTCTGTTCTTTCTCAGTCTAAAATCCAAATATAATGAATACAGAAATTGGGTAAATTTTCTTGTCTAAAATATTGCTAGTTGTTAAAAATCCACCTGACTAAACCGCGTCACATTGTATTTTTCTTTACCACTACCGTGAATGTGATTTTCTTTCACTCATACAGCCTAGCTCATATAACCCAGTATTAAGTGGCATTATATACATTATACATGTCTGTTATTGATATATTTTAAAGTACAGAATCTGTTCTGTATTTTGTAATGTATTGTTTATTGTATGTTTAGTGGAGAGACGATAAAAAAGATATACAAAATGTATATACATATAGTGAAGGACGTTTAAAGATTATTTATACGACAATTAATATAAGTGACCCCCCGAAAATCCACATGTGGTCTAATCTCTTAATTGTTTTATTTAAAACCAGTCTGATCACGGTCTGTAGACTTGACACCTAGTCAAAAAGTGTGGGGGGGGGGGTCACTTATATAGTAGCTGTTCAATGTCTTGACCCCCCCCCCCTCCCAATCCACATGTGGTCTAATCTCTTAATTGTTTTATTACCCCTGATCAGATTAATCCTGTCTTTTCACGGTCTGTCATATAAGAGGGTCATAATTTTTTAGTGATAATTAGTTTATGGATAACTTCCTGTTGGTTTTATAAGCATGTTATGTAATAAATGAATGTTATCCTTTATTATTACCAGATTATGTAAGAAGTCTATGAAAATGCAACAGTACGCGTCTTCTATTTCTAAATCAAATCATTCTATTTATACACGAAACTTTTTAAAAAAAGATTCTTTAAAATAACTTGCAAAGAAATTATGTTTATACCAGTACTGCTCGGAAAAATATAATTGGTTAAAAATATTTAATTGTGCCTGTTGTGTTAAAATACGTATGTATTAATTTCACAAAATGGACTGTTTAATTTATTTATCAAAATCATCCAGACCAAACTATTTGCAAATGTGTTAACAGCGAAGAGCATTCATTTGAGCAGGTAGTTGTATTTAGAGTTAATACAACAACCTGATTTGAGTAATTAATTTCTTTAATCATATTAAATGAGCTGTCTTATTCTTAATATTTTGCATTTAATAGTTTTGATATTTATAAACATACTTCTTGTTTAAAAAAAGATAATTTATATTATTAATTAAACATTGAATCCATACAGTAGCTATATATTAGCCATATAGTAACTGATTATGTAATTAGAAGCTAGTCTATCAATGACCCTGTCTGTTTTATTGGCCCCCCTACTGTGGAATATACAGGACTGCTGGGTCTTAATCACATGCCTTGCATTCCTGGTTCAGTGTCTTTAACAGTGTTATCCCGCAATAATTAGATACATTACATCAATGACTTATATACATACATGTATGTATGTAAGTCCTTGATCACATTCGGATCCCTTCTTGTGTAAGGGTATAATAAACCCCTGGGCCCATGTCTTCTGGGAAAACACCAGGGTTAAAAACTTGTTTAAATAAGTCACAAAGATGACCGGACAATATATCACAGGTGTCTATGAAATATTCTTTCATGAGATTATCAGCCGACATGTAGATTTATTACGTTCGAGTTTCTTAATTGCTAGCTCAACTTCTGAAATACTAATAGGTTCGTTTAATTCAGAATACGTTTCATTGTTTACATTAAAATCACAAGAACAATTAAATTGCTCAACAAACTCTAAGTGTGATCATACATACTAGAAAAATACTGCTTAAAATTTAAACCCATCCCGGTCAACTTAGTATTAGAATCATTCCGTTTTCTTCCTAAAAAAAACTGCTAGAAATCCCTTCCATTTATTGCGTAAGTAATTCGATAATTGAAAACGATGGTTACGCTTTTTTATCTTAATCATTAGTTTATATTTTTTCGACTTCAAGTAAAGGCCGACGATTTCCTTCATATTTAAAAAAAACAAATAAACATAGATAAAAACGCGTTGTTTTATGGATGTACATTGCTTTTACAGCTGTCTGGGAGTGAAACAAGTTATAGATTTAATCAGATTAGGGGTGTGACAAATTTACGAAAGAGCACAATAAGACGGTATCAAATTATTCATGCGTTACATAAGTGACAGTGAATTCATAACCAATAATTACCATTATTATAATTTCTATTAAACTTTGGTTGATGTGTGTTGAAAAACTTGAGTATAAAAAATGACAAAACAAAAACGTTTTTACGATTGGTCATCTTCTAATTATTATTCGAATCGATTTTCCGACCACTTTCCATTTAGACTCCTGATTTATTGTGCACATAACTGTGAATATTTTTGTGAATAAACTCACTGTCACAAGATATTACGATACCTCATTTTTTCAGAAGTTTATTTGCATCAGTTGTCAGTCAATTTGCAAAAACATACGTTATGTAACGTTCATGAAATGTGATCTTGCATATGTATACAATATGCATATTCATAGGAACTTTACGGAATTTACAACAAAACACCACGATTAAAATTATTGAATTTTTTTACATTGCAATTTTTTTTATGAAAATACATTACACACAGCCGTAGGTTTCATTTAAAATATTAATACATGTAATCAATATCAGTAATACTGCCTAAGAAAGCGTATAAAAATATCTACAAAATTGTTTGAAAATGTTAACAATAATAATATTACACTAAAAAAAATTCTGTATGAAGTTTAATCGTTTATCATAAATAAATAGTGTTTTTTTTTTTTAAATAAATAAATGATCACTTATGATTTACAGGAATAGCAAATAACAATATCATTATACCATACTCTAATACATTATCATTCATATTCATTTAGTCCTAATCATAAATCCTTTTGTATTCTAAAACATCAGCATAGTAAATAACAATATCATATTATAAACTCATTTATCATCATCATCATCAAAATCACATTCATTTTAGTTCAAATCTTTCAACATCATCAAAAATTCGACGGTACGCCACTTTTGATTGACAGGTTCTGAAATTCAGGGGGCGCGGCTACATTCGCCAGTATTTTCTGACTGATCTGATCACAATCAGAAGACGCTTACTATATAAGCAAAGCAGTTTGATCATGGTCAGTTGAAGCTTGAAAACTTATGTTTCGACTAAATGTTGCCTTGGGCAAGTTGTGATGATGAATATACGGCATTATGTCATTGCAGAGCATAAATAAACATGTATTGGCATGGCAAGTTTTTCTGCTTCGAGTTGAAAGAATGATTATATTTATTGAAAGTAGACCTTTTTTGCATTTGAGTCGTCTAAGGGTTGGGGGGGGGGGGGGGCTTGGGCTGAGGGCACATCATACATGTACATACATACATACCGGATAATCTCGAGACTCAATATTACCCAGTGTCCGAAGCATATATAACTTACTTTCCGAAAAGGCATTTTACGAACACCTGCGTCGTACCAACAAAGGCAGAACTTGCATAACTCATTACATAAACTTGCAGTGACCATTGCTGTGACCAAACAGAGTCAATGGGAACCAGTTTGATGTTCACCGAAGTCAGGCTTTGTTATTTTGCTGTATACTTGTTGCATAATTATACTCGGTCATTAACAAATGTCGGGGGTCGAAAAGATGTCAAGACGGAGGAATTGAGTTGGATAAATGGCGGGAAGAAGCAATTGGTACAATGTGTCTAAGAATCAAAGCAATGAGAGTACTGCCAGGAACGAAGTTTTAACGTGTTAGATAAAACCATCCAGTATGGCCTATAGTTAACCCGATGTTGTACGAGATTCAGACATGATAATGTTATTCTAAATAATTTTGCATAAAAAGAACTATTTATCATTTTTAAAAGCACATAACCAGTAATTTACGTTCGTATTTAGCGACTCGAATTATTATTCGTAAGCCGCAGTAATAACATTCGACCTCCGCAGTTTACCCGTCATGAACTCATTCTATAAATAGCGATTGCATCATCAAGCTAACACTAGTTGATGTGACTATTACAGAGTTACGATTAGATGAAAATTCACCCTGTAATATTATGAAAATGTTAAAAAGGCACAAAACACACACATCGATGGTAAATATTTGCAAATGCATGCATACGTCCGTAGATATGTTTCTGAACCATCGAACGAAAACCGGAAGCAGAACTAGTTTAGTAAACATGATATGCAAAACAGCCTCTTAGGCGCGATATTTTATTGGACAGTGGATACGCGGTTTTAATTCTACGCATTTGAATATCTCAGGTATCTACCGACAAGCACTTACGAGTATTTAGATACATGACTCTTTCCATGTAGTTACAGTAAAATTATTCGAAATATATTTAGATCCGACACACTTAGTTGAGGAAAGATTACAGATACTTCAGTATATAATCACACCATTTAGTTGCGTACTATTTCCTTTATGCGGCATTCTTTAAACAAGGTGTTATGGAGTCCACTGATAAAAGTTTGCTCATCGATTACAAAGGATTTGATTTTGATAAAAATCAAGTCCAAAAATGCAATGTTAGTCACTTTCTTATTGTAGTATTATTACAAATGTACACAGGTCATTAACAATATTGTTCGATGTTGCTTACATAAGATTGGTGAATTTTTGTTCAGTATGCCATGTATAATAATATGATAAAACTACAGCATATTCCAACCGGCAGTATAATGATGCTGTAAGACTTGGTAGACGAATATTTTTGTTTCTATAATTGAATGACTTTTCAATGACTTTGAATTGAAAGAAATCTTAATTTTTTAAAGTGGTGAAGATTGCACCAAACACATACATAAATATTTGCATTTCCTTTCTGCCAAAAGATTGGCATATTTTTCTAGATTACGTTCATCCCTTATATAATCCTGATATAATTCTGTGTACGTTTTATTCTATTTCAAAATTACTGCAAAAACAAAACAAACGTAATTATCACAAACCAATCACTATTTGAATTCGCACTTCCATAAAAATGATACAAATACTACGTATTAAGTAACTGACAAAACAAGAAAGCGAAACAGAAAATAGGTAAAATTATGAATGTATATCTTTTATTTGTAGAATTCTCCTAAAATTTTGTACTATTGAGGTTATATAATTCATTCTAAATTTCTTATTATACATACGAATGTACATGTATTCGATAATACATATTGTAAGGCAATTCATATAAATTTAATAATATCATTAGTTTCCGTAATAAAAGTGAGATGATAAGTTGCAGAAAAGTGAGATGATAAGTTGCAGAAAAGTGAGATGATAAGTTGCAGAAAAGTGAGATGATAAGTTGCAGAAAAGTGAGATGATAAGTTGCAGAAAAGTGAGATGATAAGTTGCAGAAAAGTGAGATGATAAGTTGCAGAAAAGTGTGATGATAAGTTGCATATACATTTGTATCTGCATTCTTCACCGGAATGAAATACAGGCTAAAAGTCAATATTGCACTGTGTGTCAAAAAATACATTTAATGTTGGGTATACATGTCATGTATGTCTTCAGTTGTATTCGTGAACCTAAATCGTTTTATTGAGGACTCTTTTTGTTATAGAGTTGCAGTTCATTTGTATTGTTTTATGCTTATTCGACATTAAAAAGAACTGTAGTGTCAGAATTGCTACCAAAACCCATTCTTACTAACATGAAAATGTACCAGAAATACATTTTATTAAGTACATTGTATTATCATCTTTTCTAGGACTTGTAGACACTTACTAGAACAAAGAGTAGAAGAAAATTTGTAGATATAAATCCAGCCTAACTTCTTATAGTTAACATTGAGGCTATTGAAGAAGAAGTGCGTGTTTGATAGGAGATTGTCATATATGAGTCAAGGTGACATGTTTTATAAATATAGCCTGCTATTGCGAAGTAAAAACTTTTCCTATGAAACAGTTTGTTTGCTATCATTGTCTTTAACAGATATGTGGATGTTTGAAACATGGAAAAAATCTATCGAAAATGTCTTGCGAGTAGACAGTCTTTGGTCGGAGATTATGTAACAGAATAATGAAGTCTGTGACGCCGCATAGGCGTGTTGCCGCATAGACGTTACCGGTTTCGTCTATGCGGTGAAATCAACGAATTTACAGGGCCTCCGTCTATGTGACGAAAATGCATACTTGTGTCGCATACACGATACCAAATAGCAAACTCCCCTTTCTTGCAGATCTGGATAAAATGCTTCCAAATGTATTTTTCTAACAAGTGTATATGACACATGCACTCCTACGGCGGCGCATTTTTTTTCGTAGAGACAAAGTTAGAACATTAACCATAACGCTAATAAAGGGGTTTAATGTAATGCTATTTAACTAAACCAAAGCAACCATCATAATTATGTTTCAGTGAATTGTGCAATTAATAATAATTTATTTGTTTATTTTTCAACCACAATTATTGTGCTTGATGAATCTTTTTGCTATTATGTCTAAAACGCCGTATTAGACCAAATAGCAAAAAGATTCATCAAGCACATATTCTGTTCTGTCGAAAAATTAAATTTTTGATTTATACATTCATATAATTATTTCCTTTAGTAGTGTGAAATGAATATATATACACGTGTAGAACAGTGTTCTGAAAGGTGTTTGATTCCGAAAAATCAAAATATATTACTGCTGTAATATTTCATCCTACTTTCCATGATCTTATATAAAGTCATTGAATTGGAATCAAACAACGCTAGTTTACTGCTGGTTTGTTAATGTTATTCACATCAATATTCATTTAAAGATCAACATTTATAATTATGTAATAATGTACTTAAAACAAAAATATGAACTTTTTCTTTTAATTTTTGTGTTGAAGACCACGATCCTTCATCCTCGTGAGAAAAATAATACTCTCAAATTCCGTAAAACTCAGATCGCACAAAAAAAAACCGACAAGGATATAGATCTCGGTTTAACGCTAAATAATCCATATTTTGCTAAAATCAATACTGACCACTTATTGTTTTTTTTTGGCATAAAGGGAAACAACTAGTTTATCACACAGTGGAAACAACTAGTTTATCACACAGGTAAAAAAATAAAAAAAACGACAGGAGTTGTCTTTTTAGCTCACCTGATTCATGTCCGGCGTCCGTCGTCCGTCCACAATTAGTTTGTTTACACTCTAGCAACCGCAGCTCTTAACGAATCGTGATTAAACTTGCTCACAATGCATATGGCCACAATGTCTCGGCTAAGTTCGATTATGGGCAAAATCGGACAATAACTTCTAGTCATGGGGAAATAGCGTCAATGTTCTGCATGGTATTAACAAATGTCTGTTATGTTTTGCTACTACAGGTACTTATGGAGCAACGCGTGCCACAAAATAATTATGTAACAAACCCGAGTTACTGTCTTAAATGATGTGAAAAAAGAAAACTAAGGTGCACAGCTTCACATGCAAGTGAATATCAATGTAATGTTTGTTGACTCTAGAACAGTTGCTATGCTCGCGGCAAGATTATACGTAACAGACAATATCAGTTAAGACAAGGGGCTATTTATGATGTCTATAATGAAAAGATGTGAAAACAAAAACCACGGTTTACAATTTCGATCTCAAATGAACATAATTTTTATTTATGTTTAAAGTTTAATTAATATATGTCAGGTTGTTAGGAGTTACTGTGACAATAAGATCATATCATATAAGATACTATTACGTAGAAGATCTCTATTTTGACTTAGTTAATGGTTATTGCTCTATCAGAACACAGGTTCACAACCAACTTTGCATTTCAACAAACATTCGTGTAAAGGTTTGAGACTCGTAAGCAGCTGCGCACGCATATCGTTTTGGGACGTACGTCCGACCGGACGGACAAGAGGTAATCTCAACCCTATAGAGGGAAGGCCTTTAAAACGCCACCAAAGCCAGAAACAACAACAAGCAACACTACCACCACTAACACCACCACCACCGCCGCCGATGTCGTCGTCATCATCATTTTTTAAATGTATGATGAATACTTTTAGTTAGACCTGTCTATGCGGTAAAAATGCAAACTTGTTCCGCACAAACAGGACGACCTGTCTAAGCGTTGCGCGTCACCGGTCATGTCTATGCGGCGACACGCCTATGCGGCGTCGCAGAGGTCAAACGACGCAATTTTAATTGCATTGTATTGAATTAAATGTATATTTACGATTTCATTTCTAATCCAATTTGTCAATGGTTTATAAAGAATAATGTGCTATGCATTTAGTAACAATACATTTATAATAAAACATGTATGTTTTTTCACTACTTTCCACCTCCTGTTTCCATTCATTATTGTACGTACTGTATTAAGATAACAGAATTCTCTTTTACAGATACACTGTTTTTGTGATTACATTTGGAAACGGGACACACTTCATTAGTATATTTATCATTAATGGAATTCTGCAAGTATATGATGGACAGAGAGCAAAAGTCGCCGGGAGGCTATGAAAAAATCACAGTCTATACTTAATCATGGACATGCTCTTTTGGACAAGAATTTGCTAAGTAATATTTCATGGCGGATGACGAACATTTTCCAGAGATGAAAAGGACCAATTTTCCACATCGGTGTAAATTTGTTTTATGACATTTTATTTGCATGAACTGTAAATATCACTGATACTGTTTTACAAAAATATGACATTAGACAATAGTAGTTATTAGTAATAAAACCACATTAGTATTATCTGCAAGTTGTCCATCTTACTCTACTTAGAATACTAGTACATTTGTATTTAATGGAGTGTAGGAAATAAATAAATCATACACTTCACTAAACAGCTCAAGTAGATGCCATAGCAAGATGGACAAATTACAGATAATGCTATAGTAGTTTTATCATTAAAATCAAAGTACTTAAAGTACTTAACAATTATTGCTTGACAGCTGTAGAAAATTGTAGTAGTACGTGTTGTCCGCATCACATTTCATGCGCAAAGAGCGAGTGACAGCTATTGAAATTGCATTATCATTCAGTTACCAAAAAAACACACCTTTTTGCAACTGTTAAGCTATTATAATGCTGATTGGATCATGTGATGACATGCCTATTTGTATATGTATTTATTGTCGATTTCGACTTATCTGCAATAAAATTCCATTATTCCAATCTTTCAGATAGAATATGGATGTGACTTGTAATCTATCTATCTATCTAACTATCTAACTAACTAACTAACTAACTAACTAACTAACTAACTAACTAACTAACTAACTAACTAACTAACTAACTAACTAACTACCTACCTACCTATATCGAATTCTGTTATAATTTATAATGAACCGAATAGAAAAGGTCAACCGATTATTTCTGCTGAACAAATAAAAGTTACATTCAGTTATATCATTAAAGGTAAGTGACACCCGATATCAGCTGTAACACACACCATCAAGGGTCACTAGCAAATGTTTGTAATGATTTCAGATATATACTGGCTTGTTTGATCGTTGAGTTTGCTATGTACATGGTAACAAATTATATGTATACTGTCGATCTTTTCACAAAATCTTACTTACATAAATTTCCCATACCAGGTAGCCACCCATGAGAAAGATTGTCGTTCTTATCGGCAGAGCACATGCGCTAAAATATTTTCTATTTCTATGGACAAAAATTATCTTAATTCTCCAAGCAGACAACACAATAATTTATCATATGATTACGTTCATAGTTAAGGTACCAGTGAGACACCATCACACCTGTCATCTCTATAAGAAAGATGTTTCAATATATATTTCAATAATACATATAGTAACAGTATCACATTTAGAATAATTACATGTAATAATTCTACAATGTACATGAAATTAATAAGTCTCAGCTTTTTCTTCTAATTTAAGATTAGATAAGATTTAGGGAGTCGAACACTGGTATATAATAAAAAGAAGCAGTAATACACATGTAAGAAATTGCTTAAACTTTCCGTTATTCCCCTCATTCAGATAGAGAAAACTACATAGCAGTTGAAACTCGAGTGAGATAACATAGTAAAGAAAAAAGAACTTGCGAAGATAAAATGGCGATGTTGAATGATATTTAAACAGGTTTGGCACATTATTTTATATCAGCGTGTTAGTGAACAATACTGTGAATTCGACTAGACAGCAGGTAAGAACGTATTTCGCAACTGAAAAAAAATGATTCGCCAACTGCAGGCTATATTGAAGGTTAGAATACTGTTCGCAATCGAAAATAATAATCCCGAAATGCAGGTTAAAATACAAGCTAGAACGCAATTAGCGATTGAAAAAAATGAATCCTAAATTGCAGGCTAGATTGTAGGCTATAACACAATTCTCAACTGTAAAAGAATGTATCCAGAACTGCGGGCTATATTGCAGGCAAGACGGCAATAATGAAGGATATTTAGTGTCACATCGATCTGTAGCCATGAAATATCCATTTATTTCCAAACTTTTTGTTGTATTTTATGAACAGTATTAACTACGATCAAAATATGCACATAAACTTAAACTTTTCATATTGGTAGATTTACTTTTTGAGTATCAAACACAAAATTAGAAGGAATAACTCCTGTCCCACTGCTATAGAGTTATATGATTAATTAGTGTGCATATTAAATTACGTCGACGACACAAACATATGTTAAATATGACCCATGTATATTGAAAAAGCATTTTGTGATACCATGTACATGAAAATACATGATTACACAATAATCGACGAAATATATGTGAATTACGTTACCCTTTAAAACCCAGTTCACGTCACACTATCAAATGAACAGAAAATGAGTAAAAGGCTAGTTTATACATCTCTAACACATGTAAATCACGATATCAAAAAGTAGTTTCTCATACCATGCTAGTAGTAGGTACTACACTTATGCTACAACGGATTTTCGCACTATAATATGTCTAACGAACTTGTTCTGTGAATTACGTTACTAGGCATCACACAACAGAAAAACGCGTTAAACCATGTAACTCTCAACTCTATTCAAACCACCACTTGCGTAAGGTTTAAGAAATAGTCACTAATATCATATTTCATGCTAATTGATACTTCGTATTCAATAAATTAGTAGTGACTGTGAATTACGTTACTGTGAATTACGTTACCAAAAACTTCTTAATCTGTCAATCAACCGTCCTATAATTAGCTTACATGTATAATATATACCTATGCATGATTATATTTTGATAATATGGCATAAACAAGATACCGAATTTCAATTTACTGACTAAATAACATTTTTGTTCGAAAAATTAATGAGACAAAAATCGCAAAATTGCACAAATTAACGCGTTCTGGATAGAACTGCAGGCTAAATTTAAGTCTAGAACACAAACAGTGAATAGCGAACTGAAGGCTAGATTGAAAGCTAGAACGCAGTTCGCTGTTCAAAAAAGGTGAATCGCGAAATGCAGGCTAGATTGAAGGCTAGAACGCAATTCGCAATTAAGAAGAAAGAATCCCGAATTACAGGGTAGATTGAAGGTTAGAACGCAATTAGCAATTGGAAATAGTGAATCCAGATCTGCAGGCTAGATTGATGGTCGAAACTAAAAGACGGATCTAGAATAAAAGTTAGAACGCAGTTCGATATTCAGAAAAAAACCCGATAAATTCAGAAAAAAAACGAATCCCAAATAGCAGGCTAGAACGCAGTTCGCTATTCAGAAAAAAACACAAATTATTCAGAAAAAATCCAATCCCGAATTGCAGGCTAGAACGCAGTTCGCTATTCAGAATAAAAAACGAATCGTGAACTGCAGGCTAGAACGCAGTTCGCTATTCAGAAAAACTAACACAAATTATTCAGAAAAAAAACGAATCCCGAACTGCAGGCTTG
Organism: Lutraria lutraria; assembly: GCA_964023205.1. Lineage (NCBI taxonomy): Eukaryota > Metazoa > Mollusca > Bivalvia > Venerida > Mactridae > Lutraria > Lutraria lutraria. Next base: position 30,358,261 of record OZ026846.1, on the reverse strand, counting down.
AACGCAGTCCGCTATTCAGAAAAAAACGAATCCAGAACTGCAGGCTAGAACGCAGTTCGCTATTCAGAAAAAAACGAATTATTCAGAAAAAATCGAATCCCGAACTGCAGGCTAGAACGCAGTTCGCTATGCAGAAAAAAACGAATTATTCAGAAAAAATCGAATCCCGAACTGCAATCTAGAACGCAGTTCGCTTTTCAGGAAAAAACAATAATTATTCAGAAAAAAAACGAATCCCGAACTGCAGGCTAGAACGCAGTTCGCTTTTCAGAAAAAACACACAAATTATTCAGAAAAAATCGAATCCCGAACTGCAATCTAGAACGCAGTTCGCTTTTCAGGAAAAAACACTAATTATTCAGATAAAAAACTAATCCCGAACTGCAGGCTAGAACGCAGTTCGCTTTTCAGAAAAAACACACAAATTATTCAGAAAAAATCGAATCCCGAACTGCAATCTAGAACGCAGTTCGCTTTTCAGGAAAAAACACTAATTATTCAGATAAAAAACGAATCCCGAACTGCAGGCTAGAACGCAGTTCGCTTTTCAGAAAAAACACACAAATTATTCAGAAAAAATCGAATCCCGAACTGCAATCTAGAACGCAGTTCGCTTTTCAGGAAAAAACACTAATTATTCAGATAAAAAACGAATCCCGAACTGCAGGCAAGAACGCAGTTCGCTATTCAGAATAAAAACGAATTATGCGGACAAAAACGAATCCCGAACTGCAATCTAGAACGCAGTTCGCTTTTCAGAAAAAAACACGAATTATTCAGATAAAAAACGAATCCCGAACTGCAGGCTAGAACGCAGTTCGCTATTCAGAAAAAACCGAATCCCGAACTGCAGGCTAGAACGCAGTTCGCTTTTCAGGAAAAAACACTAATTATTCAGATAAAAAACGAATCCCGAACTGCAGGCAAGAACGCAGTTCGCTATTCAGAAAAAAACGAATTATGCGGAAAAAAACTAATCCCGAACTGCAGGATTGAACGCAGTTCGCTTTTCAGAAAAAAAACACAAATTATTCAGAAAAAATCGAATCCCGAACTGCAATCTAGAACGCAGTTCGCTTTTCAGAAAAAAAAACACAAATTATTCAGAAAAAATCGAATCCCGAACTGCAATCTAGAACGCAGTTCGCTTTTCAGGAAAACCCACAAATTATTCAGATAAAAGACGAATCCGAACTGCAGGCTAGAACGCAGTTCGCTATTCAGAAAAAAACGAATTATTCAGAAAAAATCGAATCCCGAACTGCAATCTAGAACGCAGTTCGCTTTTCAGAAAAAAACACGAATTATTCAGATAAAAAACGAATCCCGAACTGCAGGCTAGAACGCAGTTCGCTATTCAGAAAAAACCGAATCCCGAACTGCAGGCTAGAACGCAGTTCGCTTTTCAGGAAAAAACACTAATTATTCAGATAAAAAACGAATCCCGAACTGCAGGCAAGAACGCAGTTCGCTATTCAGAAAAAAACCCACAAATTATTCAGAAAAAATCGAATCCCGAACTGCAATCTAGAACGCAGTTCGCTTTTCAGGAAAAAACACTAATTATTCAGAAAAAATCGATTCCCGAACTGCAATCTAGAACGCAGTTCGCTTTTCAGAAAAAAACACGAATTATTCAGATAAAAAACGAATCCCGAACTGCAGGCTAGAACGCAGTTCGCTATTCAGAAAAAACCGAATCCCGAACTGCAGGCTAGAACGCAGTTCGCTTTTCAGAAAAAAAACGAATCGCGAACTGCAGGCTAGAACGCAGTTCGCTATTCAGAAAAAAACGAATTATTCAGAAAAAACGAATCCCGAACTGCAGGCTAGAACGTAGTTCGCTTTTCAGAAAAAAAACACAAATTATTCAGAAAAAATCGAATCCCGAACTGCAATCTAGAACGCAGTTCGCTTTTCAGGAAAACCCACAAATTATTCAGATAAAAGACGAATCCCGAACTGCAGGCTAGAACGCAGTTCGCTTTTCAGAAAAAACCGAATCCCGAACTGCAGGCTAGAACGCAGTTCGCTTTTCAGGAAAAAACACTAATTATTCAGATAAAAAACGAATCCCGAACTGCAGGCAAGAACGCAGTTCGCTATTCAGAAAAAAAACACAAATTATTCAGAAAAAATCGAATCCCGAACTGCAATCTAGAACGCAGTTCGCTTTTCAGGAAAAAAACACTAATTATTCAGAAAAAATCGAATCCCGAACTGCAATCTAGAACGCAGTTCGCTTTTCAGAAAAAAACACGAATTATTCAGATAAAAAACGAATCCCGAACTGCAGGCTAGAACGCAGTTCGCTATTCAGAAAAAACCGAATCCCGAACTGCAGGCTAGAACGCAGTTCGCTTTTCAGAAAAAAAAACGAATCGCGAACTGCAGGCTAGAACGCAGTTCGCTATTCAGAAAAAAACGAATTATTCAGAAAAAACGAATCCCGAACTGCAGGCTAGAACGTAGTTCGCTTTTCAGAAAAAAAACACAAATTATTCAGAAAAAATCGAATCCCGAACTGCAATCTAGAACGCAGTTCGCTTTTCAGGAAAACCCACAAATTATTCAGATAAAAGACGAATCCCGAACTGCAGTCTAGAACGCAGTTCGCTATTCAGAAAAAACGAATTATTCAGAAAAAACGAATCCCGAACTGCAGGCTAGAACGCAGTTCGCTATTCAGAAAAAAACGAATCCCGAACTGCAGGCTAGAACGCAGTTCGCTTTTCAGAAAAAAAAACGAATCGCGAACTGCAGGCTGGAACGCAGTTCGCTATTCAGAAAAAAACGAATCCCGAACTGCAGGCTAGAACGCAGTTCGCTTATCAGAAAAAAAAACCGAACCGCGAACTGCAGGCTAGAACGCAGTTCGCTATTCAGAAAAAAACGAATTATTCAGAAAAAAACGAATCCCGAACTGTAGGCTAGAACGCAGTTCGCTTTTCAGAAACAAAAACACAAATTATTCAGAAAAAATCGAATCCCGAACTGCAATCTAGAACGCAGTTCGCTTTTCAGGAAAAAACACTAATTATTCAGATAAAAACCGAATCCCGAACGGCAGGCTAGAACGCAGTTCGCTATTCAGAAAAAACCGAATCCCGAACTGCAGGCTAGAACGCAGTTCGCTATTCAGAAAAAAAACACACAAATTATTCAGAAAAAATCGAATCCCGAACTGCAGGCTAGAACGCAGTTCGCTTTTCAGAAAAAAACACACAAATTATTCAGAAAAAATCGAATCCCGAACTGCAATCTAGAACGCAGTTCGCTTTTCAGAAACAAAAACACAAATTATTCAGATAAAAGACGAATCCCGAACTGCAGGCTAGAACGCAGTTCGCTATTCAGAAAAAAAACACACAAATTATTCAGAAAAAATCGAATCCCGAACTGCAGGCTAGAACGCAGTTCGCTTTTCAGAAAAAAACACACAAATTATTCAGAAAAAATCGAATCCCGAACTGCAATCTAGAACGCAGTTCGCTTTTCAGGAAAAAACACTAATTATTCAGATAAAAACCGAATCCCGAACGGCAGGCTAGAACGCAGTTCGCTATTCAGAAAAAACCGAATCCCGAACTGCAGGCTAGAACGCAGTTCGCTTTTCAGAAAAAAAACCGAATCGCGAACTGCAGGCTAGAACGCAGTTCGCTATTCAGAAAAAAAACCGAATCCCGAACTGCAGGCTAGAACGCAGTTCGCTTATCAGAAAAACAAAAAACGAATCGCGAACTGCAGGCTAGAACGCAGTTCGCTATTCAGGTAAAAAACGAATCGCGAACTGCGAACTGCGAACTGCGTTCCAACTTTACGCTACCAGATTATATTATAATTATCTAGCGTCTCTTATAATTCAAAATTGACTGGTTATGTACTTTATATATACAAATATGTACATAAATGAGACGGAAATAAATAAATATTTAAGATTTGCCGTTACAGCTTAACATACATGCAGTGTAAACTATTAGGCTTCATGCTTCATTTATATATGTATCTACAAATCAAACAATTATATATATACGTATACAAAGATGTCAAATTTGGTAACATTTAAAAAAGATAATATGGTTTTTAACTTCTTAACAATTTTCGTCGCAAGTCCATTGAGTGCTTGCATCGAACGTACCTTCAGTGTTCCGATGATGAAATTTGCTATTACGTAATGAAATCCCAGGATGGACATCACACAATCAGTTGAGAAAATACGGAAATCTATCATTCCAGTCATATTTAGTACAACTGAAATATAGAGTATCATTTTACTATAGTTTAAAGGTATTACATGTCTAATGCCCAAAATCATTATCTTAAACTGTTGCAGACAGATTTGGAAAGTGTTTATAATTTTTACATGTTTCCATGATAGAAATTGATTTACCAGGAGACTTAAAATAACTTTCTTTGAGTTATTTTCCCTTTAAATTTGCATCGAATGATATTGAAGTAGCCCCTTTTTTCAAAAAAGGTCAAAGAGAAAAGAACATCAATTTAATGAAAACTTATGGTAAAATTATGGAATAACACAATATCAATCTAATTTAATAAAGAGAAAAGGTCACCATGCAATTTCTAAAGAAATTAATATTTGTCTATTTTTCATCAAGGGCAACAACTCTTCTAAAAAGTGTGTTGTAAAAAAACTTGAAGCATCTAGGGTAGCTTGTAAAGATATATTCGTTTCTCTGAAACTTGGCATTTTTTTCCCTTTTCCGAAGGTCTTGGGAAATTACTGAAGTCCTATTCGTAAAACATCTTAAAGTTTAATATTCTTCAATTAGGATTATTTTCTCTATAAAATTCCAAGTATTAACATGTTTAAACCGATTATTGTCGGGCCGAAAATAACCGAAGTAAGTCAATAAATCAAAATGCTTACTAGCGGAAAGATTAAAGTACGTACCTGAAAACAAAGAAAACACGAACCATCCGTTTCCTATTTTGTAAACACATATCCAGTTCTCGCCACAAGAAGGGACGCAAAATTCCGCAGCACAATATTCAATTCTGGCACAAAGCAGTATAAAAGCGATTAATTCTGTGCTGAATGCGAACCAAGCAAGAACTCGGAATTTTGCGACAGCATCACGATCTGTTGAAAGCAAAACAATTTGTATTTATGAATTAAGGTACTAGGATCCTAACAACCAAACTTCAAAAGGTGGTCAAATATTTGTTTTTACGATAACTTTTTAAGATATGTTATTTGACAATGTTATAAAGAGTTTAGACCACGCAATTTAAAAAGAAATAATGGTTCACATGACAGAAAAGCCTACATTCCTTCTCTACGGCTAAACCATAGATCAATAAATAATCATAATTTCATGTAATAAAAAATATTAGTTAATATTTGTTTTGTTCTTAATTCATTTTAATTGTTTATTTGTGTGTGTATGTTTTTCTTCCTGTATCTTCATACCGGTACTATATACACGTACAGCAGGAATCTTTTAACTTAAACTTTGTAAATTGTAACTACATGCATGTACAAGTAAAATGTTATATATGACAGTTAGTGAATATTTAGCTATATATTTTTGTTTACATAAATGTAAAAAGTTATACATTTACTTCTAAAATGGCATTGAGTTTACAATAACGTTAAGTACTAAAACCTTATGTTTATCCCTAATTATTCTGTCTGCTCAATAACTGTATAGGTAAACATTCAATTTCTATACTGGAAATACTACAGAATAATAAGTTTCTTTTTTGTTTGTTTGTTTCAATTGTATTCCAAACGACTGATAAACTTCCCCAAACCGTACCGGTAAAACCTACTGAAAATATTTTCCCTCACATTTTCTGATCATGCACATTGTTTATACACTATTTATTTGTATACCATTGTATCATGTGCATGATTATAGTTAAAAAAGTAAAGTTGGGTTCAGTATTATTTAAGATGACAACCAAAGTTCAAAAGGTGGTCAAATATTTGTTTTTACGATAACTTTTTAAAATATGTTATTTGACAATGTTATAAAGAGTTTAGACCACGCAATTTAAAAAGAAATAATGGTTCACATGACAGAAAAGCCTACATTCCTTCTCTACGGCTAAACCATAGATCAATAAATAATCATAATTTCATGTAATAAAAAATATTAGTTAATATTTGTTTTGTTCTTAATTCATTTTAATTGTTTATTTGTGTGTGTATGTTTTTCTTCCTGTATCTTCATACCGGTACTATATACACGTACAGCAGGAATCTTTTAACTTAAACTTTGTAAATTGTAACTACATGCATGTACAAGTAAAATGTTATATATGACAGTTAGTGAATATTTAGCTATATATTTTTGTTTACATAAATGTAAAAAGTTATACATTTACTTCTAAAATGGCATTGAGTTTACAATAACGTTAAGTACTAAAACCTTATGTTTATCCCTAATTATTCTGTCTGCTCAATAACTGTATACTTTTTAGGTAAACATTCAATTTCTATACTGGAAATACTACAGAATAATAAGTTTCTTTTTTGTTTGTTTGTTTCAATTGTATTCCAAACGACTGATAAACTTCCCCAAACCGTACCGGTAAAACCTACTGAAAATATTTTCCCTCACATTTTCTCATCATGCACATTGTTTATACACTATTTATTTGTATACCATTGTATCATGTGCATGATTATAGTTAAAAAAGTAAAGTTGGGTTCAGTATTATTTAAGATGATTTTGCACAGGTAATTGCATTTGTTGCTGTATTTTACATAATTGTATATCAATATACTTAAAAAGTATTCGATATTAGCGCACTGTATGAAAAGAAAAACATTTCTTATTTTTTCAATGTTTCTGTGAATTAATATTTACGAGCTCTTTTTGCAAACAAAATCAAGAAAAATCATGCTTTGATATATTTTAATTCACATGACTTAGTCCCCATGTCTAACAAACATAATAAAAGCAAGAAACACGTACATACCTCACCAGTTAAGGTACAGTTCCGTCATTGACACCAAAACTTTCCATACACATAAATACACTTAATGACAGAATTTATTTCTTTTCTCATTCTGACCGTTTATCTAAGTCACGAGACACGGTCATAAATATGATTGCTAACAATATTTTAATGTCATATGGTATGAAAATACAAGAAGAAGCACCCGGCCTAATGAACAAGTTCATCAATTCGCTCAGACATCACCACTATTCAATATGTGATAATAAGGCATCAACCTAATAATTCGATGAAGTAGTCATTTTTTTCCAGAAAAATGTGCTGTTGACTATCATTCATTATGCAAAACGTAATTATCGCTTTAGCATGAATTACACGTATATATTACACATTTAACACGATTCCTCGATATTTAAATTATAATTAAGCCCTTAAACTGTATGGTGGTAATGTACTGTTTACATGGCGTGTATATATACATTTTTGTAATTCATTGTATATGACAGACTATTACTTCACAATATTGTACTTTTACAATACTCAACGAACTAAATTATTATCATGATTATATGAAAGGCCTGGCCGGTCTTGGTGATTTATCTTTTATAAATTAGAATTCTTTAAATGTACATGTCATTGGTTGTCAAATATAACTCACTAGATTTATGTAGCAATCTATAAGGTGTAAAATATCGTTTGTATCTAGTTATATGCTCACAAAAATTGGACAGCTTAGTAGGTAAATGTTTTTATTCTGTGATTTTTTATTATCATTGAAAGCGTACAGAAAGGTAAAACGTGAGACATTGGATGTACCGTTCCCCGGACCATATAAAACTCCGTGGTTGCGGGGGGAAATAGCGTAGATCGGTTACCAGAAACAAAACATTTTCTAGAAGAATTTAGTCATGGGTACTAGTTTGTTATAGTTGTTTGCGGGTATTAAGTATCGTGTCTATTACTAGTTTGGGTAATCCTGGCCAGTTGATTGGCTAATGGTTAGGGCTGTCCCGATACAGATCTCAGCCGATGCGATACGTATTGCGATACGGTACTAGCGATATGCGATATCAACGATACGATATAAAATATTTCAAAGTAATGAAAAACGTTGTAATATTAGTGTTTTTTGGGAACACTGCATATTTGTTTGATGGTAGAAAGTCCTACTTAACTGTTAAAAAGATGTAAAACTAAAATTGTCCTGTACTTAAAGTCATCAATTTGATTCACATATAATTATGTTAGTTGATTTTGTGGAAATTAAATAATTATGAGAAATATTATAAAAGAAGCAAGTTTTAATCTATGTCCCATACATGACCTTATATCAAGAATAGAACCTAGCCACATAAAAATGTTTAAAGAATAAGGGTTATGATTGTCAAATTGATTAACAATACTAAATTAATAATGAATAATTAATCATATGATGGTGAGACATATTTGTTCTAAGGTTGCTAGTCCCACCACTATACTTGACATCGCATTGACACTTCTTACAGACAACTACGTGCTTGTTTCATTAATCGGCAAACCAAAATGCTGCCATATTTTTATGTAAAATTACATGGTGGCGTAATACAAATTATAAGTCAATTTCTACTGGACAAAATCTGAATACTAGTACTAGTTTTCTGCCGTAACTTGCCTCTTACGGACTCCCTTCCGAGATCTATAAAAAATCAAGAAGTCAGTGTCCTTTCCTCGTATTTTATTTTACAAAGGTATATTCACATGTAAAGTCAGCATAAGAGTGACTTTACCGAGGAAAGACACGATTTTTAACAAACGACCAAAAAAGGGTCCTGACCAATGGACATCGTCATTACAAAATTTTAGCGGAAGGCGCAGCCAATGAAATTTGAGCAACTTCTGTCCGAGTATGAGACGCTGGAAGCTTGGACCGAAAAAGGTGCTAAAAGGGCTTTTGTTCGAAACCATCAAAATATGTCTTAAGCCGGTATGTTTGTGTACACTACAATCAACAGGAATTAACAGTTTTATCTAAATACTGATTTGTTATCAAAAGAACTATTTATTTAACTAAATCTGGAATGCTTTCCTTTGTCTGTGAAAAAGTTGCATTTGACACAACAAATTTATAATAATAATTTCTTTAATTTCAGTGAAAAATGTTCATGTTAAAAAATCTTAATTTTTGGTGCATAAAACCTTCCCCTCCTCTATTTTACTTTATTCCTATAAAGTACATAAATGAACAACAAAATATTTACATAATTATGATGTACTGTAGGTGACAAAAATAATGTCCCTATTTCATGTTAAAAAATCTTAATTTTTGGTGCATTCCAGATTTAGTTAAATAAATAGTTCTTTTGATAACAAATCAGTATTTAGATAAAACTGTTAATTCCTGTTGATTGTAGTGTACACAAACATACCGGCTTAAGACATATTTTGATGGTTTCGAACAAAAGCCCTTTTAGCACCTTTTTCGGTCCAAGCTTCCAGCGTCTCATACTCGGACAGAAGTTGCTCAAATTTTATTGGCTGCGCCTTCCGCTAAAATTTTGTAATGACGATGTCCATTGGTCAGGACCCTTTTTTGGTCGTTTGTTAAAAATCGTGTCTTTCCTCGGTAAAGTCACTCTTATGCTGACTTTACATGTGAATATACCTTTGTAAAATAAAATACGAGGAAAGGACACTGACTTCTTGATTTTTTATAGATCTCGGAAGGGAGTCCATAAGAGGCAAGTTACGGCAGAAAACGTGGTGGAGAATCCGGGTATGAGACGCTGGAAGCTTGGACCGAAAAAGGTGCTAAAAGGGCTTTTGTTCGAAACCATCAAAATATGTCTTAAGCCGGTATGTTTGTGTACACTACAATCAACAGGAATTAACAGTTTTATCTAAATACAGATTTGTTATCAAAAGAACTATTTATTTAACTAAATCTGGAATGCTTTCCTTTGTCTGTGAAAAAGTTGCATTTGACACAACAAATTTATAATAATAATTTCTTTAATTTCAGTGAAAAATGTTCATGTTAAAAAATCTTAATTTTTGGTGCATAAAACTAGTATTCGAATCGAATTCGTTGTCTAGCTTTACCTCACGCTTCTAATGTCCATAAATAGAGTATGGAATCCCGGATATTAGTTGAGTAAGCATTGTCGACGATGATACGAGAGTAAATTCGCAAATTTAGTTCAGTTGTTCAACATTCTAAGAGTTTCTTTAATATAAAATAAAAAAACCGCGATACGGCCGATACGAAACATTCCGATACGATACGCATATCGTTCAGCACTGTACCGGTACGTACCGGTACGCAGTCATATCGGGACAGCCCTACTAAAAGTAATGGTGATATCGGTCATTTGCTTGGACTGGCTATTCGTCGCGTAACCTTTCGTGTTTGAATGAATGTATCCGTCTGCTCTTTTGTTAAAAGGGCAGTTAGTAATGTAGGCATTGTTCTATGATGTTGACCTAGATAGATAAGTTGTTGTGGCATATTATCGGAAACGTCATTAGAAGTAAATTGAATGTGGTTGAATCATAGCAGATTATGGTGAATTTGGTAGTATTTAGGGTGTACTTTATTCCATTGATGTATGCGATGGTATTACCATGTACTTGTGAACTATATACATGAATGTATTCATTTGTCAAATACTCATGATTGTCAATATATATGTCTAACAGGTGAAACGATAATTGCCCTTCCAAGGCTTCAGTAACAGCCGGTACATTAAAATGTATGTGTAGCAGAATGGTATACATGTATAATAGTATTATGTGTTTGATTAAATTGGCTGTGATATTGTCTAGCCCGATTAGGTAGAGCATCTGACTTGAAAGCCGGAGGTCGCGTTTTTTTCATATTTTAACCATTTGTAAAAACATGATACATAAGGAAATATATTACACACAAGATAAGTTGCAACAGCTTATAGCATGAGAAATAGCATAAAGGGTAAATAAACTGAAACTATGTCAAAAACGTTAAAATACAAAAAGGAAGTAAATACTTATTTCCATTGTGGTATTTTTTTTTCTCCACCTATTACATACTCATGTTTTTTTTGCAAAACGTATTTTAAGTTAAGGCTATTTACCTTCTTCAAATTCGGTGGTGTTAGAACTCATGTTGAAATCGCAGAAAGTGTTATTTGATGAAAAGTTGTAAGCACCAATAAACTGAAGAACCACGCCCACTGTCACACCAACAAACAACACGAAGGCAAAACAACAGTGATCAGCTTTTTCTGTCATAGTTCTTATTTATAATAATCCAAGAATAATCACAACCAAGTCTTCTTCAAGCTCCGACAGACTACAAATGCTCGCCTGGTTAGCTATTCATTTGATATTGAAGACCATGGACACTAATCGTAACTACTCGGGTATTTCTGTAACTGAGTTTCGATTACATGGGCACATTGCCAGGGGTGTATATAGTCAACCTGAAACGTTTACGTACTGAAAACAGCGCATTGTCGTAAATAATAGATCTGATGTTGATACTGAATCATACGGCCAGAAATAATATGCGTGTCTACGATATATTATCCTACTTACCCCAAGTGTTGCTCCGACCCTAAACGTTCCAGGATCTGAAGTACAAAACTATTTGGGGACGAATCATGCCTCGTATTCTCGCAATTTTTAGTCTGTTAAAAAGATGAAAATAATAGTTGTTTGACTTATTTATCCAAAACAGTGCAACCCCTCCAAACGAACACAATTTGTGAGTAGCAAAATTATGTTGTTGTTGAGAGGTTTTTGCTCTATAAAGGTTAAATCAATACAAGTTGTTTAATTATGTGGTGAGAAAAATCATGCTGTTGTTTCAGGGAGGTTGCTGTCTAAGAGAGGGTAGCTTTGGAGAGGTTGTACTGTATCTATTAGGGGAGGTAGGTTGCAAGTTGCCCTAAATTACATGACTATGTTTTCTATCCTAATAAGGCGGGTACACATGATTATCTGGATTTTAACTACATGTAGTCTGGATTACCTGACCCTAACTGCTACACATCATAAGTAAATCAACGCCGGGAACCAAGCTAGATTGAAACTACCAATCATAACAACTACTCGGGCATTTCCGTAACTGAGATATACGCACTTTCTTTAGACAAACGCCGAGGAGTTCCGATTGTTAAACTACAAACTGTACTGTTGTATTCCATGGTATGAATATTAGACAACTCCATGCTTAGAGAAATTACGTTATATTACTTAACACATTAACACATTCACATTTTTTCTAAAAGCTCCAGTTCTTTTTAATTAAGATATTACATTGCACGAGAGTAAAAATGTGTATCCGCTGTGACTGTGCGTTTCTGTATACGGTCCTTTGTACAACACGTTGTTACGATAACTTTTTAAGATATGTTATTTGACAATGTTATAAAGAGTTTTGACCACGCAATTTAAAAAGAAATAATGGTTCACATGACAGAAAAGCCTACATTCCTTCTCTACGGCTAAACCCTAGCTGTGTACCATAGATCAATAAATAATCATAATTTCATGTAATAAATAATATTTAATTAATATTTGTTTTGTTCTTAATTCATTTTAATTGTTTATTTGTGTGTGTATGTTTTTCTTCCTGTATCTTCATACCGGTACTATATACACGTACAGCAGGAATCTTTTAACTTAAACCTTGTAAGAAATTGTAACTACATGCATGTACAAGTAAAATGTTATATATGACAGTTAGTAAATATTTAGCTATTTTTGTTTACATAAATGTAAAGAGTTATACATATACATTTGCTCTATAACTGTATAGGTAAACATTCAATTTCTATACTGGAAATACTACAGAATAATAAGTTTTTGTTTGTTTGTTTGTTTCAATTGTATTCCATTGTATTCCAAAATGTGTATCCGTTTAAATGTATAGCTTCATGAATATTTTAAGATGTTAAAATGTAAAAAAATATTTTCAATGAAGAACGTACACTTACAGTCAAACCTCCGAACTATGATCCTGGGAAAGACAAAATGTGGCTTTTATTGACAATGGGTCCTTACTCAGAGGTCATTTTGTTCCTAATAATCAATGACGGTTTGTAGAATAATGATCTTTATTCTCAGGGTGGCCTTTATTCGGAGGTGACTGCTAACACAGGTTTGACTTTACTTGAACAAGTATCACAATCATGTCATCAGGTACTTATACTAAGCATGAAAGTCAGAATTACATGTATTTAAAATGCAGAGATGGATAGACAGCAAGGAAACCTGTAGTCTACCTGATGGTAATGCAGGGAATGGCTTAGAGGAAGGCTCCCTAATAGTCTCTAAATTGCTTGACTTTCTCCCCTTTTTCTGCTTAGGAAGAAGTGCTTTTACATAAAATAGTATAGGAAAACATGAGTATCGTTGGAAACATTGAATGCTCCCCGAATAGCTTCTTCACAAATGGGAGAAAATTTAAAAGTGAGACAAGGTAGAGTTTAATTCTTGGTTACTGCTCTTCCTTTTTCCATTATGTGAATTACTAAGTCAATCCCTTAAAAGGCTAGTTTTGTGACATTTTCAAAAGAAACGTTATTGTGTGAAAACAAAAAGGGAGATAACTCAAAAATCGAAAAGGATAGGATCATGGTTCTTGATCAATGTGCTTCCCTCATAGCTCTTTATTAATGTGTGATATATCAACTAAATTCCTTCAATACTTCTTGAGACATGATCCGGACAAGTATAATTTCAACAGAAATGGGGAGATAATTAAAAATTGATACAAGGGGAAGTTATGGTTCATTGCACTCTCCTTTGCTAGCCCTATTGCCTGGGCGAAGTATCAAATCAACTGATTATATACAGTCATTTTCTAAACAAGGAAACTTAAAACTCATAAAGGGAGATAATTCAGTAAATGGTTAAAAGTAAGTTGTAGATCTTGGTCACTGCACTCCCTAATATTAATATGTATTCTGGTTCTTGGTCACCGCAGGCTACATGCATTTTATCCTTATTATTGTGCTTATTGCATGTTTTAAAACTACCAAAAAAAATCAAATTTGATGATTCTGTTTCTCTGCGGCCATGGTTAAACAGTTGTCTAAACTTGAAGGTTGCCACACCTTCGATTTTGACCAATCGTAGAGACTTAACTTTCCGGAAATTTACGGTAAAGGTACGGCTTTTACGTACCTCATCATGGCCGCGGAGAAATGAAATCGGGCGAGAGCGACATTTTTGAATTGTAGTGTCTTACGTATCAACCCATTGACTGATTCGTCGGTGCTAAGTGATTACAGAATACATTTTTCTTTCGAAAAACGCCAGATTAGGTATATCAAAACAAATAATGATTGAACACAAACCTTTATGTTATAAAACAACACTTATCTCTGTGAGAATATGGGACTCAATATTTTTACATTGGATTTTCCTATTAGGATACCATGGAATCAGCCAATCACAGGTTTAGTTTTGATGTCAATACAGAGATGTGGCCTTTGACCCCAGAGTGCCAAACTTGCAGATAAGAATTCATTACACCAAGAATGCCTAGGGTGGCGATGATAAAGGATTTTTTAAACTAATATTTACTCCAAATTATTTACTCCAAGTATTATGTACATAAGTTGTGTGATATGTTTTAAGAAATTAATCTGTACAATTATCAGTTTTTCAGTTTTATCCACAAATAAGATTTACAGCTAGTTTCGATTAATGCCTTAAATTGTGAATACTCCTGTTAAGAATACTTATAATATTAATTATTTTGAAATTATGCCACAACTTTACCAGTAGCAGTAACTTTAGTTTAATGCACAAATACATCATTTATCTTCATACATTTTAACTCATCTGAGCCAATATGAGATTTTAGAATCGATGAATGTCCCACGTCCGTCGTCCAGCGTCCATCGTCCGTTATCGTCCGTCCATATTTAGTTCATTTTCATTCTATTATCCACAGCTCTTTATCAATCTTCATCAAACTTGGTCACAATATTCGATTATGGGCAAAATCGGACAAGGACTTCATGAGTTATATGCTATATTTTTAGCCTGTTTACACTCTGACACCTTTATTTCTTCGCCAACCCTAAAGATATTTACAGTGAATGTGTATGGCCTAAAGTTGTTAGATGAGTTTGATTAAGGGCAAAATTGTACTAGTTCTTGCAGAGCTATGAGCCCTTGACTTCAGCTTGTGAACACTATGGCACTTTCATTTGTACACTAATCATAATCATATTTACACGGAATATACATCTACCTGCATCCAGTATTCATGAAAATTAGAGTTCGTATCGATCAAAATCTAGGTAGGAACAGGTTATACAAGATGAAAACTATATTACCTGGTTATTAATTATAGTGTAGTCGTTCTTAGGTAAGCGATATATAGGGCCACATTGGCCCTCTTGTTTATGTAATTTATAATTATTCACTCGTGAAAAATTTGTTTTAGACTGTTCTATATAGCGACTAAGCATGTACGGTTACATAGGTATGTAAGACGGACACATGGTGAATCAGTATATATATACATGTAACTAGTTGAATAAGTATAATGGTATATAAGTGTGCTTGCATTACCGAATTGCATTTATTTAAAAACTATCAGTCTGAGAACAGTGGAACAGACTAACCGCAGAACAATTCCAAATTGAATGAAGGACACCAGACTCCGCATTGAAATTGTGTATCATATATTTACGAACATAAAAAATTACGAATGTAAGTAAGCAGATGCTGAGAGTAAAGTCTGTCAGATTTTGGGACCGTCTTGTGTCAAACACACCTACGCCCCATGCTAGGTAGGAACTATATAAGCCCTGGTATGTGTAAGAAGACGACTTCATTGAAAATGTCATTCCTTCGTTGATTGCATTCAGTCTAGTAGATTTATACTTGGTAAGATGCAATCATTTTTTATCACACCCTGATGGTAACGAACACGCATAAACGTGCATCATCAACAAAGGGAAATAACCCAATTACGTACAGGAAACGCACAAACCGAGCATCTAGGACAGCAAGAGGGAAATGGTTGTTTTGGTCATATATCTATGTATGTCTTAGTAATTTCTTAAAGCGTAAAACTGACCAATTTTACAGTAACATGAAACTATTCAACCGAACACGTGCACAAATACCTTGATAATTGTATTATCGCTATATAGAACAGTCTAAAACAAAATTTTCATGAATGAATAATTATAAATTACATAATTGTATTAATTTAAAAGTTAACTACCTAGGCAATCCTTAAACAATTGTGTTTTTTTGGTAACCTTACCAGGAGAATTTTCAGTGGGTAGACAGATTGGATTATTATTTCGGTATTCTTTATAAAATCAACCCAAAATACATGCCAGAAGGCTATTTTTCAATGAATTTTAAAACAATGTTAAAACAGATTTTTCTTTTTTTAATTAAAACAATATGAGACTCATTTGTAAGTTCCCATTCCACGTATAATTACATGTATATGAACTACTCACAGTAATATATAGCAATGTCGTGTAAATCATGGCAGGTTCACTCGTATTGTTTTAGTTAAAAAAGAAAAAATTGTTTTAACAAAATTATATTGCCCATTAATGGTGACATAAAATAGATTCAGTTACTGTGTGTTGTCTATTAGAAAACATCCAAACACCACAGGTACTTCAACAGGATAGTTGAAGCTCCTTCTAAGTCGCAATATATTTTGTATTCAATTTGGCATGATTCGCATTAATATGTCTCAAGTTTTGTACACATATATTGTTTTGAATGAATTTACATGTGATACGCTTGTTTTTTATTTAATCAAAATACTGCAGTGAAAAGAATATCCCGTAAAAAAGTGTAACACAGACTGAAAGACCTTTACAGTTTATGTATTTATAATCAAGGACTTATGTAGTCATGATGCAAAGTAAAGGTCTTTTGCGGAATGTTGAGTAGACTACTTAGTGTATCTTCATCTAATTGATTAGCTCTACATTTGGTTCAGTATCAAGTGACAGTACGAATTGTCCTCCTCGGGTGAACCAACTAGACTTCAAATTATAATGTGAAACTAAAGCTGGCCTTACAAACGTTTTGTCCCATTCTAAGTCATCTATATTGTTATAACGTAAGGCAGGGAACCATTGTTCTTTGCAGGTCCTAAATATTGTACACGTTTTCGCCAAGAAAAAAATACCGTATATGTACATTCCCTGAATATAATTATAGTCATATCTAAAGGTAAGTCACACATCTATATTCAAAATATGATACAAGGATGTTGTAAGAGCTTGGACTGGAATGAGAACAGTTCCCGGACAGTAATAGTCAGCGAACGTGACGTCATTTCTCTACTGAAAACTGGTTCCCGTTCCATGTTGCAGTGCAACAAAGGCTTTGTACACACAAGTCAACGAGAACCAGTTTACTCCAGAGTCTATGTTGCCGTTTGCATAGTTTAGTATCATTTTTTATTTCGTAGTTTTGCGTTAAAACATCATTTTGTACTAATGTATAATATGAACATACACATTCAATGAATTTGAAGTTGTTGTAAAATAACCGGTTGTCGAATAGCGAGTACTCATAAACGATGTTACTTCGTTAATTTCCGTACCCGGGTTACTTCAGAGTTGTTCCCCTTGAAACAAAATGACAGAATTTTTTTCTGACGAAAATATTTAAAGGCGATACTTACCAACATTATACAATGAAACCCCCCAAAACAATAGCAAAACTTTCGACGACAAAACACACAATTAACAATTTCAGAAGAAGGATGTTAAAAAATGAACACAATAACGAAAGATAAAATAACAAATGCATAAATGTGAAATGTAATTACGTTGGATGTAAAAATAAACATGAAACAAAGCAAGACCACATGATGTAATTTCTGTACTAATGCGTGAATGAAAATATAACAATTTAATATGCAATGTTGGATGTAAAAATATGCACGTAACAAAGCAAGACGGCATGTCAGACGGCACAATGTAATTTTTGTACTAATACTGTTCCATAATATAAAATTATTATGAACAATATATTATTATCATAATTCATAAGAGGTAAAACACAATGCCAGTTGTAAAGATTTGATAATAAGAGGAAATTTCATGGGAGACATAACTAAAGTTAAAAAAAATCAAAATGCTACTGTAACAATGACAAGCACACTCTATACTTGTTTTTATCACAGACAAAACAATGATGAACATAACATAAGTATAATGCAAAATCTTCTAAAATATATCACAGTTACAATAATAATGGAACTTTAAAAGGTCCCGTCTCAATCTAAATACAACATTTATAGATAAAGAATAACAAGATTATTCACATATAATCACGTATTTGTTAATAAACTTGTATAATATAGATGAACAACTTTTTGAATACTTACTGTAAAAATAATAAAAATGATGATAACAAAGTAACAAAATAATAAAATCATTACTTAACACTGATATTAATCAAGACTTGAAAAAAAAGACAGGCTTTAAAATTCAGTTAGTCTAACATTAGGTTGGAATAATAAAAACAACAACAGTAGTACAAACATTTTTGAAGGGGCTTAACACGAACTGCCACATTTTGATTTAGGTTAAATTTGAAATGATTCTCGGAATGTCAGAGTTCTCTCAGTTCCTACCAATTTATAAGTCTATAGCGTATTACATTCCGATATTGTATAATTATAGTTCATGTCTAACAAGAACTAATCCTCGTCATGACGATATATCGGTTCCATTGAATGACCATAACGCGTCTAAAAGTCCCGTTTATTTCCTTTATATTATGCACACATCGATGTTTTCCCATTACATTTATCTCGAGGTATTTTACGTCCAACATGAGTTGACGTAGGATAATCATATACAAGTAATAAACTTGTTAAAAATGTAACTGGTGAACTTAAATTTGAGAAAGTTTAATACATAGTTAGCCCTTAAGTCATTTTCTATGAATAATAAAGACGAGGGCCAAGCGATGATTCTGTGGAATTTAGATACGAAAGTCATTTAACTTTAAAACAAAATATGGCCTAACTATCAATATTTGAATTTATTGCGCCAAGGATATTACCAAATAAAACCTTTCTATTAGAGATAGCTGACTCACAAAAACGTTTAAAATCACTTAAAGTGTTAAGAATTTTGATTTAAATAATACAGTGCTGGTGTGTTTCACTAGGGTTAATACAATTAACATCAATCAAAGTTTAAGACCTAACCAACGTTGAATTCTTGGTCACCGTTACCCGTCCATCTGCGTCCGTTGTGGTCGTCGGCGTTTGTTTATTGTGGTAATCTGCTACTTGATTCTCGGAACCTAAAAACTTTGAAGAATCTGGGCAGCCATATTTGCAAAGAAATGCTATGTAAAACCCAACCTGAAAACACAAACATAGAAAGTTTTAGGCTTCAGTTTTATCAATATCTATGGTTTTTTTTCAAACTGAACGATATTTTACCCTTCCATAGCTCGATCGCTCGGCGTGCATGGATTTTGGTGCGGTTCAAAGTACATGTACTACGTTTTCTACATCCGTCATGCTTGTTAAACTACATGTAGTTCCCTTTCCATGTTACAATGCAAGTCTATGTAAGTTCAGTACTTTCAATACGTTGAGATTAGAGATCAGTGTTCGATCTGTAATTTCAACTAATGCAATCATTTTGGTAACTTCTTATAGTACACAATACATACATGTATATACGATTATCGTTTAGAAATTGAAAGTGGAGGATGGAATAAACCTACAAAAACACATTGGAATGAAAGGGAACGTACATTTTGTAATTCTCTTAAGATGAATTTTACATTGTTTGAGAATTTCAATACGTACTCAAATATTCGAAAAAAAAATTATTACTATTTTAAAATATCATTTGAGAAGACCAAATATACCAATATTTATCGAACTACTCTCATCTGATAACGAAACAATAATTAAACAACATTTAAAATATTCATAAATGTTTAAAATCACGTGACGATGCCGAAAAAGTTTTTAACATTTTTCTCTTCAACTCATTAAAATATGATTAAATTGTATATCTTTTTTTCACATACGCAGTCATTTATTTATGCATTGTGAACTGTTATGCTTCATGCTTTGTTTATAAATATATAAATATAAAAATACATATAAATATTTATATATGTATAATATCAGTATAGTAGAAAGGTGTGGGATTTAGTAACGTTTTCAATTTTAGATAATTTTGGGTTCAATTATGGTGTTTTATATAGAATTTATAACAATTTTCGTCACAGGTCCATTATTAGTGCTTGCATCGAACGTACCTTCAGTGTTCCGATGATGAAATTTGCTATTACGTAATGAAATCCCAGGATAGACATCACACAATCAGTTGAGAAAATACGGAATTCTATCATTCCAACCATATTAAGTACAACTGAAATATAGAGTATCATTTTACCTTTGCACAAACACAACAGTTTAAAGGTATTACATGCCTAATGCCCAAAATTATTATCTCAAAATGTGACGGGCAGATTATGGAAGTGTTATTTATTAAGTGATTTACCAGGACCTTTGAAAAGACCTTCCTTTGAGTTATTTTTCTTTTAAATTTGCAACTAATTAAGACTATTGGAGTAGCCTATTTTTTCAAAGATCAATGAGAAAAGAACATCCATCTAAATGAAACCTCATGGAAGAAATATGGAATAACACCATATCAATCTAATTTGATAAAGGAAAATCTAGGACACCGTGCAATATCTAAAGAAATTAATGTTTTTCTATTTTCAACAAAAGGGAAACAACTCCTCCAAAAAATGTGTTGTAACATAATTTGAAGCATCTAAGGTAACTAGCAAAAGCATAATGAGAATTAGGCTATACTATTTTTTGTGATATTAATAAACTAGTGTAACATTGAGCAGATACGATAGAAAAGTACAGTAATAGGAATGTAGATACAATAAAGGGACATAACTCCGGATATTGTCGGGCAAAAATGAGTACGTACCAGAAGTCAAAGAAAACACGAACCATCCATTTCCCATTTTGTAAACGCCTCTCCAGTTCTCGCCACAACAAGGAACACAAACTGTCTTAGCACAGCACTTAATTCTGGCACACACCAGTATGAAAGCGACACATTCTGTGCCGAATGCGATCCAAGCAAGAACTCGGATTTCTTCGACAGCGTCACGGTCTGTTTTTAATGGAAAGTAAACAATTGTGTTAATGAATTAATGAAATCATGTAAGAAGATATGTATCCATCATTTGCTTCATAAAAATGTTTTGATCCTTAAGATTACAGACAAAACTGCTTTCACAGTCTATCGTACAGATCATTACAGTTTTTTAGTCAAAGTCTAATAACTAGCCGTTTATCTCGTAGGTAGAGTTATGGCCTACATGTAATTTAACAAGCTATTCACCTCGTAGGTACAGTTATGGAATAAATTAACAAGATATTTACCTCGTAGGTACAGTAGGTAAAGGTATGGTCAAATTTAACAAGATGTTTACCTCGTAGGTCCAGGTATGGTCTAATTTAACAAGCTATTTATTTCGTAGGTACAGTTATGGTCTAATTTAACAAGATATTTACCTCGAAGGTACAATGGTCTAATATATCTAATGCATCTTGTAGGTACAGTTATGGTCTAAATTAACAAGATATTCTCTTTGTATGTATAAGTATGGTCTAATATTACAAGCTATTTATCTAGTAGTTATGGTATATTTTAACAAGTTTATGTACAGTTCCATCACTGAAACCAAAACTTTCCATACACTTCAGTCATACACTTAATGACAGAATTAAGTGATTCTTCTCCCATTCTAACCGTTCGTCTAAGTCATAAATGACACGCGTACGGTCATAAATACTTTATCAATATCTTAATGTCATATGTATGGAAAGCCACAGTACACCCCCGAAGTAGTACTATGATTTGCTATATAAATCCATATTTGTTCTACTACCTCGGAATTATGCTATTTCCGAAGTAGAAGAACTGTTCAATGTCGGAGTTCATATTATCGTACATCGGGATAGATCATACTACTACTTCGGATTTTTCTTTTCCGAAGTAGAAGTATACATACTTCTACCTCGGCTTTCTTACTACAACTTCGGATTTTTATTTTCCGAGGTAGAAGTATACATACTTCTACCTCGGCTTTTCGATTTTCCGACGAAGAAGAACAACGTTCGGCGAGGTAAGAATTTAAGTTCGGAGTTCATACATTATTATACTACTTCGGCATTTAAATTCCGACGAAGAACAATGTTTCCGAACTATACATCGGTATATAGTACAACTCCGCATTTTATACCGACGAAGCATAACTCCGAGGTATCGAAAACCACGTTACTTCGGGAGATTTGCTATACCGGAGTATCGTGAGTTACGTTATTTCGGGGGATTTAACGATATTTCGGCTGAAAGCTTCCAGTGACCGAGATTTGGTCTCTACGAAAGGTTCGGAAGGCGAGTTGATTGATCATTGACTGCAGTTCTACATTTATTTCATTAACGAAATAGACCCCAGAATCTAGGTATGTTATTGCTACATCTAGAGGTAGAATTTATCAATGATTACTTGCCTATCAAATATTTTTTCATGAACAAGGCCTGGCTACAAGTACAACAATCATTTGTCAATTAATGATATAGCTGTAATCTTAATGTGCTAATTCTACTTGCTCAGTCCTGGAACTTGAAGCCTGGAATCAGAACAGTCTGATATTAAGTCATATATAAATCAGGCATGTGTTTCTAAAGAAACGTATTTCTTTGTTTCATTATTAATTTTGCAGGTCCGTTATGGTTTGATGTGGGCTGTCACTAAACACGTAGGTGTACTGTGCTGTTAGCACTGTGGGACTAAAGCCCATTCAGGTAAGTTTTTTGACTGTCTTATTGTTTTATTTTACAAATGGAAAACTGTTCAACGATGCATTAAAAATTGTCTAGTTCATTTTCCTCATTTCAGTATACCAAACCATGGATGCCCAAGCCTACATTTGTTAACAGGATATCCAGACATTTAAATTGTTATCTGATTTAAAGTTATTTTATATATTAATATAATAAAGATGTTTGTTTAATGTAGTTTTTAAAGTGCATCACAACTTATAACAATTAAGACTCTCAGACGGCAATTAATTATGACAAAGATACAAATAAATCTGTTTCAGGCAGTCTATATCAATTAAAACCAGATGTCCAAATAATTGAAATTAAATTTGTGTGTGTCAGGATTAGCTGTATACAGTTTTAATAATATTATTAAATGTCTTTTTTTATCAGATTTGATTCAGATGATGAATGCAGGTGTTATATAAAAAGACCACAACTGCAACAACTTCAAAGAACTCAACTGTAACTTCTTCAGGTGTGTTGAAAGCTAAATCATAAGATATGTTAATAGTTACATTATTTAGTCATTGATTCAAAGCCTGGCTTTTTTAGTAGTATTGTGTAATGATACTGCAAAATTAGGGCCATCAGTTTTATTTCAGAGATCAAATTATTTATCAGTACATATGAATGTTAACCTTCACCAGTGCATTTGTAGAGTTTTAATGATTCTTATTCTAACACATTTGTATTTATAGCACATGTTCTACTTTAAATTGATTTTGTTTAAGAACAAGATTTACTCACGAAGAATTTTATCAATTCAGCGCGTTGATCTTAAATATGTAATTATGCGTATAATAAAAATTCTAGTTTTACAATTTTGTGTATGCTAGACTGATTATGAAATTTTCTCACTTTGAACTTTAATGTCTTTTTTTTTCAGGAGTTCACCCCTGGTGATACAGTAACTAATTATTAAGTCATTTTTGGATGTGATATTGTGGATACACAAGAATGAGAAGGATATTTAAATTACTTATTTATAAAAACATTCTGAAGAACTTATAAATGGCATAAAAGTCGCAAGTGACTGATTCAAAATTAGGACTGGCATCTTTGATTGCTATATTTCAAATGTCAAAAGCTTGAGGCAAATTAATATACATGTTGTATGTTACATAAACCATTGTTTTATGATTGGCACCTGTTTGTAGGGATATGCACTGATTCAAATTTCCCATATGTTTAGTTTAAGGAAATGTTAATAGTGAATTTATCTGCTGTCATTAGCAGTATTATGTTCATCAAGCAATAATGTAACTAATAAGTTCTCAATAATGGACAACAATAGGCACACTAATCTGCTAGTCTGTGGTGTTTAAAACTGTATAATGTCAACATAGCTGTAGATCAATTGAAGTATAGAGTGGTAGGCTTTGAAAATAAGCTGTTGGTATGAAATTTTGTCTAAATGGAAATGAAATAATTGTAAAACTGAATACTAATAAATATAAAATGAAGAACTAATAACATCCTTACATTATAATTTCTTCATGTATTGTGCTATTTTATTAAATTGTTAAAGCTGCCTTATTTTACTGTTGATGCATGTATTTATTATTATCTTCGGTGAGATTTGATCATTTTCATAAGTTGTACAATAATCTTCCTTATACTGGTTGTTGAATGTATTTGTATTAAAGCTTATAATATTACGGAACATCTTGTCGTGAAATGAACCGAAATATTAAATACAGTATGAAGCTAAAACAACATTCAACGACCTTGCGATTATTCAGCTTTAACAGTTTGATAAAATTGCACTATACTTTGACTTTGTTAAAAAATACCAGCCATTAAATGCACCATGAACTGTCTTGTAATTACAGGACAGTGAGGTTCATAAAGAACACATCCGGAAACTTCTCAAATGATATTTCTGAACAGTCTGTGAACCGTCATGTTTTCGTGATACATGTTTGTTTCACTTCTGTGAACATTTTGGTCTAAAAGGGTCATGACTGCCTTGCATTAAAGTAGGTAGTTGCTTACGGAGGATGGGAGTCTAGTACTGGTTCTTCCCAGTAACAATAGCTAAGTGAACTGTCCCCTCATATGACCCTGACTGTTGAAAAGGGGTGTGAAACTCATATAAACAAACAAACAAACAAACATTATATTTGGTTCAGAATAATCTGACTTGTTTATATAATGCCAGTGAAAATCTCGGTGAAGAGTTAATCAATAGTGATAACTGGTTACTATTACTAAGGTACATGCAAGATAATAAGTTGCAAACAAAATCTTAACAAAAGTGTGATGTTGCCAAAGCCATGATGAGTAGGATAGCTCAACATACTTTGTGCACTTGTTCTATAAATCAGTGACAAAGAACTATTTGAAAACTTAAATGTGTAATTGTCAAAAGACAATAAGTAGCACATTATGAGGTTAGTAAAATGTTACATCTGTAAGAACAATATAAAGAGTCTAGGCATCATTTAATGTTTCAATTTCTCAAAGCTCAGGAAGTCCCCGTTGAATGTTAATTATCTTCTAGAAGGCTTCAAAAGTCATGATCTAATTTAAGAAAACTGTTTGTACACTGTTGGACACATTGCTGTGTTATAGCATCTGGTACCAAATTCTGGAGCCCTAAAAATAAAAAAGTAGTTATGACATTCCTTATCCAAAGTTTAAGTTCAATTGGAACAGCAGTGACTAACAATGAGATTGTTTCATACACATGTTTTTGAAGCTAGAGTATCATAACACCTAATCAAGAAAGGAGAACTAATGAAACTACTTCAGGTTGACTACTTCCAACATTACCCTATAAGTAATATCTGGTGTCTCCATCATTATTATGATCCAGTGTAGTCAAATAGCATGTGCACAAAAACCACAGACATTTTCAGTTATTTAATGCTTAGACAAACATACATAAGCCTGATAGTTGGAACACTGACAGATTCATTACAACTTCCTGTTTGCTTCAGAAAAAAAATAATTTTTGTCCGTTGTGTGTATTGGTGGAGGGTTCGATTTCCTGGCTGCTTTTGAGATAATACTTCATCATTTAAAATGTATGAAAAAAAATGTATGTACCATATTATTATGTCCCATGTATGAAGTATACCAGGTATACCCGGCAAGATGTCTCCTATTTCACATGCTTGACTGTTCCTTAGTTGTTTGGTCTCATCCAGTCCCATCAATTTTTTTATCTGGATCACTGTTCTCATCCGACTGTCATTGAATAAATGGCATGTAAGAGGATATGTACATGTAGGTACATCCTGAAAAGTAAAGAGTAAGATAGCAAATTAACAATATTCTATACTATATAAGACTAGATACAAAAAACACCTCTGATGAGATAAAGCTGTTTTGAAATAGGAAGTCTTGCATTTTTTTCTTTGAAATTACTATCTTGTATATTTGTATAATTTACAAAGGCAGTATTTTCAAGGTGATATCCAGTAATTGATCAAAAATTCATCCTGAGCTTGTTTTCTGACTGACATCATAAAAAATAGGGGCCAATGACCTAAGCTTCTTATTTACAGTCTGTAGACAAAGCATAAGCAGAACAAATAACTAAAGGCCATTAAACAAAATGGTATAGACACTAGAATTTCAATAGATTAAAAAACAAGAGGGCCAAGATGGCCCTATATCGCTCACATGAAAATCATTGTTCACTCATTAAAATATTGTTTTGAACCTGTGACATAGTTTTTTACCACAGATGACCCATGTTAGAACGTGTCCTACATATGAATAAGACAAACATTCTGACAGGGTTTGGTGAAGATCCAATCAAAACCATGAAAACTACAGCACAGACAAGGTTTTCTTAAGATTTGACCTCGTGACATTGCTTTTGACCCCAGATAACCCATGTTCGAATTTGTCATACATATCATTAAGACAAGCATTCTGACAAGGCTTGGTGAAGATACAATCAAAATTTGACATTTACAGTGTTAATAAGTTTTTCCTAAGATTTCACCTGGTGACCTAGTTATTGCCCCAAGATGACCCATATTTGTCTTGACCGTTACATCATTAAAACAAACAATTTGACAAAGTTTGGTAAAGATCCAATAATAACCTCGTTTGCGTTGGTATAACAAAACTTTGAAAAATACTGCAGACTAACTTAAAGGTAAAAGCAGGGCCTGTTTTATTCTTGTATCTATGTCTCAATGACTCAAGCCTGTTTCAGTTTATCTAATTAAGCTAACATAAAGTAAGTATGCAGCTGTAACTGCATGAATGTATTTACAATCAGTAGTGCAACTGCAATTAATATTAATAATGATTAATCAAACTTTGATATTTATTTAGAATATATGTATCAAGTAACTAATAAAAATAACTTGATTAGACATGGATTTCCTATACAAGAAATACAAGAAGAAGCACCCGGTCTAATGAACAAGTTCTTCAATTCACTGACGCATTATCACTATTCAATGTGTTATAATAAGGCATCTAACTAATAATTTGATAAGTTGGTATTTTTTTCAGAATTAATGTGCAATTTGCAGTCGCTCATTTTGCAAAACCTATTTATCTTTTGAACATGAATGAGACGTGTTTTATTACATATTTTAACACAATTGTTCGATATTTAAATACATGTTATAGAAAATACCTTAAAACTGTATGCTAGTAATGTGTTTATATTGTGTAAATATTACAGGAAAAGTTCCACTGCCTTGACAAAGCCCCCCGTCTATATGTTGATTTGTTTTTCATGTTGAAATTACGTCGAAATATCGGTATTAAATCTATGATGTCTATGATGTCTTGCGGACAATAGTATGTACTTCTACGTTACTTCATAAATTCTTATCATGATTATATGGAAGGCCTGGTTAATAAAATTAATTCACCAACAAGAACGCTTATAAAATAGTCTAAACGTTCCGGCGTTGTCACACCCTATAAGGATCCTCGGGAAGCCATAGTCGCAAACGTGTTCGTATACAACTCCAAAAT
This sequence comes from Lutraria lutraria, assembly GCA_964023205.1. NCBI lineage: Eukaryota > Metazoa > Mollusca > Bivalvia > Venerida > Mactridae > Lutraria > Lutraria lutraria. The sequence goes on along the minus strand of OZ026846.1, from coordinate 30,330,518 downwards.
GTTCCTTACGATAATGTCAAGACGGACAACAGACAGAAAAAAAACAGACAGACTGGCAGTCTTATAACAAGGTTGATTTTGTGAGGTTATCTCTTTGGTTTAATAATAACTGAATGAACTTAACAGCGAATAAAATAAATATATCATAGAATATATACATAACGGACAGACGTACAGACGGACAATCTTTTTACTACATTTTGTTTGTACATCGCTAGTGCATCGAAAATACATATCGTGTCGTCAAATGTTTGCATAAACAACAAATGTATCATCATTAAAAATTTAGTGAATTTTATCTTGTATCAGAATCAGATAATATGGGATCTTTATCCGAGGAAAAGCAACAAACACTCCGAATACAGCTTCTTATTTAGTACGGGAGTTATATTCGGAAAGACTAAAATAATGATTTTCGTTGACATTTTTATATCATTATTTTGATAAAATGTCTGCGAGCTGTGTTCGACTTTGCACATGGCTTTTCCCCTATACAGCTCCCCAATTTTAAGTGTGCCAGTCACCGAATAGAGCGACCCCGATTAGCTATATTCGAAATAATCCCTGTAGGGTGTGACACGGCGTGCACCGCATTTTTAAAAACTTTACGTCAGACTAATTTTGATAATAGTCATAGATATAATATTTGTAACCGTTTGCAGACGCTATACTTTCTTCATTCTTTAAATAAGTTACAACACAATTTATATCATTTATGTATTATTAATTATAACTCACTAGGTTTATATAGTAACCTGTAAGGCTTAAAATAGTGTTTGTTTCATGGTTACATGCTCATAAAATCGGGTAGTTTGGTAGGTAATTAATGCTTTTATTCTGTTTTTCTGTTTGGAGAGTTAAAAGAGAGAGAAAGTAGATGAACCGTTTCACGGACTAAATAAAAACTATGTTGTTGTACGGAAAACGGGTATATGTAGAGTGGGTTACCAAAAACAAACCATTTTGAAATTTATCGGGAGAAATGATAAGTGTCCCTTCATAGACTTCGGTGTAATAAGAAGTGCATTGTATGTTTATTATAAGTATAAAAAAAAAATATTTTAAGTAAAGGCTATTTACCTTCTTCAAATTCAGTGGCGTTAGAACTCAAGTTGAAATCACAAAAAGTGTTATTGGTGGAAAAGTTTACAGCACCGATAAACTGAAGAACCACGCCCACTGTCACACCAATAAACAACACGAAGGCAAAACAACAGTGATCCGCTATTTCTGTCATAGTTCTGATTTAAAATAATCCTGAAATTATAATTCTTCTTCAAGATCCGACAGACTGCAAATGCGCGCCTGGTTGGATAATATTTCGATATTGAAGACACTAATCGTAACTACTCGGGTATTACCGTAACTGAGTTTCGACTGCATGGGCACATTGCCAGGGGCGTATAAAGTTAACCTGAAACGTTTACGTACTGAAAACAGCACATTGTCGTAAATAATAGATCTGATGTTGCTACTGAAATCATACGGTCAGAGATATTAATCGTGTCTACGATTATTCGACTTATCCCAAGGTTTGCTCCGACCCTAAACGTTCCAGGAACTGAAGTTCGAAACTATTTGGGGACGAATCTTGTCTCATATTTTCGCAAATAAGAATATTATTTTTCACTTACTTGTCTAATATTTATTGTGCATTGGGTCGGGGCATGTAACCCTGGGCATGGCTATATTCTATTCTAATAATGCAGGTATCATGACATGATAAATTGGATTTAAACATCAAAATGTAGTGCATACTGCTTTATATACTATGGTATGAATATTAGTTAACTCTATGTTTAGAGAAAGGACGTAATGTACTTTACACATTCACATGTTTTCCAAAAAGCTCGATGTTTTTTTTTGTAAATTAAGACTGTTTACTGTACGATAATCAAAATGTGGACCCACTGTGCGTTTCTGTATACGGTATGTGAACTGTCTTTTAAACAGCGCGCTGAAACATAGTCGTGTACGCCCCTGAAATATTCTATGAATTCGTTTGCGCTATTCTTAAACTTATTCCACTAAAACGTGTAACAAGGTAGGGTTTATTGATCCTTTCATTTATTGCTTAATAAATGTTTAAATTTATCAGTGAAGAACCTTTAGTTATGTACATTGAATCATCGGCATGTCTTTATGTACAGTATAACCTCTCCAGAGCGACCCTCTGTAGAGCAACAACCTCTCTATAAGAACACCTTCAAAATTTCCCTAAGTTGATATTTACTATAAATTTAACCTCTGTAGAGCAACAACCTCTCTATAAGAACACCTTCAAAATTTCCCTAAGTTGATATTTACTATAAATTTAACCTCTGTAGAGCAACAACCTCTCTATAACAACACCTTCAAAATTTCCCTAAGTTGATATTTACTATAAATTTAACCTCTGTAGAGCAACAACCTCTCTATAACAACACCTTCAAAATTTCCCTAAGTTGATATTTACTATAAATTTAACCTCTGTAGAGCAACAATCTCTCTATAACAACACCTTCAAAATTTCCCTAAGTTGATATTTACTATAAATTTAACCTCTGTAGAGCAACAACCTCTAAACAACATGATGCTCTACAGAGGTTGGACTGTATATGTTATCATCATTTTATAAACCTAGCATTTTATCTCAACTACTATAATAAAGATTACACCTAATAAACAATGATAATTCAAAACAATAAATAAGTTTGGCCATTATATTATGTATCATATAACAGTATACGCTATAAAATTCGATTTTTAGAAGAAAAAGTTATTAATTATCATTTTTTCAATACTTCAATCTACACAAAGAAATCGAGTATTCAAATTAAATGTTGGATTATATTACATTAAAAGTCGACCTGGAAATCAATCAACTGTGTTCAATGATTTTCATCCAGTACAACAAATATAAGGTAGACGTTTCGACCCATGAGTGTATTTTACTTACACATAAACTATTTTGTGTTAATTACTAATATTACGTTTAAGGTAGAACCCGTAATCAATCCCTTTAAAAATGTTGTTTTGCACCGGGTTAATCACACGACCAAAACTTTAAAATGTAAACTTGTTTTAGCACTTCCTTTTCAGGAAAAGCGGTTTAGAATTTAAATGTTTACAAAGAATGTAACTTAGTCTTTAATTGTTCACTTCGTGGAAGCGTTGATAACAGGAAGTGAAAACTCTATCTTGATTGGTGGAATTAATGGTGCAATATACAATGTTTTGTAAATATTTTACAGGGCTTTCATTAATTGATTTAGGCATTAAAATGATATCAATTTGATTGTTATTTGAGACGCTTCAGCCTTTAAACGATTTCTGTAAACATGCTGATCGTGTGGTCTAAGAAGAATCTGAAAAATCATTCATAAAATTGAATAGGGTCACCGCGTTCATTATGTAAAAAATGTTAATCTTTAGATAAAGACCTATACAAACATGTATGTATAGGTCTTTGTTAAAGATATGGATTAATATAACAATGTTTTGTTAATTTGGGGGGGGGGGGGGTAACCAGTACCAGTACTAATGTACTCTTCCACGAGAAACCGTTACAATATTCACTTGTGGAGGAAAATCGACTTTGTTGTCGAATTTTCATGGAAGGCAATGACCTGCCACGACTGTGAATCGAACCCGGTCCGCCGGGTTAGTTGTTAAAATGTGTTCCACCGTTCTGATAATTAATCAGTTTAGATCACAATGTCTCAAAGAGTGTAATTACGACAGTGTGCAGTTATCCTAATTATTGCCCTGAGTTCGAGTCTATTTAGCTATAATTTCTGTACTTTGAAAATTTAAGCGCAAAACATGCTTACATTATTCAATGACATGTTTCATAAATTTAATCACCGTCTTCCATTTTCTGTTCATGCTTGAATAATTAAGTGATAAACTCAATTTACAATGTTTAAGATTCACAATTATTTACATAACTTCGAATCGTGAATAACCGTGCATACTCAATGCACGGGTTATATATGTAATATGATGAACATCAGATGTTAGACCCCCATCTTTACTTCAACGGGAAGAAAAATGAGAAAGAAAAGAAGTAGCGGTTATATGAGACAAACAATGTTTACTGATTTTAGTAAACCTTGAAAATCTTGTTTTTCGATAAGAAAATGATGTCACTCTTATTCTTTAACATAGTGATAAACATGACAGTATTCATTCATCAACATTTTTTTATCAACGTGTTCATTGTGATTTTGAATTTGAAATTCAGTAAGTATGATTTATTTCTGTACTAAAAATGTTTAATTGTGTGTATATCATATACCTGTGCATTGTTCAAACCAAATTCGGGAGATACATTATAATTCATGCATGTTTTAATAATTTCAAACACAGAAAAAGCACCCATCGCTTATCTGAATATCAATAATGCCAGGTCTATGGACCGCAGTGTCGAGCTAAATATCAATAATGTCAGGTCTATGGACCTCGGTGTCGAGCTAAATATCAATAATGTCAGGTCTGTGGACCGCAGTTTCGAGCTAAGTATCAATAATGCCAGGTCTATGAACCACAGTGTCGAGCTAAATATCAATAATGTCAGGTCTATGGACCTCAGTGTCGAGCTAAATATCAATAATGTCAGGTCTGTGGACCGCAGTTTCGAGCTAAGTATCAATAATGCCAGGTCTATGAACCACAGTGTCGAGCTAAATATCAATAATGTCAGGTCTATGGACCTCAGTGTCGAGCTAAATATCAATAATGTCAGGTCTGTGGACCGCAGTGTTATGCTAAGTATCCGAATAATGTCAGACAAACCATCGACACATATTGTTCACGTTTCCAATAAGAGGAACGTGGTGGTTTTGAATACTAGAATACAGTGTCACCTCTCCAAAGCAACACCCTTTGTGAGTATCACAACTATATTGTTGAGGCTTCCTGCTCTATAGAGAGGTTAAATTGATAGTTAGATTGTACAGTGAGGAAATCATGACGTTGTCGAAAGGAGGCTGTTGCTCATGAGAGGGCCGCTCTAGAGAGGTTGCTCTGTATAGGCGAAACGTATACAACGTGAAATAAAGGAGCTTGGTGGGACCATAGGCGACTGACACCAAAAAAATCGAAAATAAATGTCTAAGCATTTATATAGATACAAGGGATTTTACTCCAAACTCAGCCTTGAGCTGACACAGGCAACTAAAATGCCCATAATTTGTTCAAATGTCATTGTATCAATATTTGTGTGTGCCTATTGTATTGCCATACAATGCCAAACATAAAAAACAACATAATTTCCAACAATTCATATGAACGGTAATTATTTTATAAACGTTTTCTTTTAGCAAACGCGTCAAAAATCCTATTCATTTACACGGTCTCGAACATACGCGCTACGATTCGTTTACGAGGCTGAGTTTGAGGTAAAACCCCTTGTATCTATATATACTCTTAAACACTTTTTCGATAGTTTGTGTCAGTCCCCAATGGGTGGGAATAGGGAATAATGAAATAGAGGAACTGCCTCGAGGTTAGTCATGTTTCATTAAGCCAATGGAATATCGGTAATCATTATACTCAAATAGATGTTAAACCGATCAAGTGGGTAGTTTCATGTACAATTACATGTTACTGTTGATAATTAAAAAGATATAACATTCGTGTTTATTTAGAAAAAAATAGAAAAAGATAATTACCGACATGACTGTGTGCTGACTCATTAACTTGAAACGTTGTTTTTTTGGTAAATAGGATGATTTTTAACTTCCTTCATGACATACGAGTATAGGCTTTAAAATGCAGGTAAAATGCAGTTTATGTACATCAAACAAGCACAGCATTGGACTTTGTTCAAAGATGTATCATATTACTAGTGCATAAGAAAAACTTCGTGTTACTCAAAACAAATATGGAAATTCAACTTGGATTTTATAATACATTTGTAGTTCTAATGACACATGCAAATTGTAGTTTATCTTTCTATCAAGTTCAACTTGTTAAGTTCTCAATTATTATCCTTCATGGTTACATCGTCGTAAATAGATATATACTTGTATCTACTTACTTCATCACCATGTTTTTAAAACATTGCCAGCTTTCAGAGCTTATCAGTTGGCTTATCGGGAAAGTTGTCCCCCTTGAAAATCGACATTTTTGCGATATCGATGACATGCCGGTGACAGGTGCTCTATATAGAGTTATAGAGGAAGTATTTATTTAACTTGTAATAACTTTATCAATAATAAAGGCACAACATTTTCCCTGTTATGTGCACAATTTTGCGTCTTTCTTCTTTATAATGATATAAATTTTAATTATGTTATATATTATCTTCTTGCTTCCCTGATCGTTACAAAATTGTCCCTGTCGGTCTAGATTTTTTATATGAACAAAGAAGGAAATTTCTAAAATTAAGCAAAAGTGGGAATTTCAAACACCTAGAAAGACATTTTGTAGTATAAGCACAACATTTTCCCTGTTATGTGCACAATTTTACATCTTTCTTCTTTATAATGATATAAATTTCAATTATGATGTATTTTATCTTCTTGCTTCCCTGATCGTTACAAAATTATCCCTGTCGGTCAAAATTTATAAAAACATTGTGTATTAACATACAAGAAAATTCCTAAAACTATGCAAGATGGCGGAATTCAAGCACCGAGAAAGTCATTTTGCAATATAAGTACAATATTTTCCCAGCTACGTGCACAATTTTGCATCTTTCTTCTTTATAATGATATAAATTTCAATTATGTTGTATTTTATATTCTTGATTCCCTGATCGTTACAAAATTATCCTTGTCGGTCTAGATTTTTAAAAACATACAAGGAAATTCATAGAACTGGGCAAGATGGCGGAATTCAAGCACCGAGAAAGTCATTTTGCAATATACATTTAAGTACCATATTTTCCCAGTTATGTGCACAATTTTGCATCTTTCTTCTTTATAATGATATAAATTTCAATTATGTTGTATTCTATCTTATTGCTTCCTTGATCGTTACAAATTTAAGTTATCCTTGCCGGTCCAGATTATAAATACATTGTGAATTAACATACAAAGAAATTTCTATAACTAGACAAAATAGCGGATATTCAAACACAACGAAAGCCATGTTGTAATTTTAGCATCACATTTTCCCAGTTACGTGCACAAGCTAGATTCTTTGCTGATTCATATGGAATATTAATGTATTAATATTTCTAACATTTTCTTGCTTCCATGTGCGATCTGAATTGACCAGTTTTGGAAACGCGTTGTTTCTCATAATACTTAATGTACCTACATGATAATTATAGTTATTTGTATATTCCCGTAACCAGGTAGCATGGCTTTAGAGATAAAATCAGTATGCGGATATATACAGTATAAGTATAGCTTAGTTGTTAGTGTCAGATTGTGAATCAACATTTTTACTGTTTAATATAATGAAACAACTAATTCAAGCATATTTTATATTTTTTTCAATTTATAACTAAAGATCACTAATCTTGATTAAGATGTATTTTGTTCATTTTGTGATCTTTAAAAACATAATTCCTGGGACCAATATACACATACAGATAATTTTAACAAAACAAAGTGCGAAAAGATAAGCATCATAATTAAAGTATAGAAACATAATGAATGACTTTAAATTAGCTGTTGAGCACAACCCTGTCATAAAAATATAAAATAATTAAATTTGTTTCCATATAGTAAGACGGATCAACATTTATAGATGAATGCAGATTACATCGCCAATTAACGTGATTATCAATATACATGTGTATAATGGTCCCAGTTAATACTGACCGTAAGTACAATATATATAATTAGCTCACTGAACCATGACCTGTATTGGATTTTATTACTACATGCTATTTAAATTGGTAAAAAATGATGCGAATTATGCCAGGCACATGTATTATATGTAGACATGTCATATTTTACTATGATAATTAACATCGAACTTATTTTAAGCAAAAAAATGATTGTTAGATTTAGTGGTTTGATCAGAGACTTTTTTACAGTTTATTTATCTAAAAGGGATGTTATATATATCCAAGGACTTATATACATACATGTATGCATATAAGTCCTTGATATATCTGAATTTATACTCGATAAAATATAAACTAGTTATTTAACACAAGCGAATTCAGCCCCCCACCTCCTAAAGAAATGAAAAATCGTTCAATGAAATAGAATACTTTCCAAAATATTATGCCCCTGAAATCCTGGATCTGACGCGGTTTAAAGTAACATTTGTCGATAAAAATCAGAATAAATGAAACAGAATGGATTTTACAATCTATGTATCTACATATTAACAAAATTAGAATTAACTAAATTTTCACCTTGTCAAAGAAAACTTGTTATTAGCAGAATAAATATAATAAAGCGTCAATGGTTATTTTATTATAAAACATGTTAAGCTTGGCTGTAGTTACCCAACAACTAACAAATAACGTTAAATAATACAAGTATAAGTCAAGTTCTTCATGATATCACTTTCTGTCATTGTTTTACTGTATTTGATGAACCACTGATAAGATCATGCCTGCGGGCGTAATGCGCGTCTTGCTTAATGAACCGTGATTCTACTGATTTCAGTGCTATCTAGGGTCTTAAATGATTTATATAGGGTCCTTATCTAAGGGACATAATCGAAATTTGATCACAAGCTTCCCTTCGACCGAAAATCAAGGGAGGCTACTTTGTAAATTAGGCCTTGAAAGCTGGCAATGCCTAAGTCTTAAAGACACTGAACAGCTACAATCTAAGTGATCCCGAAATCCACATGAGGTCCAATCTCTAAATTGTTTTATTGGCCCCAAATCGGATTAATCCTGTCTGGTTATAGTCAGGTAAGTGTCTGTAGACTTGACACCTAGTCAAACTATAGGATCATACATTTTATTGATTTATAGTTTTAATTAGTGAATGACTTCATGTTATTTTCATAAGCATAATAGTAACTGATTATGTAAAGAGAAGCTAGTACATGTGTACATGTATTATCGGTAATCGCTAAAGAGACACCAGCAGAGCGAGGACACCAGTAGAGGTAGGTTCCGTTATACCCCGTAACTCCGCCTACTGGATAGATAAAGTACGGAATACCGGACTCCGTCTTACTTGCGAGACGGATTTGCCTGTATCTATATTAAAAACAACTAGAATATAATTAAATTATCATTATAACCAGGTAGTTGTATTTAGATACAACTACATGTACCTGTTATTATCGATCTTTTTAAAACTTATAATCAATCCGCTAGACTGAAATCAAGGCGTTTTTATAATTATTTCAATTAATTAAGAAGTTTTAAGAGTCAAATGCGCTACAGTGGAAAATGAAGTGTATAAAGGTATAAGCTGACATCCAATGATTGTTAAAAGTGGACATCCAGTGAGGGTAGGTAACTTCATTCAATTTATTTTACTGTTGAAAATGGACATCCAGTGAGGGTATGTGCCTTAATATAATATCGTTTAATGTTAAATGTGGACATCCAGTTAGGGTAGGTGTCTTAGTTTTAATGGACATCCAGTGAGGGTATGTGCCTTAATTTAATATCGTTTAATGTTAAATGTGGACATCCAGTGAGGGTAGGTGCCTATGTTTTAATGGACATCCAGTGAGGGTAGGTGCCTTAATTTAATATCGTTTAATGTTAAATGTGGACATCCAGTGAGGGTAGGTGCCTTAGTTTTAATGGACATCCAGTGAGGGTAGGTGCCTTAGTTAAATTTATCTTACGGTTGAAAGTGGACATCCAGTGAGGGTAGGTGCCTTAATTTAATATCGTTTAATGTTAAATGTGGACATCCAGTGAGGGTAGGTGCCTTAGTTTTAATGGACATCCAGTGAGGGTAGGTGCCTTAGTTAAATTTATCTTACGGTTGAAAATGGACATCCAGTGAGGGTAGGTGCCTTAATTTAATATCGTTTAATGTTAAATGTGGACATCCAGTGAGGGTAGGTGCCTTAGTTTTAATGGACATCCAGTGAGGGTAGGTGCCTTAGTTAAATTTATCTTACGGTTGAAAGTGGACATCCAGTGAGGGTAGGTAACTTCATTCAATTTATTTTACTGTTGAAAATGGACATCCAGTGAGGGTAGGTGCCTCAGTTAATATATTTTAAAGTTTTATAAGTGAACATCCAGTGAGGGTAGGTGCCTTAATTGTTGAGTATATTTTACTGTTAATAATGGAATAAGAATTTCATTTCGAGAGGCGGAGTCCGGTACTCCATACTTTTTATTTCTAACCAGTAGGCGGGGTTACGGAATTTTCCGGAACCTACCTCTACTGGTGTCCTCGCTCTGCTGGTGTCTCTTTAGCGATTACCATGTATTATCTACATTCCTGTTTGATTATCCCCTACTGTGGATTCCGTGGACATGTTGGTCCATAAGTCACATGCCTCGCCTTCCTGGTTCAATAATGGAAATAAACCCTAAAGTGCTCTATTTATATACATAATTATAGGGAAGATGCCTAGATAAAACACGAACGCACGCACACATGTATATACATGTCTTTGGTGTAAATCGGGGACAATGCCTCTAACCCCCATAAATGGCGACTTATCAAATAAAGAACCTTCAGTGCTAATTTTGCAACGATCGAATTACTTAGGATCTTACTTACATTAAGGTGGGTCGCGGGTTTCCTCCCGAAAATTGGTCATAAAAAAACTGCAGCGGAGCGGTATGTTTTTCGTTGATTTTATATATTAAGTTATGCAATTTACATTACTGCAATGCTGAATCATTTCCAAATCCGAAACATTCAAAGATGTTTCATTTTGCCGTCAATATATCTAATTATGAGAACAACACGGTATGAACATGTTCTGTTGAGAAATTATACAGGTTACTTGTATGTTTAAGGATGGAATATAAAATCCCCGTGTAGACTTGTAAAGCAATTCATACTCAATCGCCAGAATATATCAAGGATATTATACATTTCTATTCTCCGACACAAGACTTGCGATCTATTAATGCTCCGCCATTAATGGTGCCAAAAGTTAGAAAAGAAATTGGGGAGCGATCTTTCGAGTATGTGATTCCAAGACTGTGGATTTCATTACACGATGAGATTTAATGTGCTCTGTCCATTTCATTTTTTTCTTATCTATTTTTTGTTGATGAGTGTTATGGTAATGCACTATTAAACAAAATGTGGTAAAATAATAATAAATAATGTATGAAAGTTTAGTTTTTTTCGCTACCGAGAGAAAATTAACATTAAAGAACAGATTGTCCTTGTGACCATGCGACATGCGCTTCATAGAATTAGACCAATAAGAGGGTTAAAAAAAGCATGGAAAGCAAACGGTTATTTACATTCAAACAAAATATTTTATGGGAACTGTCAACAAACAACACTGATGATCAAATCTTACTATATGTCACCACTTACTGAATGAATTTACCAATTAATTGTTGATTGTTTTCAGTCCAGACATGCGAGACGGTGGGAACATTAAATGACCTTTCCATAAGAAGTCCCCAAAATGTTTCGTCGTATATTGCTAATGGCTCTGGTATATTGTTAAGTGACGAAAAACTTGGTGCAGGTTGGTACAGCACAGTGTTCGGTGGCTGGCAGTATCTTGTTACAGATGAAAATAACAGACCCTCCGTCACAAGATGCAGCACATACTGGTCACTATATGTAAAAGGTACTTATTCTGGATATAACTAAGCCAATTTATACACCGCCGCGGCCGGGGTCCAGTGGTTAGCGCTTTGGATTTGTAACTCGTCGATCCGGGTTCGATTAACAATCGCGGAAGATCTGATCATTTCATGAATATTTAACAAAAATGTCTATATCCCTCCACATGTGGAGAAATTGCCATTTCCTAATGGAAAGGTAAGTTAGTACTGGTTAGAATACAGTTCAGGAATCTGCCACCGTATATGATTGAAACTTGGTGAAAAAAGCGTTAAACCCATATAAGTAGATCTTATCGATAAAACGTTCAGAACCAATGATGAAGACGTTCATGCAACTTGCGTTTGGCAGTCCGACTTAACAATAGTTAAAAAAATGTGTTTGAAAACTCCTATATTTTCAATTAATTAACGTTCAAACAACATACTCTAATTATTTTATGCATTCTGTAGTATTTAGCAAAATATTTTAAATCTACCATTGATACGTGTACATCACTTAAATTCCCCTACTGAAGCTAAATTGAACTTGAAAACAATTGAAGATCAAATGATTCCCTTTGTCAACTGTTAATTGGTTAAACATCTAAATTGAAATGATAATTGGGTACCATTATCCTCTCTAATAAAAAATTGTACTTGTTAAGATTGTTGTGTTTTAGCGATTTACCTTATTTATAGGGAATCATCCAAATATCACAACAATGGAACAAGAAACACCCGTGGATGCACTGGCAATTGTTCGAGATGATGTATATCCATGCAATGTTATCTATCATATAAAGATACGAAAATGTGGTGAAGAAATACAGTACTACTTGCGTCCAACGGCATTATTTGCTGCATACTGCTTCTGTAAGTATGCAACTGTCTTTCTTGTATTAGATAGGTCATATGATTGATGGTCTTGGTACGTACATTGTGTATTATAAAATTATCTTTTATGGATTGAAGTCAAAGACTTTGCATATAATAAAACAGTTGTTGACCAATGAGCCATTAAATATGATGTGGTATTCACCGGCCGAATGCCATATTGATCTCGACTACTCCACGTTCAGTATGACATTCTGCCGGTGAATATCACATCATATCTAATGGCTCACTGGTCATAAAAGTAAATACGCATGTATATAAATTGGCAACTATTAATAAATGGTGAAGGCGGGTAAATGAGGGGGGGGGTAGAACAAATATGATTGTTTGGTTAGAATTGCCAGGTGGGTTCTTAATATAGTTCTAGAACTAAATAGCCATACAATGTGTTTCGATTTATCTATCGACATTTGTGAACTTTGCTGGAGACATTAACTGGATGAATGTTATAAGGTTATGATTATAATGATCTTTATCTCAGTCATGTATTATTTCTATACAGCAAATTGTTCTATGATATCAAAATACTCAATTCAGTCATACTTTAATTCAGCAAAATACAAACCAGTATGTATACAGTTTGACCCACCTACTGATGTAGACTTTGGTGAAGTAGTCGTGTCTCCAGAGCTACATTTTAACGATATTAGTATAGGCCCTGTGACACAACATGAGCCTTACATCATTATGCGTTGTTTATTCAAAATGACGTCGGAGTATTATTATACAGTAAATTGGTAAGTTATGTTTATGAATTGCCAAGTTCCGTGTGTTACGACATGTACTAGTATATGGTGTTGATCAACAGGAGGTACCATGTCATGGAAACATCCTTCAAAAACCATTTTTAAGTATTTTTAGATCATCGAAACTCTTTTATCACTCCGAAATTTAGTCCAAAAACGTCATAGATTAGATAGGTGTTCGTATTGAATAGATGAATATTAATGTCACTTGTTTATCTATATTATAACGTAAAATAAACTTGAAACACGATTGACTTTATCGCTGAATATCGACATGATACACATATCACTCTAAGATCGAATCGCGATACACTGATAAATCGAAAATGCCTATAGAATTGCCTTCATGCTCACATTCAACAACAGAAAGTGTTGCCTTTACAGGTATGTCAATGGGCAGTATAAGTTTTCTCTTGGACCACATAACCGTGAATCTAAAGATAGCCTTACATTTCACGAAGATTACATTGAAACAATGGGAATCGAGGTGATATAAATAGCTACTGTAATATTTTTGTTGAATAAAAATTGTATTCTTGACCAAATAAAAGAACAAGCCAGGTTCAGGCTCATGAATCATCAAAGTGTTTGATAATGCTGGTCAGTTTTATGTGCAAAGCATTGTATAACTTATACCGTGTACTGGAGAAAGAATTGTCTCGAATTTTACTTGGCTGGATTTTGAGCTAATAATCTGCATTAAATACATGTGATCTTTCCTGGTCAACAATATTTCCTGAAAATTTTGTATCGAGTAACCATTTCATTGTTGTGGGTTATTCCTGATTCGTTACAGTTTCAATGCGGTGTACGGGCTTCTACAGGAAAGTGTGGACAACAAACAGAAATGACATATAGTCCAACTTTCTTTGCTGGAATCAAGGTTTTGTACTTCTTTATATATCTTTTGTGACTCCTGTCATCTTAATCTATATAAGTACATGTATACGAATGTCCTCGGATTATCTTTATTAAACTGTATATTCACAGTCTTTATGTACAAGCATAGTGCATCCAATTTCTGTTTCAGATTCTAAATCCTGTTATTAATCTTGCTAAAGGCAACACAGGTACTATAAGAATGAAAATAACCGTACCAATTGGTTGTCACTACTATGACACATTTTCACACGCTTGCAAAGAAAGCATTAGAATATTCGACAAAGATGATTCAAGTCTTGAATGTGAGAATAGAGGAACAATCGCGAACATTAACGATGGAAATGGTGGTCAAACCTGCGCAAAACCGATTAAAGTATGTAAAGTCATTAAAGAAAAAATGCCAGAAAACAATATTTCTGGGTATTAATCTATATACACTTCTTGTTAGATCGAGGTTGTAAAAACATATTCGTTTATAACACGACAAATATTTACTGTTACTGCATGTATATGTATGTACGAAAAAAGTATACCTGTGAATAAGGACCATTTAAAAAAAAACCTGCCATTGATTATTTTGAACTAATTGATCGGCGAATACGTCAAGTGTTGATAAAGGTCACATTTGTCTTTCCAAAGGATGACCTTTGTGCACAGGCTTGACTGTATATCTATCCAAAACTTTCCTGTGAGTGAACATACAATACGTTGAAGTTTATTTATTGTCATAATAAAGGTAAGTACAGCAGTGTGTTGGACCTGTTTAATATTTTTATTGTGCTATTCAAGTTTTTTCGTCACCAGTTAATTCTATTGCATATTGTCAATAAATCTTCTGAAGACGTCGATAGTACTTGTCTTCATTTTTTAGAGTATACCAAAGAATGTTTTATGGAACCCGGAGTTTACACATGAATTTGAAATCGCTACCGTAGATGAGAACTACGAAGATGCAACCCAGTTCATTCTGCAGCTTGCTTTTGATCAAAATACGCGCCATAGGATATGGAAGGATTATTTATTTCCAGAAGTCAGGATGAGCAATATAATAATTGATAAACGTGGCAAAACAAAGTTGTAGAAATTACAAAGACCCATAAGACAAACTACATAACATTACGTGGATCAATTGCGCAAATGATAATACAAACAGGTAAAAATAATTGCTGCAAAAGTACAATCGACATTCGACATTCATTGTCTACCTAGACATTCGTAATTCTCATTATCACGATGGCCATAAATCCTGTTTTACGAAAGTCGTGTTTAATGTCGATTTTCTAGCTAGACATTCGAAATTTGCATTATTATGATGGCCATACAGTCTGTACTACGAAAGTCGAGTTTAATGTCGATTTTCTAGCTTGACATTCGAAATTTGCATTATTATTATGGCAAAACAGTCTGTTTTACGAATGTCGAGATGAATGACAATTGTCCAGATAGATATTCAAAATTTGCATTATTATGATGGCCGTACAGTCTGTTGTACGAATGTCGAGATGAATGCCAATTGTCTAGCTAGACTTTCGAATTTTGCATTATAATGATACTTTCTTAACTTATAATGTCGAGATGAATGTCGATTGTCTAGCTAGTCATTGAATGTCGATTGTCGATTGCTTTGCCAACTTCACACACATATTTTTTTATTTATCTAAGACTTACTACCGGAAAATCGGTCCAGCACATCGGCGTTTATTCATTTACGGGACAGCTAACATAAAGGAATATAAATATGTTCATTATCGATGCAAGATCAATTTGTTTAATTACAAAAACAACCGAAAAACACAAACACGTTGATAAAGAATAGTGATAGCTTGCTATATGTGTACAAACAGGCAATGTTGCCAAAAATACCACGATTAAAATGCTGATTGTAAAAGATATTCAGTAAACAGAAAGGAAAATTTGTCAAATCCTACACCAGTGTCAAAACCGAATGCCTCAACACAAATAGCACGGCGTTGATACGCCGTGCAACTACAATATTTCCCTAAATCATACATTTAAGATATTTCTTTATTTGCCCTTCGTAATATTCAGAACCTATAAACATACTCATATTGGTCTTTCTCTATTACTGATTGCTTATGTTGATATTTTTGACTTGAGCGACGCTCAGGGTAAGGTATAAGTATAGTATTTTGTCTGTCGTCTGTCCGTTCAAAATCCTTCGAACGACTTCTCCTCTGAATCGGCTTCGTCTTATTTGAAGAAACTCCACAGGAATGTTCTTTGCGTGGTCCTGTACAAAAGTTGCTAAAGAATGTTGTTCCATGCAGAACTCAAAGAAAAACTTTATAAATATTCATGTCTTAAACCACTTGTTCCAAAGCTTAGACATTTGACACTAAGCACTAACAAAGTTGCTAAAATAATGTCCCTGGTGTAAAATTTGGCCCCGCCCCAGGGTTTACCCGTATTATATAGATTTATGTAGGAAAATATAAAAAAGAATCTTCTTTTCTAAAAGCACAAGGTTTAGAGGTAGGACATTTGGCATGGTGCACCATATACAGACCTCTGACAAAGTTTCTAAAATAATGTCCCTGGGGTCAAAATTGACCCTCCACAGGGGTCACATGTTGTCTTATTTTCCAACATTTTTACTAACTGCAGCACAAATTTAAAACGAATTCGTAAGTGGCATTGCCATAACTCGTTTCTTAGGTAAACATAACAGGGCCACTGAGTTCTCTTGTTTTCTTTATCTTACAGGTTATCATAAATGACTCGAAGGCTCATCAGTCAAAGATTTGCTATACACATAATGACCCGCACATGAGAAGTGGTGATGGATAGTAAATATTTATAACATTTTAACGAAATGATTTAACACGTTCCACACGTTTCGGAAATGAAAAATGAAACTTATGAAATTTTATGTGAATAGTTTGGATAAGGTTGCGTAGAGGTTCTGGATTCAGATTCTATATCGGTATTAATTTGATTAATACATCAAATCGAACTTCCTAATGTGAAATAAAAACACAACAGAAAACAAGCATCAGAAACTAGCTGCGTTTTTGTCTTGTAAAGTTATTGTATGATATGTTATTCATTTATTATTTCATCGGATTTAACGCCATTTTCAACATCATTTCAATTATGTCGTGGCAGGCATTTATCCTAACAAGTTGCCCTGGACTTCATTTAGGCCTTAACCAGTACTAACCACATTCTGTCCGCAAGCTACTGCCAAGCTACTCCGCTTAATTCCGAGTTGGAGTACATGTAATATCTTCAGTCTTTGTTGCGGACAGTGTGAGCCTCGTCCGGGATTCGAACTCACAACCTCTTAATCAGTAAACCAACACCAACCACTGAGCTAACCGGGGTAGTGAGATGCAAAAAAGCATGTGATTAAGAACAAGGAAGCAACTGCTGACAATTGGATCAAACGAAACGAAATCCACCATTTCTTTCAACGTGCTATAATTGTGTATAATATTATGCTTTTTCCAAATAAATAAACAAACTTACAATGATGAATGATTAATCCGAGATCGATTGTTTTGTATCGATGCGACTATCGGATCGATCAGTCTTAGTTTCTACAGATAAGCAGCCCTGTATTAGGACATTTATTATGTATTTTTAGCTACTATGAACATCATAACGAGGGTGCATTCATGTTGTTCGAGAATAAAAAATATCAGATCGAGGTAATTAGAATTTTCATAAAAATACTCGTACCCGAATAAAATTAAGTATCACTTTCACTGGACAAATACTAAGCTAATAGATTATCAAGTGCTTAAGACCAGCTGTTTAATAAAGATATTGATACTTTTTTATCACTATATACTGCTTGATTTGAAGGTACAGGAAAAGACAAAAACATGTATCAACAATAACACAGCCACGTGTGCCTGTGGCGTGGCGATACGAGCTGGCAAAGATGTGTTTATGATCAACAGATGTTCTGAAGGTTTAAATTATCTAGGATTCACACAATGTGGTGATGGTGGTATACTACAAGTCGTACGGAAAAATGATGATCTTTATGAGGCATGTAATTTTTATTTAACGTTCACACTAAAAGTGATACAAAGTTTTAGCCAAAATACATTTATAAACAGAATTGTTAAATTCATCCGTATCTGAAAGATTGTCTCGCTATAATCACATGGAACAAATTTGGCAGCAAATCTTTTGTTTAAGATCACCAAGAATTATTTTACACACATTGTGTTTTTACTTTAACGAAATAATAGAACATAGATTTTGTAACTAAGTTTTTTTAACTAGCTAAATGTTTGAAAAGAATCGCAGGGATTCATGAAGCACCACAGTTAGTTCACCCCCTTCGTTTATTGTTTCTTCATAGTGCCTGATAAAGTATTCATACTCGTATATATTAGAACTACTTTTCCTCTGTGTGTTTTGCCTTTTTTTGGTTTCCAACAGATAAATCGACATTACTTTATAATCGTCGTAATAATTGTAATACCGGAAGACAACCCGGGAATATGTATGGGCAGTGTAACCTGTGCATTTTTCTTCATTTACATAAAATTATTCATGCAGTGGTGAATATGAGATATACGAATGTTTTCCAAGGTTCTATGCTAGCATGACTTTGGAATTGTTAACAAATGTGATTTTCTGTCCTTTACAGGTGTTTACTCCAATAGGAACAAAAATTACTATTGCTTTATTCCACGAACTCTTTGCTAATACTATCAACATTGATATCGTAATGGCGCCCAAAGATAAATACAATACCAGAGGTCTGTGTGGATATTTCGATGGCAATATGACTAATGATTTTAAGCCTTACAAATTAGAAAAATACCCATACAATTTTACAGAAAGCTGGAGGTATGTTCTTATTTTATATATTCATCAATTTTTTGTGTAAGAAACTATTCAAGATAAAAAAAGATTCTAATATAACATGGATAGAATAACTGATTTCTTTCTTAATTCGTGTTAATAGTAAACATCTCTATAAGGGAGAATAATGTAAACATGAAAACGAGAAAAAGGTCATCAGAACAACATTGAGTGGGAATTCATGAAAGTACACATTTACATATTAAGATCAGCATAAACAACAAGTCTGATTTGTTTGTTTCATCAGGTTTAACGCCATTTTCAACATTATTTCAGTCATATAGTGGCGGGCATAGTCTATTCAAGTTATGACAATTTTTGGTCGAACCCAGGACAAAATGGTACAGAAATGAAATATGGCTCATTTGAAAGCTTAGACTTTCTACAATATCAAGATTAAAATAGGACAAAATCGGATCGGCCGTTTTTCCAGAAATTCGTTTTAAATATAGGCCATTATTTATCAAATAATACGTCAATAGCATGTTAACTGATTCGATAACTTCGACAAATACATCAGATAAATTATAAATATCTATTAAATTTTACAAAACATAAATAATATCAGCCCTGCATAATACAAAAATACAAAAAATAAAAGATGTTTAAGCATTTGTACTGTTTGAAGTCAAAATTAGATGTTAAATTACCCCACCCACTTATGGTAACATAGAAATTAGACTAATCTCGTGAAAGTTTATAAAATTTTACAGATCTTTACAACATAACCCGTAAGAAAGTAGATCTCTTTCAGATTCCTGAAAAATTAGTTATCCATTTTGAAGTCTGGTTGCCATGGCAACTAAAAATAGTTCAAACATCCTAAATTCCTCTCCAAAGCGATAAGGCCTATAGCTTTGTTATTTGACGCCATGTCTAATGATCCTTCAATCTAAATCCAACAATTTTTACCCCAGAGTCAAAATTGGCTACGCTCCTGGTCTCCATCATGATATGGTCTAACTAAGGTATTTGATTTCCAACCATCATGCATGGTGGGTCTTTGTTTCGATGCGTTTAACGCTGTTTTCAACGACGGCCAATTCACCAAACCAGTTTTCCCAGACTGCATTCTAACAAGTACTTGCTTAATTACCATCCTACATGGAGTTGACAACTTCTCCACATAAGGAAATCAACAAGTCCAGCACACTTAACTACTGGATCACGACCGCGGCCCATTGATTCTATACCTCATGAAGTCCGAAAATTCACACTCCTTCAGTCCAGACTGACTGCATCCCTGATCATTCTTTATTTTATATTGAGTTTCCTATGAAAATCTGGCAAAGCTTTGTAAATATGTACATGTATCAATGTAATGCACTTGTAGGCATTTCTAACCCGACACTAATAAAATGCCACCTACTATGATTATTTATTAGGCCACACCAATTTAATAACTTGTTCATAAGATTTTTTTCTGACGAAAGCAAGCGAGCGAGCGAAATATTTTTTTAATAATACTTTTTACTTTTCCGATTTTAGCGAGCGGGCGACATATTTTTTGAAAAATATCATCTTTAATTCCTTCTTTCAAACAAGAAAGTGGGAATGCGAATAAAAAGTCACTTATCTGTAAAAAAAACATTGTGGGAATGAGCAAGCGATAATAGGAAGCAAAAATAAAAAAAAATAAAATATTATTTTTCTAATTTTGATAATAATAATAGGAGCGACAAATCGGATGAAGTACTGTAATTAAATTGGTGTGGCCTTAACGTGTTTTGTTTAAACTTTGAATATAGATAACTGAACACTGTAGTCATACTTACCCATTATTTGGTCTCACTTGATAAACATACAGATATAAAACTTAACAAATCAGAAATATAATTGTAAAATCCCGATTCACAAAATGGCTTATGATGCAAAATTCTAATAATCTGTAAAGTCAGTTAATTTAGCGGAACAGGTTATATGTCCGAGTAATCCTCAAATGGCTCTCACAACATGAACATCTAAGGCCGGTTCAATTGGACTCTCGTAAGAAGAGAATACGCCAGCTGAAAGAGCTTAGAAGAGAAACCCAATCGAAAGCAATCGCGGCCGAAATGTCTGCATCTCAATAATCTTTGAATCATATGGATAAACTATTGAACACGCTGACACTGTAAACAATGTATTTATTAAAACTTTCTTTTTTATTGTGAGTGGAAACAATAGGGTTTTTAAGAAAAGGCAATTTCAAACGGTATTGTTTGTTTGGTCATGCTGTATGGTCATGTGAATAATATCTCGCCCCCCTCTTCTACCCATCGGGCGGAATAAATAGAAGAGCTTCTAAAATTAGAAGACGATTAATCGAACAGTTCGGAAGAGCTCTGCCTCTTCCGATAGCTCTTCCATTTGACCAATCGAACTGGCCTCCTCTCGCTCATCGACAGCGCATACGATCAGAATACCCATTTGGGAATATTCCCCCATTCCTGCACAAGGGCCTACTTCAGATCATTGAGATTGCCAGGGGCTGCTGGTCGACTCTGAATAGAAATTAACTCAACTGTGTAGTTGAACTTGAATTTGTTGTACGCTATTGGGAAAAGATTATTTTTGTTATTGCAGTAAAAATATCATTATCCTAATACATTTGTACATTCCTATTTACTTATAGGTGTCTTAATAGTTCTAATCTTAATTTCAGCTTATTTCATTTATAAACACATCCATGTAAAATTTGAGATGGGTTATTTCATGGAAACAGAGTCTTAATTGGATGATTGGTCAGTAAAATTAACGAAACAACTTGTTCTGTTTGACCTCAGAGAATACTTGTAGATATATAATAATGCAATCGTATGAAGTGAACCATTTTTCAACTCACGTGAAAAAGTACTGCACTGACCGCGTAATAATCGCGTTTGAATGTATGTTTGTCATCGGCTGCAACAAATTATTGGTATTGTTGATCAACTGTTATTGTAATGTCAGGTTTTATTTTGGCTTATCAGCTAAATATTTGTGTAGAAGGTCTCTTTAATTTTGCAATACAAGTATTACATGTCAACTTTCAGCCTATAATATCATGACATTAATAGATGCAGAAAGATAATGTTTTCGGATAACAATGTCAATTTAAAAAAAAATAACGAAAGTATAAATTTTAAAGTATATATTAAGAATATATTCGTCTGCTCAGGAAGTGTTTATCATAATTTTTCTTCAATACATAACATTTTATATTCTTTACTATCCATGATATATTAAACTATTTTAAAAATTGAAATGTCATACATACTTGGACTCAGTTGGTCTTCCTTAATAGATGAGACATTCGCTCAGAAATCTGATTTTATCCTGGTTATAAGTTTGAGTAATATTCGGTGAAAATATTCAGCCTAAATCGAAAATTACAAAGCATCTGCAGCATGTTAGTCACCTGCATGCACGAAACAACCATGAACAGTATTGGACCAATCATCATTTCTTTGCTGCAATTGGTTATGCTATGGAAACTAGTAATAACTTAAACTATTTTAATAGTAAGTTGATATATTTTGATTATTTATTCTTTATTCATTCACATCAGATGTCTAGTTTTGAAATTAGTTACCCACTTGCGCAAAATGCGGATTGTTAAGCTGTCATATGTTTGATAGATCCCAATCTCAGTGATTATCGAAAAGCCAGTCATTATCATTACTTTCTCATTGGTTTACATTTTTGGAAGTTTGCTACATTTATTTCTATTTGTATTTTCATAAAAAGTCATTTTTTCTGCAAGGAGTCACTCTTCATTGTGTACATATTTGATAAACATGAACAAAAATAGGAAGAAAACATATGTTCATTCTTTGTTTTTCTAGACAAATAAAAAGTCGTTATGTCCGTGTTATACACATATTCACCCCATGTACGGTTTTGCCGCAAAAAGTGTGGTCTCATTTGATAGAAAGTGGGATACTAAACCAAAGATTCCTCTTTTGAAACGTTCAGTACAAAAAAAACAGGCTTCAAAAGCCTTCGGTCGTGATCAACAATACATTAACGTAAGCCTGGTCAAGTATACATTAGGTTAGGACTCTTTATTGATAACCGACTATCAAAATCATACCTTAATATAGCTAGGTAGATATTCAGCTATATAGAGTGATTTCTTAGTATATCAACTCCTAAGAACATCAAGACGATAGTAGGCTGATTTATTAGACGTCAATTAATGAAAACGACGCACTAAAGTACGAGGCAATACGGATTTTATACGCAACTGTACCGGTTTTCGGATAGTGAAATTATCCGAAAATGAAAAGCTTATTTATTTTGTTAAAACTGGTCAGATTTTGGCCTATTTTATTTTTTATGTAAGTTATCATATACATGATCGTTTTATAACAAAATAAATTCTGTACCATTTAGTCCTACCCCATCTGTTAATTTGACTGGACTACAGTTATCCTAATCAGCTTTCCTGGATTTCATTTAGGCCTTAACGAGTAATAACCACATTATATTCGTAAGCTTCTGCCAAGCTACCCCACATAATTTAGAGGTGGAGGACAATTTAACATAGGATGTAATATCTTCAGTCAAATTTGTCACGGACATTGTGAGCCTCGCCCGGGGTTCGAATTCACAACCACTCCATCAGTAGTCGACCGCTCTAACCACTGAACTAGCTGGGCCGGCCAACAAATCTGGACGATTTGAACTTAACAAATGGATTGGAAACAGATCAGGGGACACTAGAATTTAGAAAAAAGTAAAATAGAAAGAAAACTGATACTAGTAAAAGCCTGAAGCGAAAGCCAAACACCCTGACAACATGAATAAGGAGGGACGATTGATATAACACTGCATATCTTAACTTATCATGCGACCTTCCTGATTGTTATTTTCTCTTTTCTTCAGTTCATTATAATCATCATTCAGTAACATTACTGTGTAGCTATTCTGGATGTTTTTAATTTATCATTTCGAAATCTATAAATTCTTAGTATAAAACAGTTTTATAAGTTATGATTATATTATTTCAGATTGTCGGACGAAAGAAATTCATTTCAGCATATACGGGACTTAACGAGCTGGGGAGAACTAAATGGTGTATACTGCAAATGTGATGGGCAAAGAGGACAGACTGTATGTGCTGCATCCCAGTACTTGCATTGCATCAAACCTAGATCAATTACAGCCGTTAAATGCCGAATTCAGGGTCGTAAGAAAAGGAATGCTGAGCATGACAATGAGAAGGAAATGAAACGATTGTTTTCTTTGATGAATTCAAAATCAGAATCAAATCGCAAAAGAAGAAAAGTAAGAAAACACTTTAGGTTTAGTTAAGTACATGTTCATGTCCCACTACGTGTGGTTCGATGCATTTGTTTGCGTTCCATTCGACATAACATCAATTGTTCTATTTATATGATTATAAGAGATTTTTAACGGGTCTTATATTCTAACACGTTGCAAGTTATTTATACAATAATACTGAAATACTAAGTTAAGTATAATTTAAGCAGCATATATAGGCAGTAGAAATTGACTCCTAGTAAAAATGGCCACCCATGTCACCGAAATCTAGCTGTATATCAAACTGGACTCTACTGAGATTTTAACATGTATGTGATTTAAGTACTGTTGTATGTTGCTGTGTAGTAAATGATGTACACCATTTCTTCGTTGACTGTGTATTTCGTTGTTTATCGAAGGGAAGTTGGTGTAAGCCATGTTGGTTATTTTGTATCTTGTATGCATACGCACTCGATTCCGGGACCTACGCTTATTTTGTCACTTCCGTCAATCGAAAAAAATGCGACTGCACGACCTTGGTGCTTTTTATACACTCAATAAGGGAAAAAATGAAGATTTTTCTTTCGACATATTTGCGTTATTTTGATGAGTTAAATTGAAAAATAACGTCTGTAAACGTCTAAAAGTCACGGATTCGAGAGTGCCCATGCATGTATGTAGAGGTGTATTGTTTGCCGTGATAGTTTATTAGCCCGTGTAGTAGCTATAGTCATTGTTAGTACGAAAGTCTATCCTGATTTCTTTCTTTCTATAAAGTATTTTACATTTTTGACCCACGTCATTACTAAATAAAGTACAAGTACTTTGTTTTTACCGAGTGTTCAGGTGGGAGGGTTAGTTACTACATATCTTATTCTTATTGTCAAGTAGATTGTGCATGAATAAATATATACTATTTAACTGTAGAGACAAGATTCACTGACTACTATTACGGTGGGAGAAGCTGTAAAAGTTTGTACAGATACAATAAACGGGTCACTTGCTGTAACGAACTTCACCGAAGTAGGCGGAAACGAAGATCCGGATGCAGTCATTGACCAGTGTGCCTTTGATGTGGAGGTAAACAACTTTTATACGCCCGTTTGGAAAACGGGTCGTATTATGGGAACACCCATAGCGGGCGAGCGGCGCTCTCTAATTCAAACAGTTTAGTTCGGATTCTCACCAATCTTCAAGGAAATGTTTATGGCCTTGACATCTCGGTCAAGTTCGATAACCAGCCCATTCGGCCCTGGCACTTCTGAGTTATGCCCCTTAATAATATTATATAGAAAATTGACTAAATAGTCAGTGTCTGCTCTCTAAGTCTATTATTTATCAACCGATGTTCATCAACCTTGGTGGTATTGTTTGTCGGGATTAGATCTCCGTCAAGTACGGCAACCAACTCTGTCGTATCAGACACTTCTGAGTTATACCCCATGATAAATTGAAATAAATATTCAGTGTCCGCTCTCTAAGTCGACCAATTATCAACCAATCTTCAGCAAACTTTATGATTATATTTGTTGACAATCAGCATTTTTGACAAATGCTGCTTATTAAAAGAAAAAACATAAAAAACTGCCACTCTGAGTATCCCAAACATTGTAACGAGCGTATTGTATGACCTTGCACTTTTGTTCGCTGATTAAGTATCAATAAATATTGTATAAATTTATGCTCGTGTGCCCTTTGTTGCAGGAACCAGACTCGTTTGCACAACTTCAATTATCATCGAATTGTATGCGTTTAGAGGAGGTCACTGACTAAAAACACTGACATTTTAATACATTAGGCGTTATACTATGTTGTGTTACAGGCAGGAAGTGACTTGTCATGGGCGGGCATTCATTTGCAGTCAGTGAATACAATTGTCAAGACCATGATAGAATATGAACCAACTTATGTAATCAATCACTCGGAAAAAGTTGAAACGTTCTATATCAATACTTGCCCAGGAAACTGCACTGGTAAAGGGAACTGCACAGAATCAAGTAATTTATTTCATTGTATCAATTATATTTATGAAATGTTTGATGGGATTTATGTTTTATGGTATTTTCTAACGTAGCATCAAGGGTAGGCACACACTTGCTTTCATTTGTTATAAAAATAAAACAGAGTAACCTCTATCCAGTTGTTAAAGGTGATAGTGTGTCACTTTAAACACATCAAGTATAAGGTAAATGTCACAATGTAGAACTTTAATGTATATCATATATCAGGTGAATGTGAATGTTTCAAATACTACCATGGAGCTCAATGTACGATCGATGAAAGAGATCCTCTTGTTATTGACGATGTTGAAGGGGGAGGAACATGTGATCTTGCTGAAGGTGATGAATGTGTATGTTATACAATCCGATCTAAAAACGTATTGAATGGATTCAGATGTAAAGTCGTGACAACACTAGTAAGTTCTTTAATACATGCTGTTTGGTATCATGTGCGCATTTGTAATTCCTTTAAGTTATATAACTTTTTCTACATTATGTTTTGTACATCATTAAAGCATGGTGGTCGATGTATCATTTATATTATTACGCTTGTGTTGTTATGATATTTAATTATGGTCTATTTGCTGTCATTAATTTGATACATGTTTGTAAATCAATTTCATAGTATTTCACGAACGGTACAATAGAGACATCTACTACAGTAGAAGAAGGTGACTACGAAGATGTTTTTACCGGTGGATGTTGTGACACTGAAGAAATTAAGTCTGACAGTGTATTTGGCATTGTGTATGACATGTCTATCAGTAACGATGGTGATAACTTCAGTAACAATGCGACAGTACACGTGATTAATTCCGCCTGCCAAGAAGTAGTGACTGATAATCAAACAGTGTTTAAATTAAAAGTAAGCGAATAATACAATTATTAAAATAAACCAATGTATGCATCTACGGTATATTCGAATCCTACTCCTTGAATGTTGTATGTTCTATTTCACCTTTGGTTGGGACGTATGACTTTTTATTTACTCTGACACAATTATACATAACTTCGATGACATTTCTGTAAGTCTAATATTGACTTGCAGTTGTTCACTGTACAGTATGAACCAGTACTGTTCATGTTTCATCTTGTGTTTATTTTATCAGAAATGTGGATGCCTTTCACCTTTTATTACAGGAAGGAACCTGTTTCATAGAAGGCTCATGTTTTTTAGACAATGTCGTGTCTTACAAAAACAACTGTTTGTCCTGTCAGTCATCGAACAATTCATTTGATTGGACAGGTAAATTTATACTTTGATAGGTAAATTTGTACAGGTAAATTTATATTTTGTTTGGATAGGTAAATTTATACTTTGATTGGATTGGTAATTTTTCTTTTATTTTACTGATACGTCATGAAAATCATCTTGTTATGATATGAAAACAAACGACTTTAAAGAAATGATATATTTTACGGTTTGTTTTTGTTTAAGAGGAAAATCCTTGTCCAACTACAACTTCGACAACAGTCACATCAACTACGCAGACTTCGACTTCTGCAACTGAAGCATCAACCATGTCAACTACACGGAGTTCTACAACGTCCACTGCACCGACTTCTACCACTTCGACATCACCAAGCACGTCCACTGCACCGGCTTCTACAACTTCGACATCACCAAGCACGTCTACTGCTACGGCTTCTACAACTTCGAAATCACCAAGCACGCCTACTGCTACGACTTCTACCACTTCGACATCACCAATCACGCCTACTGCTACGACTTCTACAACTTCGACCTCACCAAGCACGTCCACTGCACCGGCTTCTACAGCTATAACATCACCAACCAGGTCTAGTGGATCAAGCATTGACAATTTGTCATCAAGCTCATCCCCTCAGCAAGAACCGGAGAAGTTAGGCCTTATCATCGGTTTGTCGACTGGCGTACCAGTGGTTATTCTCATAATAGCAGTTATAATGATGCTACTGATATGCCGATACAAAAACAGCGGAAGTATAACAATGCATAGGTAAGTTAAAACTCTAGATTGAGCGAGTCTATGGTGTTCGCTATCTTAGTTTCTCTAATATTGTTTTGTCTCCATCAAGAAAAAGCTTCAAAAAGTTTTATTCATCATAAAAAATATTTGTCTTCTTGTTTTTTTTATCATGACCGTGCTCGCGATATATGCATTGAATATACTATAAGTATGGTATTCATATATTTCGTAGGAAAGGGATTGTGCACGGTGATTCTGTTATCCCTAAAAACGACACATTTGTGAATGAATACGAGACTGAACTACTTGATGACGGCAAGAAAGGCTACAAAGGTCTGCCAGTGGCTACATCAGGACATTTCAATGTTGAAGGACAAACGTTCAGCCCAACTGCTCCGCAAGATAGTTCCGCTGATCTCTCTGCAGTATCGGTGGAATTTACAAAGGATTCTGAATAACTAAATAGGTTTATTGGATCAGCATTTTATAGACCAATCATAACGCATGTACTACACACATATATTGCCACTGTGGTTCGCAGTATGATGATTGTGTACTAATTATATGTGTTACAAATATGATACAATGTCTTTACAACTCTTGGACATTTACTAACATCTTTAATCAATAATTGACACATTAATTATAATACTCACATGTACTACTAGTATTATGCATTTATATTCATCAAGTTTTAATTTTATAATGGTGTATCGTTTAAACAATGGTATAAAGAAATCACATAAAAGATTATTGGAAATGCTCGCTTCAAAACTTCAACAAAACGGCATATTCAATTCCATATATGATATCATTGTTGTTTTAGATGTAAAATATACCAAGTCCATGTGTATTTACATACATATTTTATCGATCGTGTGTCAAACATTTAGAAGATATTTCTATTTACTCTTAATTTCTAAATAAACAAATTGCTATTGAAAAAAATCTTCCCATTCGTAAGCATTGGTTTGAATAACCAATTACAAGACATTTAAATGTTGAAGGACAAATTTTCAGCCCATCTGCTCCCCAATAATTTATTGTAACAGGTTGACTGGATCAATGATTTATTGTTAGATACTTCATAACACACGTGCGACACACGTGTATTGCAACTATGATGTGCTTTATAATGTGTACAACCTAGTTGTATGTGTCACAAATGTGATACAAGGGCTTGACAATACATGAACATAATTCTTATTATTGATATATACACTCAGTTCAAAAGAAGTGTGCATTTTTAGTTTGGATGTTTCAATATTTAGTGTTTGTATTGATATCAGTTTTCGCGCGCTAAACTTCGTTTGTATTTGTCAACGATCGAATTCAAAATCTATAAACGGTCGGAATAGATTTTCAGTTTATTCGATTAAGCGTATGTTTACCTGATTTGCACGTGCATGGAACGCGTGTGGGTGTAATATTTATGCCTTAGATGATAGGAAAATGACATTTGAATTCACATCGGTACACATCGAACATGCCTAGATTAAACGAAAATCAGCGACTTCGAGCATTAACGATACTTGCTCATGGTGACAGCGTAACTTACGTGCGTAACGCGTCGGAGTCCCACGGAAATATAACAATTCGGTTGCGCTAACGTTTCCAACAAGCAGATGAATTGACATATTGCCACAAAGACGGTAGACTTTGTATAACAAATTAACAAACGCCTAATTTAGCAAATTGATTACGTTCCCAACCTCGTTATAAGACGTTACGATAGCAAATTCTATGCGAGGTCATTTTGCGGCTTGCCTTTATAGCATAGGTATGCACACAAGATACAGACTAAACTGAATATCACGGTAGCAATTAAAACAGTGTGTGAGTTTCCGAACTAGACACATTCTGATTCTCAGAGTAACTTAGCAACTTTGAGTTTAACACTCCGTCATTTCTCGTTTACAAACAACCACTTATAATGGCAGCAACACAAAATATAATAGGTCCGCCAAATGGTACCTGAACTTTTTTCAAGTTTGGTACCAAGATTCGATGAAAAATCAACGAGAACAAACTGCACACTTTCTTTAGGAACTGAGTATAAATTTACTGTTAATTATCCACAGTTGTTTACTGCTATTAGTATATAATACTGCTGTAATGTATATGTACAGGTATATCTTTTATCTTGTTTTTCAATGTATAACGTATCAAATCAGATCTTTGTTCGTCGCGCATCTATTATTATGCATTTTATACTCATCATGATTTCATTTACAAACGTGCATCGATTAATCAATGGTGGAGGGAATTTTGATTGTCAATTATCCGTCTTACTAATTGCATGCAGGTTGCCCGAATTCTGTGAGTGCATTTCATACAAGTACAAATGTTGCTGAAGAGACAGCAATTGGGAAGCTCCGCGCAATACAGTGCGTGTTATGCCTTTGGAATTATAGTGCTTTCCTGTTCATGAGTAAGCACTGGTCATTCTGAGCCATTCACTATTTGGGTTACTATTGTTAAGATCATGTTGTAATGCATAGTCATTTGGTATGC
This sequence comes from Lutraria lutraria, assembly GCA_964023205.1. Classification (NCBI taxonomy): domain Eukaryota; kingdom Metazoa; phylum Mollusca; class Bivalvia; order Venerida; family Mactridae; genus Lutraria; species Lutraria lutraria. The sequence continues at coordinate 30,299,842 of OZ026846.1, read as the reverse complement.
ACTGTCCATGACTGACCAGTTAATATATGTGTACCTTTGAAATATGTTCAATGACGTAAAGATTAATGTATTTAGCAATAATTCAGTTTGCGGGAATAATTAGTGTCAGTAAGTTGTAATTATAGGATAATCATATTTTTATCATTCTTTGTATATGAAATTTCCATTGTTGTAACACATGTACTTGTCATTTTCCATCAAAGCATGAAACATGGAAAGTGGCTTACAACTTGAACTTTAATTTTAATGTTTGGGTGTTGACTTTATTATAGCAAAATAACATCTCTTTATTGAAATGTAAAAACAAATGAAGTAAATGGCTGTTGGATGGTCAGTGTGATGATAGTTAACCAGAACATGTGGATCATGGAAATGACACCGTGAACGAAACTACAATACATACAGGTATCGGTGATTCAATATCTGACAATGAGATGCAGACAGATGAAATGACTATTTATGTGTATAATAACACAGACACAGACATGTGGAATGAACACAGTAGTCATGGCCAGTGAAGAGGAAATAAAGTGTTTTGATAAACTATCAGACTGATTGGACTGAATAAGTACTAGTATATGGATTACAGGAATCTGTAGGGAACTATAACTTTATTTAAAAGAACCATAAAGTTACAGGAGACAATATCATAGATGTAAGTTAAAAGGGAGCTTGCAGGAATGCAGAATTTGTAGGAATTGTAGGCAGAGATACAGTGGACACGAGTGCATATTGTGATGCAGTTGACAAGGAAACAGCCTGTTCATGAAACTCTTACCTTTTCATCATGTTATTAGAGAAACAATTACACTTCTATTTAATCATTTTGTTAGTTACTTAATGTTAAATGTACTTATTCCAGGTTATTGCGGCTCAATTCAAACAATTTATGTATAAATCATGTCCACGTCTAGCTCATCTTCATGCTAAGTAGATAAATACAGTCCATCATCTGATTTATATTCTTGTAGTGAGTAAAGCACATTTCTTTGCCGTAACAAAATGCTTCCTTCATGTAACAGCTGAAATTGTAATAACTTTTTGGTAAAAGAACATATCTTAGGTCAGTATTCAGTTGTTATGTGTGTGTGTAAACTGTATTGATATGATTTCACTTCTTTTGTTTTTCTGCTAAAACATTGATTAAAATTTTCTAACATATCGTCATTGTTAAATCTCCTTACTGTGACAGAAAACGGTCCTTGATGCAACATCGGTTTCCCTGACATAACATGCCACTTATGTCTAAATAATTTCTATAACTTTGGATTGACAGCAGCACATTTTGGTGATGTCAGACCTTGGTAAAGAATGAAAAGACAAGTCATCCTTGTATTTCTTATGCATGAAACCGAGTTGGCCATCGCATTCATTATGTAAAAAGTTCATCGTCTTGAGATAAGGAATCTTTTAATAATATTTTATTTTGGATTTACCCCTGTTCCAACAAATTTAAGTTAAAATAGGGCGACCGATTCACTTGGATGGATCTACTTACCAATATTAACTTAATCTTCCATCTTAACTTCTCCACATGTTGATGAAACTTGACATTGGTGTATTGATGTATTAAAACTGTGTTCTGGTTAATCACACTACCTCAATGAGTATAATTAAGACAGTGGTCAGTTATTCAACTTGTCGCCCGAGTTTGTGTCTATTTTAACTATCCGTTTTGTTTTAATTATTTACCCGTTGTTTCACGGCCCATTCGGCAGCTATGGTAATTCAAAAGCCGTCGAAGAGAGAGTGGAGATAAGACATTGACGAGTATGTCCCTACACTTTCTGAATAGTTTTTCGTGGTGGTGTAAAGCATCGACTACACGCCTCATTCGTATCCTGTGATTTTACTTCGCTCAGTAGTTGGATTGAGGACATTGAAAAGGCGTCCCTGAAATATAAAGACATAGCCGGAATTCGAACCTTCGACCTTTCGTTTTGTAGTCCTTGGCGTTACCACTAGGCCACCAGCCATCCATACATTTTTTGACAAAGTATATTTAGTACAAAACATTCATGTTACGTAATTTGCATTATTCATGTTGAATAAAGCGCTTTCAATAGCTGTCTTCCTCAATGTACCAGTTGTAAATGTTTTTTGATGAATACAAATCGATATAGCCCAGTTTTACTGCAACAGGGAAGAAAAAATAAACAAAATAAGTGAAGTTCAGCGCCATTTTCTCTGAGTTCACTGAGAAAACCTTGAATATGTTATTTTCATGAAGTAAATGCTCATTTCGCAATTTCTAACAAGGAGTTAACACAAAGATAAACATGGCGGTATTCTTTCGTGAATATTTTGTCATCAGCGTGTTCATTATTATTATGAATTTGAAATTAAGTAAGTATGATTTATTTTATGCATTGTCTTACTTGTAGGATTGTACATTATTACAAAAATATCACATTTCTGAGAGGTCGTTATTAAAAATTGTCAGCACGAGAAAAATCATGTTGACCGAGGCAGCCGAGGTCAACATTACTTTTTCGAGGGCTGGCGATTGAGATCTGTCCTCTCAGAAATCATGTGATATATTTACTTTTAATATTATACCGAATATATCATAGGTGTTGATCACGATGTCACAACATTTCAATAAGCAATGACATTATAAGGACTATTTAGCTTTTACTAGCGCAACAAACTCAGTAAACGACGATTTGGTCTAATTAAAAGTATTTTCAAGTAGAATGTACGATCTAGAAATTATTTTATTATGAACAACTCGTCAAATAAATGGAAAATGATGAAATTGTTTGAAATCTGTTTGACTGTACGCGCGCATTATTTGTGCGCGTGTGTTATTTAAATATGTTACCAATATTTACGCCCGCTCAGGTATAGGACACTTTACATTGGAAACGGAAGTGAGATATAATTATAATTATTAATGCATCTTTTAATCAAATCAAACGCAGAAAAAGCACCCACCACTATCTAAGTATCGAGTGTATTAGGTCTGTGAACCTCAGTATCGTGAGTTCGAAACCTGTGAGTGATATGTGTTCACCATGACAATTTGGTTGAAGAAATTTCGCCTGAGGACATTTTTCTTTCACTGATGTTTCGATCGATTCTTGTGTTTAAACAAAACATAACAGAACATAATAATAGATATTGACTTATAACGCCATTGGCTTTTTGGATGTTAAGATTTAAGTATGTCTTATTTTAAATGGAAAGATGTCTTATCAGTGAAACTGATTTTTGCTTTCAATAAAAACATTCGAAAAGTTTCCTTTTTAATCACAAAGTAGATCTACTCGTACATATAGAAATGTATTACAGTATTTTTTCTTATGATATTGCAAAAAATAAGAAAAAGCATCTGACAACATTTTTACGAGATGTGACTCAAGAAAAGCTTAAGAAAAGATTAATTAAAACACGTTTTTCTTACTGTGCACGGCCTGTCTGACATGTTTCATTGTTTACATAATTATAAATACAAGTCAAAATAGGAAGTACACATTTCTAAAAATAGACCGAGGATACCCTTTCGGTTTCAATACAACAACGAGTAATTAAGGTTTCCTTAATTAATAGCAACCTTTGCCGAAATACTTCAGCATGTGCTAGATATTGTCCAAATCAACTTTTCCTCCAGTTCTTTTCTTCACATGCATAATTTGAGAAAGGAAAGCAACTGACCCCCTTTAAGCTTATCGTCATTCTTATATATACGTCATATCAACATACATATCGTACAAAAACATGCATGTGATGCGGGATTAAGAAACTGAAATATATGTACAAAATTACAAACTATGTAAAATGATCATCCGAAGTTATTGGGGGTAAAATACACAATCCCACTTCTGACACCATTGTTGCGGAATAGAAAAAAATGTACTACAGTAACTGTACTGTGCTGTAATATTTTCGGTAAATCTATGATAATTTGCTTGGATGCAGTGAAATAATAACTGATAAAAGGTAGTTTTAAACAAAGTCAAGATAATTTGACTCGTCAGGATGACAATACCCTGTTTTAAATGTACAAATAAAATACAAATAAATCTTAAAAGCAACTAAAATTTTAATTACTGTTTGAATGAACAAATACAAATACATTATCTTAAAGTAAAAGTATAAAATCACAATTATTATAATGAAATAAAATCAATATCCGAAGATATGTTAACTAGAGTATTAAAAATATACCTTAATGATTCTGGACTCCTAAAACAATCTGTAAAATGATTTAGTGCTGATAAAACAATTTACTTAAGTAGTGGCAAGCTATGAAACATATACTAAGTTAAACTATTACCCTTAATTCATAAAACCAAGATGGTTGCCACTAGATAAAGATTAATTACTAATTAAGTGTGAACGCTAACAGTAAATAATCATTGTAAAATTTACTGTAAATGACAATAAAAATGTACTTAAATAAGAACAATAATTTACTGGCCTATCAAAAATAATTTAGAGTTTTAGAATGTCTAAGGTAAAGTGCCAAAGTTCCTACATAAATGATTAAATAAATAAATAATTAATTATACCTCAGTCCCTAAGAGTTAAGAGAAGTTACCAGTTCAGAAACTTTGATTGGAGCCAAAATTCTGCTTATATTAGTATCTTAGCCTACAGGTGGCGCTGCAGTTAAAAGTGTTACAGATGATCTGATTGGTCAGAGGAAAAATAGCTAAAGGACACTGACCAATCAGTGATAATCTAATAAAAGTTACAATGTCATGATATTGCAAAATAGTCCTTTGTCTTTAAGTCTAGATCTAGAACTTCTATAATTTACATAAATAGTCACAAACCAACCAATAGTATGCAGAATTATATTTATATCAAAACAAGTTTAAATGGCAGTTAATTATAGAAAACTTTATGTGGTGACGCTGGTTTAGTAGTCGGTCATCTGTATGACTGGCTGAAAAAACACGCTCTATTTCGCTAGTTTACATAATATGTATTCTCCGTTTCACGGAGGTAACGCGAAATACATGAGTGATTTCTTATTGTAAAACAAGCGGGTAATAGACAAACCTAATATAGGGAACTGAACATTTGGGGGAGAATTAACTGTTTTAAGAAGATTCTTCAATGTTATCTGTTAATCTGCGGCAATGGTTTGTTGACTCATTTTCTTTTTTAAATCATTGTTTTTGTTAGGATGATACTTCCTTCATGACATGTAGTTATATCGGATTACGTGATGGTAAAATGTAGACTTGTGATTTTCGTTCAAAGAAAAACTTCGTATAACGCAAACACATTGCTAATCCAACTTGTATTTTAGTAAGTTTTCATAAAGTTTATTGTAGTAAATCCATCCAGACTCGCGGCCCATGAGGACATTTATCCAAAAAAAATAAAAAAAAATATACATGCACATACTTATCATATACTACCCAAAATTTGACAAGTTAAATGCTTGTACGATGCAAAATTGCTATGTTACATTTTTATCAGAATGCGCGAAGTTTCAGATCACATGAATTTGTAATTTTGATTTAACTGATCCCAAAACTAAGGGATCATCTACTCGATCAAAACGACAAGCCGTTGACGTTCATGAATCTGATCATATGGTTCTACATTACACGAGGAACTCTACATGTAGTCCCTGTATCCACTATAAAAAGTGATTCAAACATACATTAATATCAGGGGAAACTATCACCTAGAAGTATTAGACATTGCAATATCTACTGGAATACATTTAAAATGCTGAAATAAAGTCTCCAAAAATAATCCACTCCGTTGTCCGACATTAAAATTTTTGACAGCCAAACTATCGGCCTTTTTATGCCTGAAATTTCAGTAGACCTGACTTCATAGTTGCTCGACCAAGACAGTTACAAATCAAAGTACTGAAAGTACTGTCGGACTTGATTTTTACCATACGAGACAAAAGAGAGAAATGTAGTTCGAGCCCATACAAATATTTTAACATTTAAAATTACGGACCGATTTTTCATTCATATTGTAATGCAGGTCATATGCATATAGGTAAATGACATAAGCTAGGGCTTTACTATAGTCCCTTTGCTAAAGTTTTAAAATGAAAAAAGCCTGATATTGGAAAGTTTAATGATTAGCACATTAATTGGGGCAAGGACTTATAAGTCCTTGATTGAGGGCAATTTAATTGCATTAAAAACTCTTTATTGTACAAAAGTAGTAAACAACACTTCAGTAACAGTAAATACAAACATTGATTCTTCTGGTTTTAACACAACAGAACATCGTCGCATTGAACACATTCAGGGTCACTCAAATCAAAAAGGTCCTGACACAGTAGAGTAAGACCTATATGACCTATAGTTAACCCGATGTTGCATGAAATTCAGACGTGATTATGTAATTCTAAATAATCTGGCGTAAAAGGAACTCTTAAACAGTAAATTTTAAAAGCACGTATCCAGTAATTTACGTTCGTATTTAGCGACTCGAATTATTATTCGTACATTCAACCTTCGATAAAGCAAACTCCCCACATCGGTTACGCTTTGCTACTAGCCACTGTGGGGAGTGAGTCTATAAATAGCGATTCCGTCATCAAAATAACACTAGTTGGTGAATACGATTAAATGAGAATTCGCTTTGTAATATTAAGAAATGTTAGAAAGGCACAAAACACACACATCGATGGTAGATTGTTGCAAATGCATGAATACGTCCGTGGAGATTTTTCTGAACTATCGAACGAAAACCGAAAGTAGAACTACTTTTACGGCAAGATATTTTATTAGACAGTGAATACGCGGTTTTAATTCTACGCATTTGAAAATCTCATGTATCTACCGACAAGCACTTATTTAGATACATGACTCTTTCCATGTAGTTACAATAGAATGATTTGAAATGTATTTAGATCTGACACACTTAATTGGGGAAAGATTCCAGATACTTCTATATAAACTTACCATTTAGTTGCGTACTATTTCCTTTATGTGGCATTCTTTTAACCAAGCTGTTATGGAGTCCAGCGACAAATATAAGTCAACGATTACAAAGGACTTGATTTTGATAAAAATCAAGTCCAAAAACGAGAAAAAAGATAAAAATGTATAACAAAACACAAACCTATTGTTTAATAATATAACCCATGAAGAGAACCTGAATTGCAGCAGTTTTTTTCGACCTATTAATAATGTCTTATTGCCTACGGTGTAAATATACCGGAAAGAAACATAGACATTCAACAGTAAAGTGATCATTTATGTCGAACCATAAAGTGACAATCTATGTCGAACCATTTAAGACATCAACTAACAAAACAAATGTTCGCACCTATTCCACCAACATACATCTATATTCATTCCTCACCTGATCGGACACGTTTTGTATTGAGCTCCGAAATCGATATTTAATTAATGACAATTGTGTAAACAAGTCAGTGTCCACGCTTGCGATTATTAAATCAGTCTGTGTGAATATGTTTATTATGTGTTGTTTCTGCGCATGCGTCAACATGGCGAACGTTTTTGTCTTTCTCTCTGGTAAAAAAAATATTTTGGACTCTATTTGGATTAAATACATGTATTGTCAAGTTTCTAGTAATCGTGGATCTACTGTTCGTGTGTCATGCGTATTTTCGAACGGATAATATCAAGATTTATTGGACTATGTGACTTACTGAGTGTATTGTGCTTTGTATAAACAGTTCAAATTCCGCGGTCAATGGATGGCTAATAAAAAGAAATCTAAGAGGAAAGCAAGTGGTAGTTCAATGAATAATGATACAGTGAGTAAGGCTGGACGTTATACCAAAACATCGGAAAAAATAGTGTAAGCTCTATTTTGAACGAAACGAATTCTGTTCTATACGACGATACTGAGTGTATTAAATCTGAATTGTTTATTTAACTAGGTTTGTGACGATAGCCCCTCTGGTATGAGTGCAAATGATACGAACGGAAGCTCTGCAGCTACTAACAATATGGACACTCCGTCAACAAAATTGCCAACGAATGTTGATATTATGCAGGTTCTGACCAAAAGTGACATGGGTTATGTGTAATAGAAGAGAAATTAGGCTCTTTGAAATTTCTTGAGGCCAAGGTAGATAAATTCGAACAAGATCTATCAAAATTACATGTACTTATACAAAATGAAAACTTGAAAACTACGAGTAGAATTAATGTTATTGAAGAGAAGGTAGAGAGTACAGACTTTAATTTAGGTATGATGTCGTCCAAAGTGCATGAGTTAGAATCGGAAATAGTCAGCTCAAAGATGAACTTACATATATTCAATCCAAGTCAATGAGAAATAATTTGGTGTTTGGTAATATTGAGGAGGCACGGGAGGTAATCCTGAGATCATTGAAGATTTAATTCGTGACTTCCTTGTAAGCAAGAATTAGCTTAGCTAGCGAAATTGTGAAAGAATTGAAATTTGAACGTGTCCACAGAATGGGCGAAAAGCGATCGGGTAAATGTCGACCAATAGTGGCTAAATTCGATCTGTTCAAAGAGCGGGAAATGATTAGAAAATCTGGCAGTGCTCTGAAAGGTTCTAAGTATTATATGCACGAGCAGTTCCCTAAGGAAGTCTCAGAGAAGCGAAGGAAGCGAGTTCCTTTAATGAAAGAGGCGAGTAGGAAAGGGTTAATATCGTGGATTGACGGGAAACCCATCAGCAATACGGTTAGCTAGGGATGCGCCGAGGGTGAACTAAGTGTCTTAACGGTTTGAGTGAAGATAAGAGGAGTAGTGATGAATTTTTAAATATTATCAGAAAATATGATGTAATATTTCTGTACGAAACTTGGACGAGTAAACAATCTAATATTAATTTGAGTGGATACGAGTCACTGAATTTCTACAGAAGATTCCAACATTGTAATGCGGTGGTATAGCGCTTTATTATAAACAACATATGAACAATGGTATCAAAGTAGTGCAGAATCATTCAGATACTATCATTTGGATTAAGTTAGATAAGGATTGTTTCAATTAATCTCAGGACATATTTTTGTGTGTTTTTTATGTACGGTGTCAAGATTCTCCAGCATATGATGTTGTAAACCTGGATTTGTTTGAAAGGTTAGAAAATGATGTGTCTATATATGACCAATTTGGCTCAGTGTTTGTACTTGGAGATTTTAATAGCCGTGTTGGCAAAAAATGTGATTTTATTGTACATGATTACATGAACCAAGGACTTATATACATATGTATGTATATAAGTCCTTGCATGAACTCATTCACTGATGATATTGATTATATTCCCGATAACACTATGCCGGGCCTCACTTGATAATGTTAGTAACAGTCCAAAACGGTACAAAACTATTAGATATATGTGTAAATCCTCGGGGTAACGTATTGTTAACGGTTGGTTTGACCGTACATATGGTTATACATACATATCTCCCAGATGTATGTCAGTAATTGATTACTTATTAACACACGAGCACACCTTTTCTTTGATAAGTAAGTTTTCTATTGAATCATTAAATGAATGGAGTGACCACTGTCCGCTAAGCTTTTCTGTGTGTTGCAATAACCGTACCGTTAATGATAATAGTAATCAAGAGGTTAAATTTAAATGGAAGTATGAACATGTGAATGATTTTCGCTCTGGTCTTATTTCAAGGTTGACTGATTTAAACAAGTCTGTGAGTGATATTGATTTGATTGATGAAACGTCTATAAACAATGTTGTAAACAATTATTCTCAAAAACTTATCGCTCGAATATGAATGTATGTTTTCATGATAAATCATGTATCAAACAGTCTGATTGGTTCGATAACGAATGTACAAACGCTAGAAATGAATATTTAAACGCTTTGCGTGTATTCAATTACTGTAAGTCTGATATCAATCGAATTAATTTATGTGACTGCAAGAAACAATATAAAAAATTATTAACATGAAAAAAAGAAAATTTTATAATTATAAGATGAATGAACTGGAAAAATTGAAAAATAGTAAACCGAAGCAATTTTGGAAATATTTAAAGAAAAAGTCAAATACAGATAACGACATTCCGTTACATGTTTTTAAAGATTATTTTTCTGGTATTAGTAATGGAGCCTTTGATTGTTTTAATACTGAAGCTGAAGATTTTTGTAATCAGCACGATTTTAACGACTCAGATCCACGTTTTGAATATCTTGATAAACAAATAACATTAGATGAAATTAACAATGCTGTTAAGACGTTAAAAAGCGGCAAAGCTATGGGTAATGATTGTTTAATGAACGAATCTTTTATTGAAAGCATTGACATTATCGGTAGTCATATTTGTGATTTATTTAATGCAATTTTGAATTCTGGTCATTATCCGGATAAATGGACAGAAGGTGTCATCATGCCATTACATAAGAAAGGTCGCACTGACCACGTGAACAATTATCGTGGTATCACGCTTGCTAGTTGTTTTTCAAAACTTTTTACTTCTGTACTTAACAAATGAATTGAACCATTTTGCGAAGAAAACAATATTATTTCTGATTCCCAGTTTGGTTTTCGTAAGGGGCGTTCAACAATTGACGCAATATTTATTCTTACTACCTTAATTCAAAAATATTTAAATGAAAACAAAAGGCTTTATGTTGTTTTTGTTGACTTGATGAAATGTTTTGATACTATTTACTACAATGCATTATGGTACAAAATGTTATATTAGGAATAGAAGGTAACATTTTGTTGATTATCCATGATATGTTTAACAAGGTGAAGTCATGTGTAAAATCATGCAATAGTTTTTCCGATTATTTTCATTACCATGTAGGCTTGAGACAAGGTGAAATCTTATCCCCACTATTATTCTCTTTATTTATTGAAGATTTAGAGCTATATTTACAAAACTGTATTGATGCAGGATTAAGTTTTGATGATGTAGTTTTATTAATTTTGTTATTTGCAGATGATATGGCCATTCTAGCCGAGTCACCGGCTGACTTACAAAATCATCTTAATACTTTACACGATTATTGCAATACCTGGGGGTTAAAGATTAATACTACAAAAACGAATATAATGGTATTTCGAAAGCGAGGGAAATTGTTACCTAATGAGCGATGGTTATAAGATGGATTAAATTTAGAAGTTGTTAATGATTTTAATTATTTAGGGACTGTTTTTTTCACATTTAACCAAGAACACTTGACTGGTAAAGCATTGAAAGCTTTAAATACAATACTTCATAACTGTAAAAAATTCGATTTAAAACTTAAAACATTATGCAGCTATTTGATTCTTTTGTTGGTTCGACCTTAGGCTATGCATAAGAAATTCGGGGTCATACTAAATCAAAAGAAATCGAAAGAGTTCATTTAAAATTTTGCAGAAGACTACTTAATGTTAAAAATAACACCTGCTCGGTGGCTATATACGGTGAACTAGGTAGATTTCCGCTTTATGTATCTCTCTATATAAGAATAATCAAATACTGGTGTAAGATTAAAAACTCTGATAATATCATCATTCACACCATGTATAATTTAAATCTTCTTGATTGCAAAAAGGGTTAAAAATGGGTCTCCAATGTTAAAAATATGTTGGATGATTATGGATTTTCATTCGTTTTTGCTGATAATTATGTTGTTGATTGTAAAACATTTCCTATTAGTTTTAAAGAACGTGTAATTGATCAGTATAAACAAGAATAGTACGCTAACATAGAATGAAGTTCTGTTTTAATTATTTATTAGCATTTTAAACATGTACTCTGTTATGAAAGATATCTCAATATTTTACCACGTGATTTATGGTTTTATTTTTGCAGGTTACGTTTATTTGTTCACCCGTTAAAGATCCAAACGGGTAGAACTTCAAGAACTTTTATTCCTCGTAATATGAGAATTTGTTCTAATTGTGATTCTTCAGATGTAGAAGACGAATACCATTTTGTCTGTATTTGTCCAAAATTTGAAACTTTGCGTAAGTAGTATATAAAAAGATATTATTTTGTAAAACCTTCAATGTATATATTAATGGAGTTGATTAGTACTGAAAATAAAGCTATACTTATTAACTTAGCTAAATATATTAAAAACGCTTTGTCATTAAGAAACACATACGTAAATTGTTAGTATTTTATTCAATATTAATCAATGTATCTAGTAAAGGTCTTTATTGTTCACGTTTAATAATGTTTAAGAGGAAATTATTTTATGAAATTATATATTACTGCATACTATGTCGTTTGCTCCAAAACTACTTATAACTTTTCTTTTTTATCAACTTTATTTGCTACGAATTATCATTATATTATAATTATTATGAAATGTCTATTTACCACTATCTTCTTTTGCCCTTTGTCATTTTTTGCATGGATGTGTTTGTGTATTACTGTATGTTGTATATATGATTATGACGATGAGCTCAACGCTTAAGTCAATTAATAAATATTCTGTTCTGCTCTGTTTATTTGCGAAATGTGGCGAAAATAAATACACCACGACGTATAAATACCATGTTTCGTACCTTTCCCGTACAAAAATAACACGATTAAATGAATATTACAGCACATCGTTTAGATCGACAATTTTCTTAAGTCCTTTGCACTTTGATATAAAGAGTTTCGGCCGAATTTCCAAGGGCACTACCATTCGGGCTACCAAATGGCAATATACACTAGACTGAACTAGTAAACTACTGATTGTCGTTCGGACCTGCCTTAATGTCGAACTCTGTCGTCACAGTGATTGCGGTTAAAGCGCAGTGCCCATATAAATACTAACTAGTTCTCGCCGAAGCGCACCAGGCAGAGTCAAATTGTTGTTGATTGTTTCAGTCCGGACATGCGAGTCGACGATGAGAACATTAGATGACCTTTCCATAAGAAGTCCCCAAAATGTTTCTTCGTATATTGCTAATGGCTCTGGTATATTGTTAAGTGACGAAAAACTTGGTGCAGGTTGGTACAGCACAGTGTCCAGTGGCTGGCAGTATCTTATTACAGATGAAAATAACAGACCCTCCTTCACAAGATGCAGCACATACTGGTCACTATATTTAAAAGGTACTTATTCTAGATATAACTAAGCCAATTCATACACCGCCGCGGCCGGGGTCCAGTGGTTAGCGATCTGTATTTGCAACTCGTCCACCCGGGTTAGATTATAAGTCGCGAAAGGTCATACCCTTTCATGTTAGTACTGGTAGGAATCTGCCGCCGTATATAATTAAAACTTGTTGAAAAACGGCGTTAATCCCTTATAAGTAATTGATGCAACGTTCAAAACCAATGATGAAGACATTCATGCAACTTGCATTTGGCTTCATTTCTGTAAAAGTCCGACTGAACAACAATGGTAATATTTCGTATTTATGCTATATTAACCCCTTGCAAACAGTTTAGATTGACCATAGATACATGTTTATCACTTAAATTCTCCACTGAAGCTAATATACACTTGAAAACAGTAATAAAATGATTTGTCAACTGATTACGTATGTTGATTTGTTAAACATCTAAATTGCAATGATAATCGGCTACCATGTCTAATAAAAAAAATCACTTTACATTTGTTTAGAAGGTTGTGTTTTAGTAGTTTACCTTATTTATAGGACATCACCCAAATGTCACAACAATGGAACAAGAAACACCCGTGGATGCAGTGGCAATTGCTAGAGATGATGTTTATCCATATAATAATAGCTATAACATAAAAATACGAAAATGCGGTGAAGAAATACAGTACTACTTGCGTCCAACGGCATTGTTTGCTGCATACTGCTTCTGTAAGTAGGCGAACATATTTCTGTTGAATCATTTACTAGTAAACATGTATTAAACAGGTCATATGATTGATGGTCATTGTACGCACACTTATCTACTTATTATTGTATTTATTTCTTATCTTCAAACAAATGTCCGTGTGCGTAACTTCCGTATCATTTAATTTGTTTTCAGTTCAAAGTATAAGTACTCGTACATGATCATTACCAATGTCTTTGACCTCAAATTTGACATTGATCCTTTTTTTCAAAGTTTCGAATTAATAAAGCTAAATGAGGAACGAGCTCAAATAGTATATGGAACCAGATATCTTCATCCGTCAAATTGTGATCTATCATTGTTCGGTAACATAGACCTACATCATGACGAACATATTATTGTTAATGCTGTTCTTACACTAACCGCTTCATTTGCATGTTATATATAATATAGAACGGCATTACTGAACATTCTTTCCATACTGTTTTAACTTCCACAGTTATATGTTTATCTTCCTTTATGATTGATATATATATTTCTGTATATCAAATAATGCATTAAAAGTCTATATGTATCAGTATATTATCCTCATTAGACTAAAGTCAAAGACTTTTCAAATAATAAAACAGTTGTTGTCAAGTGAGCCATTAAATATTATGTGATATAATAATTGACCGAGGAGTAATCTGCAGGTGAATATCACATCGTATTTAATGGCTGACTGGTCCATATCTGTTTGATAAGGCATTATAAACAGTGAGACAGACTGCATGTGTTGATTAATGATGTGATGGTAATATAAGTAACGAATATTAATTTAAAAGTAAGTACATAAGTATAAAAATTGGCAACTACTAATAAATTTCGATTAATCTATCGAGTCGTATCGACATTTGTGAACTTTGCTACAGACAACACCATAAATAAATGTCATAAGGTTATATATATTATTTCTATAAAGCTAATTGTTCTGTGATATTAAACTACTCAATCCAGTTATACTTAAATTCAGCAAAACACAAACCAGTATGCATACAGTTTGACCCACCTACTGATGTTGAATTTGGTGAAGTAGTCGTGTCTCCAGAACTACATTTCAACGATGTCTATCATAGCTCGTCTTTGACTAATCATGTACCCTACATCATTATGCGTTGTTCATTCACTACGCAGGAGGATTATTATTATACAGTGAATTGGTAAGTTATGTTTATGAATTACCAAGTTCCGTGTGTTACGATATGTGCTAGTATATGGTGTTGATCAATAGGAGATACCATTTCATAAAAACATTCTCCAAAAAACATTTTTGAAAATGTTTATATCATCGAATCTCTTTCTAATGTTTTGTGATTGAACAATAGACAATGACGAATAATAACTTAATTCACAAGTAAGCACCGTCAAGATGTATATATTTCACTCCGAAATTTAGTCCAAACTCGTCATCTATATTAGGTGTTCGCATTGACGAGATAAATATTAATGTTCTTTGTTTATATTATAACGTAAAATAAATTTGAAACACGATGTTCTATATCGCTGACTATCGACATGATATAAATATATATGTATATGTACAAAATAATGTATTTGAAAATTATATGCTTCATTTCTTTTAATCTAGTCTCTGAACCGTATACTTGTTGTTGTAGATGTATGCACCGTTGCCTCATTTGTGGCAACACCGTCTCATTTCTTACGGAAAATCTGCACCGTTGTTGACGAAACAGAAAATAGACAAATTTAGGCACAACAAAGTGATTGAGAAGATGTAGTATTTCTATGAATGATTCTATACATATACGCTAACAAACAAGCGTATTCACTTCAAGAATAGTGGCTTTTGTACGGAGATTGGCTCAAATATTTACCACTTCTCTCGGTTCGAATTTTGCGTGGTTTATTCCTCAAAGTTTTTAGCAAATAATTCATATAAATCCTATGCAACAGACATGGTGAATATATTGATCTTACAGTGAATTTATTTGAAAATTAGATGCAGCTGTTCTTCTCCTTCTAAATAGCGTATTTGTATAAATATATCGGTATAAAATGACACGTACCTTCTTGTCGTTTTTCCCTCCGCCATCTTGGATGGAAGCACCGTAACACGGAAAATCTGCACCGTTTCACGTACCAGACAGTGGTCATGCTCAGCATTCCTTTTCTTACGACCCTGAATTCGGCATTTAACGGGTGTAATTGATTTAGGTTTGATGCAATGCAAATACTGGGATGCGGCACATGCAGTCGTTCCACTTTGTCCATTGCATTTACAGTATACACCATTTAGTTCTCCCCAGCTCGTTAAGTCCCGAATATGCTGAAATGAATTTTTTTTGTCCGACAATCTGAAATAATATAACCACAACTTGTAAAACTGTTTTATACAAAAAATTTATAGATTTCGAAATGACAATTTTAAAACATCCAGAATACTTACAAATAGGGCTGTCCCGATACAGATCTCAGCCGATGCGATACGTATTGCGATACGGTACTAGCGATATGCGATATCAACGATACGATATAAAAATATTTCAAAGTAATGAAAAACGTTGTAATATTAGTGTTTTTTGGGAACACTGCATATTTGTTTGATGGTAGAAAGTCCTACTTAACTGTTAAAAAGATGTAAAACTAAAATTGTCCTGTACTTAAAGTCATCAATTTGATTCACATATAATTATGTTAGTTGATTTTGTGGAAATTAAATAATTATGAGAAATATTATAAAAGAAGCAAGTTTTAATCTATGTCCCATACATGACCTTATATCAAGAATAGAACCTAGCCACATAAAAATGTTTAAAGAATAAGGGTTATGATTGTCAAATTGATTAACAATACTAAATTAATAATGAATAATTAATCATATGATGGTGAGACATATTTGTTCTAAGGTTGCTAGTCCCACCACTATACTTGACATCGCATTGACACTTCTTACAGACAACTACGTGCTTGTTTCATTAATCGGCAAACCAAAATGCTGCCATATTTTTATGTAAAGTCAGTGTCCTTTCCTCGTATTTTATTTTACAAAGGTATATTCACATGTAAAGTCAGCATAAGAGTGACTTTACCGAGGAAAGACACGATTTTTAACAAACGACCAAAAAAGGGTCCTGACCAATGGACATCGTCATTACAAAATTTTAGCGGAAGGCGCAGCCAATGAAATTTGAGCAACTTCTGTCCGAGTATGAGACGCTGGAAGCTTGGACCGAAAAAGGTGCTAAAAGGGCTTTTGTTCGAAACCATCAAAATATGTCTTAAGCCGGTATGTTTGTGTACACTACAATCAACAGGAATTAACAGTTTTATCTAAATACTGATTTGTTATCAAAAGAACTATTTATTTAACTAAATCTGGAATGCTTTCCTTTGTCTGTGAAAAAGTTGCATTTGACACAACAAATTTATAATAATAATTTCTTTAATTTCAGTGAAAAATGTTCATGTTAAAAATCTTAATTTTTGGTGCATAAAACTAGTATTCGAATCGAATTCGTTGTCTAGCTTTACCTCACGCTTCTAATGTCCATAAATAGAGTATGGAATCCCGGATATTAGTTGAGTAAGCATTGTCGACGATGATACGAGAGTAAATTCGCAAATTTAGTTCAGTTGTTCAACATTCTAAGAGTTTCTTTAATATAAAATAAAAAACCGCGATACGGCCGATACGAGACATTCCGATACGATACGCATATCGTTCAGCACTGTACCGGTACGTACCGGTACGCAGTCATATCGGGACAGCCCTACTTACAAATGTATAACTTTAATGTATATGATATATAAGGTAAATGTCAAAATGTATAACTTTAATGTATATGATATATAAGGTAAATGTCAAAATGTATAACTTTAATGTATATGATATATAAGGTAAATGTCAAAATGTATAACTTTAATGTATATGATATATAAGGTAAATGTCAAAATGTATAACTTTAATGTATACGATATATAAGGTAAATGTCAAAATGTATAACTTTAATGTATATGATATATAAGGTAAATGTCAAAATGTATAACTTTAATGTATATGATATATAAGGTAAATGTCAAAATGTATAACTTTAATGTATATGATATATAAGGTAAATGTCAAAATGTATAACTTTAATGTATATGATATATAAGGTAAATGTCAAAATGTATAACTTTAATGTATACGATATATAAGGTAAATGTCAAAATGTATAACTTTAATGTATATGATATATAAGGTAAATGTCAAAATGTATAACTTTAATGTATATGATATATAAGGTAAATGTCAAAATGTATAACTTTAATGTATATGATATATAAGGTAAATGTCAAAATGTATAACTTTAATGTATATGATATATGAAGTGAATGTCCCAATGCATAAGCTTACTGTACTTGTATATTATATACATTGCAGGTGAATGTGAATGTTTCAAATACTACCATGGAGCTCAATGTACGATCGATGAAAGAGATCCTCTTGTTATTGACGATGTTGAAGGAGGAGGAACATGTGAGCTTGCTGAAGGTGATGAGTGTGTATGTTATACAATCCGATCTGAAAACGTATTGAATGGTTTCAAATGCATGGTCGTGACAACACTAGTAAGTTCTGCTGTGAATAGTCATTGGTTTCATGTTACACATTTTCGTATACAGTTTGACTGCCGTTTGTCGTTATTAAGAGTTGTTGTTCCTTAGAAGTAAAAGTACGTGAAATTGCAGGGGAGGAAAAGGAGGTACAGAGAGGGAGCCTTTGCAGAAAGGTGACGTTCGAGAGGGAACACTTTACTTCTAAAGATTTTCTCAGTGCATCTATATGGCCTTACATCATTTTTTCTACATTGTGCTCTCTGCATTACTTAAGCATGGTGATCGATGTATCTCCTAAATTATCAGGCTTGTATTATTATGATATTATACACAAATAAATAACATTATCATTATTAAACGTATGTAAAACAATTTTAGCATTTCA
The DNA here is from genome assembly GCA_964023205.1 of Lutraria lutraria. Taxonomy (NCBI): domain Eukaryota; kingdom Metazoa; phylum Mollusca; class Bivalvia; order Venerida; family Mactridae; genus Lutraria; species Lutraria lutraria. The sequence continues at coordinate 30,281,212 of OZ026846.1, read as the reverse complement.
CGAACGGTACAGTAGAGACCTCTACTACAGTAGAAGAAGGTGACTACGAAGATGTTTTTACCGGTGGATGTTGTGACACTGAAGATACTAAGTCTGACAGTGTGTTTGGCATTGTGTATGAAATGTCCATCAGTAACGATGGTGGTACCTTCAGTAACAATGCGACAGTACATGTGATTAATTCCGCCTGTCAAGAAGTTGTGACTGGTAATCAAATAGTGTTTAAAATAAAGGTAGGCAAATAATACAACTATCAAAATAAACCTGTATATCTGTGTTGTATTCGAATCCCATTCCTTTTAAGTTGTATGTTGTATTTCACATTTTGTTGGACGTATGACTTTACTATGACACAAGTATACACTAACTTTGGTAAAATGTCTGTCTAATATTGACTAGCAGTTGTTTACTGTCGTAAAGTAGTAGTATTTAATCTTAGTTATTTTTGCATCTTGTGTTTATTTTTTCGGAACTTTGAATGCCTTTTACATTTATTACAGGCGGGAACCTGTTACATAGAAGGCACTTGTTTTTTAGACAATGACGTGTCTTACAAAAACAACTGTTTGTCGTGTCAGTCATCTGTCGATTCATTCGATTGGACAGGTAAATTTAAACTTTGATTAGACAGGAAAATTTAAACTTTGATTGGACAGGTAAATTTAAACTTTGATTGGGCAGGTATATCTTATTTTTATTTTACTGATATGATATGAAAATCATCTTGTAACGATATGACAACAAACGACTTTTAAGCAAATGGTAAATTTGACGGTTTTTTTATGTTTAAGAGGAGAATCCTTGTCCAACTACAGAAACAACAATCACGTCAATAACACTGATTTCTACACCTGCGACTTCTCCAAGCACGCCCACTGCACTGACTTCTTCAGCTATAACATCACCAACCAGGTCCAGTGGATCAAGCATTGAAAATTTGTCATCAAGCTCATCTCCTGAGCCAGGACCGGAGAAGTTAGGCCTTATCATCGGTTTGTCGACTGGCGTACCCGTGGTTGTTATCGTAGCAGCTGTTATAATGGTGTTACTGATATGCCGATACAAGAAGAGTGGAATCATTATAATGCATAGGTAGGTTAATACTCCAGATTGAGAGAGTTTAAATGTTTGCTATCTTAGTTTCTCTAAATAAATACTGTTTTGTTTCCATCAAGAAAAAGCTTCAATAATTGCATTCATCATAATAAATATTTGTCTTATTGTTTTCTTTATCATGATCGTGCTCGCGATATATGCATTGAATATACTATAAGTATGGTATTTATCTATTTCATAGGAACGGGACTGTGCACGATGATTCTTTTATCCCTATTAAGGACACAATCGTGAATGAATACGCGACTGAACTTCTGTATAACGACAAGAAAGGCTACAAAGGTCTACCAGTGGCTTCATCAGGATATTTTAATGTTGAAGGACAAACTTTCAGCCCAACTGCTCCCCAAGATAGTTCCGCTGATCTCTCTGCAGTATCGGTGGATTTTACAAATAATTCTGAGTAATTTATTATAACAGATTGATTGGATCAGCATTTTATTGTTAGATCAATCATAACGCTTGTACGGCACACATGTATTGCCACTGTGGTGTGCAGTATGACGATTGTGTACTAATTGTATTCGTTACAAATATGATACAATGTCATTACAACTCTTGGACATTTACTAACGTCTTTAAGCAATTATTGACACATAAATTATAACACTAACAGTTGTTACTATTATGCATTTATATTCATCAAGTTTTCATTTTATAAGGTGGTTTCTTTAATCAATGGTATAATGAAATCACATGAAATGCTCGCTCCAAAACTTCAACAAAACGGCATATTCAATTCCATGGTATACATTGTAATACATTTTTTGTATCTTTGTTGTTTTGAGATTGAGAAGTAATATACCAGGTACATATGTATATATGTTTAATCGATAGTGTGTCAAACCTTTAGAAGACATTTATATTTGCTCTAAATTTCTAAATAGACAATTTGCTATTGAAAAAATTTTCCCATTCGTACGCATGGGTTTGAAAAACCAATATAGTATGGCATGGTCACTGTGTGTTCATTGAAGTATGCCACGATAGAATGGTGTCAACAGCTCATTTTTGATGACAGGACGGCCCATAGGGTCGATATATCTGGAAGCCACGTAACTTCTTGCTGATGTTTCGCATGTTTATAACTAAGCATGATGCACTTTCTAATTGTTTTGTCATACATAATTACAGAAAAACAAAGCCTATTGTACAGACTCGGCTCAAAGTCATTGGTCTTTTTCTTGATCAGTTTTTACGGGTCGATAGTTGTTCTTTTCAGCTGAAATGTACAATGTAATGCTTTATCTATGTAAATGCTTAACTCAGATTAAGCTCCCTCTAACATACTCATTGATGAAGTTAAATTCATAGAATTATCATTTTCAAAATTTTCTTGATGTTTTTCTTCTTGAAATAATATATCCATCTATCTATTAAAAAGTGTTTGTTGTGTGATGTTTACTGTACGGTTTGTTATTACTGTACAGTTTGCTCTTACAGGGAGGATCGGTGGTCTAGTGGTAACGCACTGGACCACTGAACAAAAGTTCATGGGTCGTGGGTCAGAATCCGTCCTCCGAATATCCCAGGGAAGCTTTTTCAGTGTCCCAATCCCAACTACCGAGCCAAGTATTGTGTATAAAAAATCGCAGGAAAATGGACAAGGCGTATGTCGGTGCTTTACACCGGGCATGATAAAGAATTCGAAAAAAAACCATTCGAAAATAGAATTGATAAAAATTAAAAATGCCCTGTTCTCCTGTATCTTCTCCTACCCCCCCCCCTCTCTCTCTCTCTCTCTCTCTATCTCCCTCCCCCCCTCTCTCTCTCCCCCTCTCTCTCTCTCTCTCACCCTCCCCCCCTCTCTCTCTCTCCCTCCCCCCCTCTCTCTCTCTCTCCCTCCCCCTCTCTCTCTCTCTCCCCCCCTCTCTCTCTCCCTCTCTCTGGGCGGCTCTGAAATGTCAATAACATACTAGATAATGAGTCATTAAATAGCAGATAAAAAAAAACAAATAAGTTTGCTCTTAATCATAATTGAACTCTAAATGCAATGACAAAAACAGCATAATCATACATGTTTTTTAAGAAGAATGCTTTTCACATGACCTCAAGGGATAGTTTGACGTATTCAAAACTACATGTATTATCAAGTATACTGTACTTGAACGGTATATATTGATTGAATGATAAGTTCATTATCCGTTCATGTGTTTTATGATATTTCTATTTCGAGTATCAGGTTGTCTTTGATGTGATCCTTACACTTATATGTTTGTGAATTGTGTTTCTAATTGGTCACAACTGGCCATTCTGCTCAAAGTGATGCAATAAAACTTGACCATATTTTATACTTTGTACTGACCTTTTGAACTTTAATATATAAAACGTCTAAGTATACAAAACCTGAATCTGCAACAATTACTCGAAAGAAACTATTTAAGAAATAAATAAATAAAGTACTTATCTCCAGATTCACACAATTTTATGAAAATAAAAAATTACAAAGGATAGTACATTGTAATTGATGAAAATAATAAAAACTCAAAATACTAATAAAAATTCAAAACACTATTAAAAGACTCAAGTTAAATGTGCATTTTGCTTTTGCGTCACATACGTTGTATGTATTTTCTTTCTTAACGGAGATTAAAATGTATAATATTACCCTTTCTTATTGTATATGATGACATCTTACAATTATCATTCCTATGAAAATATATACGTTTTCCTTTTATTCATGATAGAAGGACACGAGTATTGAGTCTACTTCTTTTGCATTACTGATTTAAATATTCCACAAGTAATATTTCCAAAACGCTGCTATGGAGCTGATTTTTGTGAATGTCTAGAAAATAGCTTATTTTTTTTATTTATTTATTATCCTGAAGAAGCCAATGCGGCGAAACGTAGATATAATAAATTAATCGTTTTCATGTTTCGTGTTTGTTGATTTTTCATCTTTATAGAAAATAGCTTGAAATATATATACATGTTTATTTATTTGATGCTACGCGTATAAGATTGATACAAGAACGAAGTACCAACATCTCAAATAAAATACATAGTTACTATGTACCAGCCGTGTCAAGTAGTACATCTATAAATGAAGTATAATATTACAAGTGTACTGAGTCATAAATGCCTGGGCGTGTGAAAAAAATATAGTTATAAACTTCGAAACATTTTACGTTTACATATCCTTATATTTAGACAAGTTGATGCATTTATTTAGACTAAAGCTAGAGATTAATAGTAAAATATTTTTGTTTATTTTGGATTTAGTGGTTAAAAATAGGTTATATGATAGCGTAGGTCGGTCAACCGTAAACCCAATATTATTTCTGGCCTAAGAAACAATGTGAAATATCTAGCGAGCTTCATACAGTTTTATTCAACGAGTTCAAATGAATTCAAGACGGAATCTACACGAATTTAATATTCTTTTGATCACATACCCTGAAAATACGGCAAAAACCAACATACCTGTTTGCCATTTCTACAAATAACAACAGAGTGACATATGCATAATAAGGCTTTTTAATCAGGAGCACAAAAAATAGTTCCATTATGAAACATCATAAATAACAAATGTGTGAACATATCTAACGATATAAACAGTGTCTTTGCTTACTCGAATTGTTAAAATCAGTTTACATTACTCCTGTTAAGTTATTAATTTTGTTGACAAACAGCGTAGGAATACATTCATGTGAATCGGCTCATTTACATATTATATGCACGACCGTGCCATATCAGTTTTACGACACAACCAAAACGGCACAGGTATGTGATAAAACATGATATTCAACTCTTCAAAAAGTATCATGATCATACGATAAGTAATCGAGATATTTACTCGCACAAGTTATTTAATTGGTATGAAGTAAGCTAAGAAACGAATTTGAACTTTGAGACCTATCTGATGCTATGCTGACCACTGGGAACGGCGGCCAGAAACACATTTTCTATCACGACATAAAAAAAACAGCAATGAACATTCCAGATTTCTGCGGTGTATAGTGAGAAGTATTGACGAGATAGTGTCAAGGTTTGATGTGGAGTCATGGTAACATTAGGCAAACCTGGTTATTGTATGGGAAAGTCCCATGTTGGCCTCGTTCACAATACCAAGTATGCAACAACTATCCTAAGATAGTTGTCACATGCACAGACGTTGTTAGTGGCGCCATTCAATCGTTTGACTTAATCTGTTCCTCTGATCTCTATTCTATTGCGTGGAAATTGAATTCTTAGTATAAATAATGGAGTAATTAATTACTAATTTTCTAAAATTGTCATCCTGGTTAGATCTACCTATAGACAGTATTGTAATTTCGTATAGTTGTTTATTACTCCGCGCACTCAGGCGCTGAGCAATTTGTGTTTACGAATAATTTGGTCAATGGACTCGGATTTGATATTTTGTAATCCTGTCGATCAACAATCTAAATATCTACTGGATACGAGACAACGAAAACAACATTTCGATTTTCTTTATTATGTTCCTAATAACACTAACACATGAGGTAAGGACCATGATAAATCTATTATTAGAAAATATTTATTTTGAATCATAGCCATGCAAATTTCGTCAATGGACTCGGATTTGATATTTTATAATCCTTTTAACCCTCCTGGCCACTTTTTCTCTTTGTCTTCAAATATAATCAATCAGTCTTGGCAATGTTTACCCTCCTGGTCATTTTCCCCCTCCAGCCCTGAATCCTGAAATAAAACTAACCATTATATTATATTGTTACAGTCATTGTCACTTTGTCCTCTCTGGGCGACTCAGAAACATAATGGTAAAGACGTAAGTATTGACTCAGAAATATGAAGCTAGAAATATGAATATACAGGCTTAAGACGTAAGTATTAACTAAGAAATATGGAATCAGAAAATAAAATTAATATAAACGTACAGACGTGAGTATAAGCTCAGAAATATGAACGTACAAACGTTATTATGAACTCAGAAATATGAATGTTATTTTATAAATGACTTTCATTGATAATACATGTTTATGCATATTGTGTAGTGTTTATGTATTATCTTATAATACATATTTCATTATGTTGCCTTTGACTGTAGTAAAATACTTGATTCATGCATTATATTTTTTAAGTTTCATGTCTGCGTAGATGTTATCATCTACCTGCTCTATTTTTGAACAGTGTTGCTTGCAACCTTGTTCTTGGTTACTACCAGTTTTCGACGCTCACAGAATCAAAATCTGTAGCAGAATCTAAAAATAGCTATAATGGCTTCCCCTATCACAAACCAAAAAAATAGTTCCAAGGAGAAGACGGTATTCGGTCATATCTGGTTCACGCTGTCCATATAAAACGACTTTGGTGTAAAGATTATATGTAATATATGTTGCTTAACGAATGGAATCAAATGAAATACATTAAAACATAAGTCGAACATGATGAGATTACTGCAGCTGAACTATTGACAATTGTAAATTCGACGATGTGTTATTATGACGACATAGCTTGTAAATAAAACGACCTGTTATTCTAACGACACCGCTTCTAAATACGACGACGTGTTATTCTCACGACACCGCTTGTAAATAAAACGACGTGTTATTCTCACGATACCGCGTGTAAATAAAACGACGTGTTATTCTTACGACAACGCTTGTAAATACGACTACGTACGTGCTATTCTCACGACATCGTTTACCGTTATAAATGTATTGTTATGAAATGGTATAATGTACCTATTTTACACAAATAAATGTATTTTGTTAATAATATACAATCAATATGGCTGTTTAGACATTTAAATCCTTCCGCGGAACTACACTTTTAGCGTATGTATAACTATCTAAATGTGGATAGTAATCAGTTCTATGTATAGAGGTTGGACAAACGTAGTGATGTCACGCTATGTATAGAACGGTAAATGGCCAGTGTTTAAGCATGAACAGGGACAACACTACAATTTCAAAGGCTAACCCTCATTGTTTTGCGCGGAGCTTCTAAATTGCTGTCGCGGCAGCCACATTTGTGTACTGTTGAAATCATGACACAGGCGGACACAGTTTGTAAAGTGAAATTTAAACAAAGACTAGTATAGTACTTTATATGCAAATGTATGGTTTATAAATATTTGAATTGTACTCTTGTATTGCTATAATCAGTGTATAAGTGTTGTTTTTTTTTGCAAATAAAATATATTGTATTGTATTGTAAATGTGAGATATGCCAATGTTCCACCTTTTGGTAACAAAAATGGTCTAAATTTAATGTAGCACCAATGTTTTAGCAAATATCTACAAGAGCCTTGTGACGTAAATAAAGCATAGCAGCATGAGTTTACATGTTTTTATCAAACAACAAATTCATAAAAACACGTATGTCCATCTTTTGGTGTGCTAGACATACGGAACATTCATAAAACGATTATTTATACACTCAACAACAAACCGTCGACGTAATCATCTATGTTTAAAGCGAATTTACAAATTATTTTCTCCATATTTTATTCAGTAGATCGAATTCTTTAGCATGGAATCAGTAACACAAAGTCATGTATAATTATGGATTTACCGTCTTCATTCTATCATAAACTGCAATTATTTAAAGGTATTACAGTGTAACTTCTGAAATCCGGACCCTCTGAAATCCGGAAACATCTGAAATCCGGGCGATTTTCTTGGTCTCAAAATTTCTCCCTCTATATCATTATGCATGACATTTTATAAAGAATAGGTTACCCTATCTTATTCTAATGGCGAGCATTTTGTAAAATATTAAAAATCTAGAAGTTGAGCAGTGTAAAATACATTTCCCTAGTATATTTTGTTATTTCCTGCACATTTCTCTTTGGCTACATATTGGCGTTCAGTTATACAATAGTCCCAGATAAAACATAACCCCGAGTTACTTATTTTGCAATGCGCTTGGTTAATCTTGCAAAAAGTTGACTTGCATTCGTTAAAATACGATTTCAGTCATTTACTAGTATGTTGTGATGATTTATGGCGTATCGACAACTAATGGTGTTGTACGCAATTAGACAAGGGGTAAATAAGAAGTATCATCCGTGTGAAAAGGATAGTACATTGTTTATCATTTAGAATGAAGGATTTCATTGATGTAATCAATGATTGTTTCAGGCCAGTTTAAAAAACGTTCAGGAATTCTAAAGCACCATTCTGACTGTCCCGATTTGGAGCACTGGTTGGTCCCGGATGAGTGGCCCGGAAGAAACCCTGTCAAACCTGGAGTACAACCCTGATGACACCGTAATCATCCGTGACAACCCAGGATGGACATTGTTGATCCTTCTTGATCCGGCGGACAATCCTGGCTGTTGTAGAATGTTCAATATGACAGGGGGGAAATATTCTGAACCTGCTTAATCCTTGAAATTCCGGGACAGAACCGCGGCAAGTCCGAGGTTGTACCTTAGAAGTACCGTGATAACCCCTTGTGTTCCAGAGTAGGCCCTATAAGTGAGTACTCTATGCACGGTAGACCTGTCGTTAACCCCGGCTTAAGATCGCTATACTGGTTATTTGTCACCGGGAGGTACCGGGACTAGCACCGTGACAGTGAGAACGGGTCTTAAACTAACAAAACGATAGAATTTGTTAGAATCATCATATATTTTAATACAACGTATACACAAATCTGTTGCGTGGATTATCTTTGTTGAATGCCGACAGTTAAGCAAACAATTATAGCTTGGTGAAATAACAATTAACTTGAGTACTCACAGAGTATTTCCGTTTGAGGCCAATTTTCTTCAATCTATGTCAAGAGAAAGCGACGACTGTGCTAACTATTTATACTTCTACCAGAAGAGGTGACTGGCCTACATATGGCATAGTTCAGCTTACATCGTGGACTTATATTTTTTCTTTTTCAAATATAGAGTATTTGTGTGAATTATCTCTGTGGAAAATTTAAAAAAGATATGTGAAATTATATATTCAAGTGTTTGCAATGGAGTTATTTTTATTCAGGAGGTCTAAGATAAGGCATCTATATTTGCTACTTGCGGTTTTAATTATTGTAAGTTTGAAGTAATTTCAGTACTTGTTTGTATGGTTTAATACGGGATGTTCGCATTCGTTATTTCTTTAACTAAATCAATATTTATAGAATTGCGCGATAAATGTTAGTTTTGTTTTTACCGCATATAGTTACATTCGTCTACTATAACTGAACATATTTTGTAGCGAGAAACATTTTTTTTTATTAATCAAGATTCTCTTATATCCTGTTCATTATTTACCAAAATAAATCCATTTATTGCAATATTGTCTAGTGTTGTCGCGATTGTCTCTGATAATCGATAACTAATCGAACCTCCCCAAAATCGGCGACAATCGATAGTTCTATTTAACAATCGATTGTATAAGTGTTCAGATACCGCTGAATCCTTGGGTTGCTAACTTTATGTTCAGGAAAATAAATAGCAAATATAACACGTCAACACATAAAAAATTGTATTTACTATTAAGTGTATAGATTTTGTCATAAACTTGTATTCAGTGTTCACATCATGTTTGTTCGTGATTTAAAACATTAATCTAACATCAGTCCTGGAGAATGATAAATAAATTCACTTGACCAATATTATAAGTCTCAGATAACATGCACTCTTGTAATTGATAATTAATGAACAGCTGGACTTATCGACAGTATTATTAGATAGGATGAATACTTTCTGTGAAAACAGACAAGTCTGATTTGTATTAGCGGTCACCTCCTAGTATAGGCCATCCTGTGAATAAAATACTATTTTGATTAAATTCCTGTCAATAATGGCCACATTTTGTCTACTCCAAGGATGGCCTTTACTCGCAGTTTTGACAGTGCATGTAATAATATAATGGCTTTGTTCACAACAAGAGTGTAATTTTGTGTCATTGCAGTTAATAGAAGACATACATGGAAATGGTTACGTGCAAACCAATTTTAAACATTTTGTAAACTATGAAGGGAAGCGATTTGACGGGCGGTGCTGCGATAAAGCCAGTTTCTGGTCTTGGGGAGATGGGGACGAATGTTCGAATCCCTGTGACCACAGCTTTATCTTATGTATAGGGAATGTCACACAGTAGGTACATTTTATCGATGCATTGGATAAACAGTTGTGCGAATTTCATTGCGACAGCCATCTATTTATTTCCAAACGATATAACCAGTATGCTCATCCATAAAAAGTGAAAACGATTACACCTCGTTGGAACCAAGCGAGTCCAATGAATAAATTCTAGAAGTACTCAATTCATATTAACTTGCGGATCTCCATGTTAAGAGTAACGCAGTATAAATGTTTGTTTATTGTGTAATAATTTCTTTGTCCAGATTTTTGATGGTCACACCTGGCGGTTAATTTGGTTCATTTCCTAAACACAATTTACACGTCTTTACATAGTGATATCAAAATTGTTGATTTGTTTATATGTTGTTTAACGGCTCATTCGACAGCCATGGTCATTTATGAGCCGGCCAGAGACAAAGAAGAGAAGATACAGGAGAACCGTGCATATATATCCCTACTCTTACTTCGAATAGTTTTTTTCTGCACGCCTTGCAATTTTTCCAGTGATTTTCTAGACACAGTACTTGACTCGGTGGTTGGTAATATCAAAATTAACATGAACGCATGATAAGGTTGTTTTTGTAGAGATCAAACTGATTCATAAGTATTTGTTTATATATATATATATGTATGATATAGATATATATTTACTATTATGATAATCAATAAATAATGACAGGTCAAGCAGTATGTCTGAATGTGAGTTTGGAGTCCAGAACATTCAAAATGTTGGTGGGAATAAAATTTCATTCAACAGTCACGTGGGACAACTCATCAATCCAATTAAGTTTCCGTTCGGTACTTGGCCGGTAAGTAAGAATTACCTCATTTTTCATTATTACTTAGTGAATTTCCTGGCTACATTTTGTATAATGCTATACATTTGTAGTTTATCTGCTCGGCCATACATCTATTGGTGAAGCATTATTAGCAGTTTAGTTCATTTTTCACAGGCGTGGCATCAAATTTGATATGTATGCATGTATACACATAACACATAGTTCAGCTACGGTTGTCTAGACCGGAAGAACAATACACCTTTCCACTTACTTTCAAGATAAACAAGCCCCAATCTACCTACCCCATTCAAAATGAGCATGTTACTAGAAACAAGCGGATTTTTACGCCCCTAACCTGTGCTCCTGGTCATTCAACTTGATGTAACAAACGTTAGCCAAACAGTGACTCCACAAGCAGCTAAAACCTTGTCTTATACACGATAACATTATTTGTTCGCAGATTCAAATAAGTAAGACAGGCTGATGCCGAAGTGCAAGAGAACATCATAGAACGCACACTTGCTTTTAGAAGAATTTACTAAAAATACGAATCAAACTAAGCCACAACTGTCCTGTATTACAACAATCACAGTCATAATTCAACAACGGTGTAAACATTGACCTTAGGAAATTACTAAAATTCGACCAGAAAATAAAGTCGATGTACAAATGTAGATTAAGTGTGTTCATATGTGTACATTTAAGGGTGTGGTAAAGCTGAAGATGGAGGTACATGATGAAGATGAAGACGGGTATGATTTGGTCGATCATTATGTTTATCAATACAACGTTCGTGAACTACGTCGAGAGATTGATACTGCGGAACATGATCTTGTGCTGAGCGGTACACGCACAAGGTAACGTGGTGATACTATATTTTCTGTCATGCGCATAATACAGTTGTATTTGAATCATATATAATTGATAATCTTGGTGTAGTTATGGTTACTTCAGGGCCGCCCCAAAGAGGGGGGGGGGGGGGAGAAGATACAGGCGAACTGGGCATTTATTTCCCAACGCTTATTTCAAATAGTTTTTTCAGCTTCTCTATCGTACCCCGTTTAAAGCATCGATACAGGCTTCATCCGTTTCCTAAGATATTCTTAACTCAGAATAGTACTTGACTCGGTTATTTGGAGTATGACAATGAAATGGCGCCCAGGGAAAATCGGAAGGCGGGCGAGATTCGTTCAGTAGTCCAGGGCCCGTGTTCATAAGCTCCTTAGTTTAAGGTAAATGATTTCCTTAAGTTGTAAGAAATTTCCATAGGTAAGGAAATTCCTTAACTTGCTATTCATAAAGCTCTTTTAAAAGGAATTTTCTCATATCTTAGGGAAAATCATAGAAATCTAAAGAAAGTCTGCAGACTTAAGGAATATTTTTCTCTTAGGAGCTTTATGAATACGGGTGCAGAGCTTTACCGCATGAAATACATATCTATCCCCCGACAGGCTTCATATCTGAGAGACTGCTCTCCGTATTTGTAAGGATGAACTGAACAACTGAGTTATGTCAAAAGTAATCAATACTGTAATTTCTATCTGATAGAGTCAACATGGGATTAAAAGTCTTCTGCGATGTTAACTATTATGGTCACGAGTGTCAGATCTTTTGCAAAGAAACAAACGATGTGTCTGGACATTATAGATGTGATCCTATAACCGGAGAGAAACTGTGTTTGGCAGGTAATGTTTGATATTATCATACCCTATCTTTACCATCTCAACATAAATGTATATGTTTACATTTCTTTTTCATAAGTTAGTATGTTAAACACTGACTCATAAGCTGATATTACTGTGTACAATGTAAGTATATTTCGATGATTAACCTGTTTTGTGCATTGGCTCAAAATAGTTCGAGACCTACGTACATTTGTTGTCGATTTTAAAAATAAAAAAGGGAAACTTAAATAGCGACAGGGTGTGGAATTGATGACAACGTAATGAAAATAATTTTTCTTCAAGGTCACACAACAAAAGTTAAAGTTATAATACACGTGAGAATAACTATACGAGTAATTACTTACACAAGTTCTTCAAAAAATACAATTGCTAATTATGAGAACGATTAAAGACCCTTATCTAATTTTATTGAAACTTCCTCATCCTGTTGTTTCAGGCTGGCAAGGAGCAGATTGTTTACAGAATGTAGATGATTGTTACGGACATAGGTGCTCCTACGGTTCAACATGCGTGGATGGATTAAATTATTACAGTTGTGAATGTCCTCCCGGCCGTACAGGTAACATTATTGCCATTGTAACATGTTGTCATAGTCTTATGATGCCATAGTAACTTGATGTCATAGTAACATGACGTCATTGTAACATGTTGCCATAGTAACATGTTGTCATGATGGTCATATGGTTTGGTAGCATAATTTCAAAGTAATATGTCATATTCTCATGATGTCATAGTAACATGTTGCCATAGTAACGTGTTGTCAAAGTCTCATAATGTCCTATTAACGTGTTGTCATAGTAACATGTCGTTACAGTAAAATGATGTCATAGTAACATGTTGTCGTAGTCTCATGATGTCATAGTAACATGTCAAAGTAACAGAACGGCCTTGATTTTATCTAATCTATAAAATTTGTCGTTATCATTAATTTCATCCGATGACTGACATATCCTCGTTCGTGTGGTTATGATTAAAACATTAAATTCGTAGTACAACTCATCATTATTTCAAGCCATTGTCATAACTTTGTCTATCGAAAGGACTGCAAAATAACTCTAAGGGCAAACTTCTATTTTCAGGGCGACTTTGTGAAGCAGAAATAAACGAATGCGCGAGTATACCATGTCAAAATGGCGGGAGATGTATGGATGCTTTGAATGGATTTATTTGTCAGTGTAACCCTGGATATACTGGTCTGTTCTGTGAGTTAGAGATTGATGAATGTCAGTCAGGACCTTGTTTAAATGGGGTAAGAAGTACAGCACCTACATTTGATACTTCAAAATTTACTATATTTAATTAAGAGATACATAACATAAATGATCATAACAATGTGACTTAATGTCAAATTTCGTTATATAATATCACTGACTGAGGCAGACGTTTTCAATTGAAGAATAGAATTTAGATTTCATGAGATTGGAAATGAAATACATAAAATAAGATCTTTGAAATACACAAGTAGACCGTTAATAGGCTTAGAAACGTTTCTATATCATTTCAGTCCAAAAAAAGAAAATCCTGCAAATAATTTTCCACCTCGCTGTCAATCCAATCTATATATTTTCCGATATGTGTGCATGTGTATATGTGATTTTCCTATATGAGTACATGTGTAAATGTGATTTTCCTATATGGGTACATGTGTAAATGTGATTTTCCGATGTATTTACTGGTATGTATATAATGTAGATTGGACAGAACATATTAATAAACAAGTCTTGTACTTCAGGGTGAGTGTGTGGACTCTGTAGCGTCCTATTCCTGTAAATGTAAAACAGGATTCCAGGGAAATCGTTGTGAAGAAGATATCGACGAATGTGCTTCAAACCCTTGTGTTCGTGCTGAGAAATGCATTGATTTACCCGGAGACTACAGATGTGAATGTTTTCCAGGTTTCACAGGTAACGCTATAAACAAACCAAAGACAGATACCAGAGTATCAAATAGAAGTACATGTCACATTAACAAAAAACAGACAGATACCAGAATACCAGAGTATCAAACAGAAGTATATGTCACACTAACAGAATACAGACAGATACCAGAGTATGAAACAGAAGTATAATTATGTCCCATTAACAAAATACAGACATATCCCACAGTATCAAACAGAAGTATATGTCACATTAACAAAATACAGACAGATACCAGAATACTAGAGTATCAAAGAGAAGTACATGTCACATTAACAGAATACAGACAGATACCAGAATACCAGAGTATCAAACAGAAGTATATGTCACACTAACAGAATACAGACAGATACCAGAATACCAGAGTATCAAACAGAAGTATATGTCACATTAACAAAATACAGACAGATACCAGAATACCAGAGTATCAAACAGAAGTATATGTCACATTAACAGAATACAGACAGATACCAGAGTATGAAACAGAAGTATAATTATGTCCCATTAACAAAATACAGACATATCCCACAGTATCAAACAGAAGTATATGTCACATTAACAAAATACAGACAGATACCAGAATATCAAACAGAAGTATTATGTCCCATTAACAAAATACAGACATATCCCAGAGTATCAAATAAAAACACAGTCAATTAACATAAACATGTGACTTACAAAAGAATGAGCAAATTACATGACGAGCTTGTTACATTTTCACCTGAGGTACAAACAACGCATTGTATAACATTTACATTTTATTTAAAAATTATTCAAGATAATTAAGCATGTTTAAAAATTTGATGTCTATCATTTTGAATAGTATGCCTGCATAATATATACCTCTATTTATGATAGAAACCTTTCATTTCGATACATATGCGGACTTTTAGCTTTTCGTTAAAATGTTTGATGTGAAACTCAATCGTAAGAAAAGAACGTATGAGAGAAATCCACTTTGTTACTGTTGATGTCGCATTCCCATCAAATATCTTTAGTAACCAATTCCAGTAAAGCCATTTAAACGTGACCGATTTCATAGCATGTTTAAACTGTTTGTCTTTGTGTTTTCAGGCAAATCATGTGAGTATGATATTAACGAATGTGATAGCAATCCGTGTATAAATGGATTCTGTATTGACGACACAAATGCATTCCGGTGTATTTGTTTGAGGGGGTATACGGGAAGATTATGTGAGGGATTAATTGACCAGTGTACGCCTAATTTCTGTATGAATGGCGCGGCGTGCAGAAGTCTGTTAAATGATTTTGAATGTCAGTGTTTACCAGGATATGAAGGCAAATGGTGCGAGGCAGATATAAATGAATGCGAGCGGAATCCAAGTATTTGCGGAGAATTTGGTAATTGTATAAATACAGAAGGAAATCATTATTGCCATTGCAAAAACGGCTATGAAGGATCGAAATGTGAAATCGAAACTGACGAATGCCTTCCAGTCGACGAACCGTGTCTTAATGATGGGACATGTATAGATTTAATTGGGACTTATAGATGTGAATGCGTTGGGTTTTATGGAGACAGGTGTGAACATGAGGTCAATGAATGTGACAGTGGCCCTTGTGTAAATGGAGGATTCTGTATTGAACTAAGAGGAGGATTTATTTGTGATTGTCCAATTGGATACGCTGGTGATAGATGCCAAGATTTTATTACAACAGCACCAACGACGACAACGCCAACAACAACAAGGACGACTACAATACCGACAACAACAACGACGACAATGCCAACAACAACGACATCCCTAACAACGCCGACGACTACAACAACAATGACGACGACGACATTGCCAACAACAACAACGACGATATCGCCAAAAACAACAGTGACGACAACGCAAACAGCAACAACGACGACACTGCCTACAATAACGACGACATTGCCAACAACAACGACCACGACATTGCCAACAACAACGACGACGACATTTCCAACAACAACAACAACGACGACGATATTACCAACAACAACGACGATGACATTGCCAACAACAACAACCACGACATTGCCAACAACAACGACGACGACATTGCCAACAACAACGACGACGACATTACCAACAACAACGACGACGACATTGCCAACAACAACAACGACGACGACATTGCCAACAACAACGACGACGACATTGCCAACAACAACAACGACGACGACATTGCCTACAACAACGACGACGACATTGCCAACAACAACGACGACGACATTGCCAACAACAACAACGACGACATTTCCAACAACAACGACGACGACATTGTCAACAACAACAACGACATTGCCAGTAACGACGACAAAATTGCCAACAACAACAATGACAACACCACCACTAACAACAATGACGACAACGCCTACAACAACAACATCGAGGACGATAACACAACCAACGACAACAACTGCACAAATAAAAATAAAGACGAGAGCGTCAACAACAACAATTACACATCCAGTGGAGTTAGCAACACAAACAGACTTGCTTGTTTCTAAATTCCTGAAATTAAGTACGTCTGGCCAGATGACTGTTGAACAATTTTCATCAGGCATGATACCTGACGATCTAATTTCATCAGATGACACAGAATTGTTCGATGAGATAACAAAAGAATATATTCAATCTGTTGAAGAAGACTTATCTGGTGAAATACCAGAAGAATTGTTTTCATCTGGCGACAGTGTATCATCTGGTGACATTGAATCATCTGGTGACATTATATCATCTGGCGACATTGAATCATCTGGTGACATTATATCATCTGGCGACATTGTATCGTCTGGCGATATTGTATCATCTGGCGACATTGTATCATCTGGTGAGATACCAGAAGAATTGTTTTCATCCGGCGACATTGTGTCATATGGCGACATTGTATCATCTGGTGACATTGCATCATCTGGTGACATTGTATCATCAGGTGAGATACCAGAAGAATTGTTTTCATCTGGCGACATTGTGTCATCTGGCGACATTGCATCATCTGGTGACATTATATCATCTGGCGACATTGTATCATCTAGCGACATTGTATCGTCTGGTGACATGGTATCATCTGGCGATATTTTATCGTCTGGTGAGATACCAAAAGAATTAATTTCATCTGGCGACATCGTATCATCTGGTGACATTGTATCATCTGGTGAGATACCAGAAGAATTGTTTTCATCTGGCGACATTGTGTCATCTGGCGACATTGTATCATCGGGTGACATTGTATCGTCTGGTAAGATACCGGAGGAAGATTTTTCATCTGGCGACATTGTATCATCTGGTGAGATACCGGAGGAAGATATTTCATCTGGTGACATTGTATCATCTGGTGAGATATCAGAGGAAGATATTTCATCTGGTGACATTGTATCATCTGGTGAGATACCGGAGGAAGATATTTCATCTGGTGACATTGTATCATCTGGTGACATTGTATCATCTGGTGAGATACCGGAGGAAGATATTTCATCTGGCGACATTGTATCATCTGGTGAGATGGTATCATCTGGTGAGATACCGGAGGAATATATTTCATCTGGTGAAATAGAATCATCTGGCGACATTGTATCGTCTGGTGAGATACCGGAGGAAGAAATTTCATCTGGCGACATTGTATCATCTGGTGAGATGGTATCATCTGGTGAGATACCGGAGGAATATATTTCATCTGGTGAAATAGAATCATCTGGCGACATTGTATCGTCTGGTGAGATACCGGAGGAAGATATTTCATCTGGCGACATTGTATCATCTGGTGAGATACCAGAAGAAGATATTTCATCAGGTGACATTGTATCATCTGGTGAGATGGTATCATCTGGTGAGATACCGGAGGAATATATTTCATCTGGTGAAATAGAATCATCTGGCGACATTGTATCGTCTGGTGAGATACCGGAGGAAGATATTTCATCTGGCGACATTGTATCATCTGGTGAGATACCAGAAGAAGATATTTCATCAGGTGACATTGTATCATCTGGTGAGATACCGGAGGAAGATATTTCATCAAGTGACATTGTGTCATCTGGCTACATTGTACTATCTGCCGAGAAACCAGAGGAAGATATTTCATCTGGTGACATTGAATCATCCGGCGACATTGTATTATCTGGTGACATTGTATCATCTGGTGACATTATATCACCTGGCGACATTGTGTCATCTGGTGAAATACCGGAGGAATATATTTCATCTGGCGATATTGTATCATCTGGTGACATTGTATCATCTGGTGAGATACCGGAGGAAGATATTTCATCAGGTGACATTGTATCATCGGGCGACATTGTATCATCTGGTGAGATACCGGAGGAAGATATTTCATCTGGCGACATTGTATCATCTGGTGAGATACCGGAGGAAGATATTTCATCTGGTGACATTGTATCATCTGGTGAGATACCGGAGGAAGACATTTCATCAGGTGACAGGGTATCATCTGGTGAGATACCGGAGGAAGATATTTCATCAGGCGACATTGTATCATCTGGTGACATTGTATCATCTGGTGAGATACCGGTTGAAGATATTTCATATGGTGACATTGTTTCATCTGGTGACATTGTATCATCTGGTGAGATACCGGAGGAACATATTTCATCTGGCGACATTGTATCATCTGGTGACATTGTATCATATGGTGAGATACCGGAGGAAGATATTTCATCTGGTGACATTGAATCATCTGGTGAGATACCGGAGGAAGACATTTCATCAGGTGACATTGTATCATCTGGCGACATTGTATCATCTGGCGAGATACCAGAGGAAGATATTTCATCTGGTGACATTGAATCATCCGGCGACATTGTATCATCTGGTGACATTATATCACCTGGCGACATTGTATCATCTGGTGAGATACCGGAGGAATATATTTCATCTGGCGATATTGTATCATCTGGTGACATTGTATCATCTGGTGAGATACCGGAGGAATATATTTCATCAGGTGACGTTGCATCATCTGGCGACATTGTATCATCTGGTGAGATACCGGGGGAAGATATTTCATCTGGCGACATTGTATCATCTGGTGAGATACCGGAGGAAGATATTTCATCAGGTGACATTGTATCATCTGGTGAGATACCGGAGGAAGATATTTCATCAGGTGACATTGTATCATCTGGTGAGATACCGGAGGAAGATATTTCATCTGGCGACATTGTATCATCTGGTGACATTGTATCATCTGGTGAGATACCGGTTGAAGATATTTCATCTGGTGACATTGTATCATCTGGCGACATTGTATCATCTGGTGTGATACCGGAGGAAGATATTTCATCTAGCGACATTGTATCATCTGGTGAGATACCGGAGGAAGATATTTCATCTGGTGACATTGTATCATCTGGCGACATACCAGAGGAAGATATTTCATCTGGTGACATTGAATCATCCGGCGACATTGTATCATCTGGTGACATTGTATCATCTGGTGACATTATATCACCTGGTGACATTGTATCATCTGGTGAGATACCGGAGGATGATATTTCATCTGGCGATATTGTCTCATCTGGTGGCATTGTATCATCTGGTGAGATACCGGAGGAAGATATTCCATCAGGTGACATAGTATCATCTGGCGACCTTGTATCATCTGGTGAGATACCGGAGGAAGATATTTCATCTGGTGACATTGAATCATCCGGCGACATTGTATCATCTGGTGACATTGTATCATCTGGTGTCATTATATCACCTGGTGACATTGTATCATCTGGTGAGATACCGGAGGATGATATTTCATCTGGCGATATTGTCTCATCTGGTGGCATTGTATCATCTGGTGAGATACCGGAGGAAGATATTCCATCAGGTGACATAGAATCATCTGGCGACATTATATCATCTGGTGAGATACCGGGGGAAGATATTTCATCTCGCGACATTGTATCATCTGGTGAGATATCGGAGGAAGATATTTCATCAGGTGACATTGTATCATCTGGTGAGATACCGGAGGAATATATTTCATCTGGCGACATTGTATCATCTGGTGACATTGTATCATCTGGTGAGATACCGGAGGAAGATATTTCATCTGGTGACATTGTATCATCTGGCGACATTGTATCATCTGGTGAGATACCAAAAGAATTAATTTCATCTGGCGACATCGTATCATCTGGTGACATTGTATCATCCGGTGAGATACCAGAAGAATTGTTTTCATCTGGCGACATTGTGTCATCTGGCGACATTGTATCGCCTGGTGAGATACCGGAGGAAGATATTTCATCTGGTGAAATAGAATCATCTGGCGACATTGTATCATCTGGTGAGATACCGAAGGAAGATATTTCATCTGGTGACAATGTATCATCAGGTGAGATACCGGAGGAAGACATTTCAACTGGTGACATTGTATCATCTCTTGACATTGTATCATCTGGCGAGATACAAGAGGAAGACATTTCGTATGGTGGCACAATACCATCTGGCAAGATAACAGAGGATGACATTTCATCTGGTGACATTGTATCATCTGGTGTGATACAGGAGGAAGACATTTCATCTGGTGACATTGTATCATCTGGCGACATTGTATCATCTGGCGAGATATCAGAGGAAGATATCTCATCTGGTGACATTGAATCATCCGGCGACATTGTATCATCTGGTGACATTTTATTACCTGGCGACATTGTATCATCTGGTGAGATACCGGAGGAATATATTTCATCTGGCGATATTGTATCATCTGGTGACATTGTATCATCTGGTGAGATACCGGAGGAAGATATTTCATCAGGTGACATTGCATCATCTGGCGACATTGTATCATCTGGTGAGATACCGGAGGAAGATATTTCATCAGGTGACATTGTATCATCTGGTGAGATACCGGAGGAAGACATTTCATCAGGTGACATTGTATCATCTGGTGAGATACCGGAGGAAGATATTTCATCTGGCGACATTTTATCATCTGGTGACATTGTATCATCTGGTGAGATACCGGTTGAAAATATTTCATCTGGTGACATTGTATCATCTGGCGACGTTGTCACATCTGGTGAGATACCAGAGGAAGATATTTCATCTGGCGACAGTGTATCATCTGATGAGATACCGGAGGAAGATATTTCATCTGGTGACATTGTATCATCTGGCGAGATACCAGAGGAAGATATTTCATCTGGTGACATTGAATCATCCGGCGACATTGTATCATCTGGTGAGATACCGGAGGAAGATATTTCATCAGGTGACATTGTATCATCTGGTGAGATACCGGAGGAAGACATTTCATCAGGTGACATTGTATCATCTGGTGAGATACCGGAGGAAGATATTTCATCTGGCGACATTGTATCATCTGGTGACATTGTATCATCTGGTGAGATACCGGTTGAAAATATTTCATCTGGTGACATTGTATCATCTGGCGACGTTGTATCATCTGGTGAGATACCGGAGGAAGATATTTCATCTGGCGACAGTGTATCATCTGATGAGATACCGGAGGAAGATATTTCATCTGGTGACATTGTATCATCTGGCGAGATACCAGAGGAAGATATTTCATCTGGTGACATTGAATCATCCGGCGACATTGTATCATCTGGTGACATTGTATCATCTGGTGACATTATATCACCTGGTGACATTGTATCATCTGGTGAGATACCGGATGATGATATTTCATCTGGCGATATTGTCTCATCTGGTGACATTGTATCATCTGGTCAGATACCGGAGGAAGATATTCCATCAGGTGACATAGTATCATCTGGCGACATTGTATCATCTGGTGAGATACCGGGGGAAGATATTTCATCTCGCGACATTGTATCATCTGGTGAGATATCGGAGGAAGATATTTCATCAGGTGACATTGTATCATCTGGTGAGATACCGGAGGAATATATTTCATCTGGCGACATTGTATCATCTGGTGACATTGTATCATCTGGTGAGATACCGGAGGAAGATATTTCATCTGGTGACATTGTATCATCTGGTGAGATACCAAAAGAATTAATTTCATCTGGCGACATCGTATCATCTGGTGACATTGTATCATCTGGTGAGATACCAGAAGAATTGTTTTCAACTGGCGACATCGTATCATCTGGCGACATTGTATCGTCTGGTGAGATACCGGATGAAGATATTTCATCTGGTGAAATAGAATCATCTGGCGACATTGTATCATCTGGTGAGATACCGGAGGAAGATATTTCATCTGGTAACATTGTATCATCAGGTGAGATACCGGAGGAAGACATTTCATCTGGTGACATTGTATCATCTGTTGATATTGTATCATCTGGCGAGATACAAGAGGAAGACGTTTCGTATGGTGGCACAATACCATCTGGCAAGATAACAGAGGATGACATTTCATCTGGTGGCATTGTATCATCTGGTGAGATACAGGAGGAAGACATTTCATCTGGTGACATTGTATCATCTGGTGACATTGTATCATCTGGAGAGATTTCAGAGGAAGGCATTTCATCGGGTTACATTGTATCATCTGGTGACATTGTATCATCTGGTGACATTGTATCATCTGGTGAGATATCGGAGGAAGATATAACATCAGGTGACATTGTATCATCTGGTGAGATATCAGCGGAAGATATTTCATCTGGCGACATTGTATCATCTGACGAGATAGCAGCGGAAGATATTTCATCTGGCGACATTGTATCATCTGGTGACATCGCATCATCTGGCGAGATACCAGAGGATGACATTTCGTCTGGTGACATTATATCATCTGGCGAGATATCACAGGAAGTCATTTCATCTGATGACATTGTATCATCTGGTGACATTGTATCATCTGGTGATATACCAGAAGAATTGTTTTCATCTGATGACATTTTATCATCTGGTGACAGTGTATCATCTGGTGAGTTACCGGAGGAAGATATTTCATCAAGTTACATTGTATCATCTGGTGAGATACCGGAGGAAGATATATCTTCAGGTGACATTGTATCATCTGGTGAGATATCAGAGGAAGATATTTCATCTAGCGACATTTTATCATCTGTCGAGATAACAGCGGAAGATATTTCATCTGGCGACATTGTATCATCTGGTGAGATGGTATCATCAGGTGAGATGTCAGAGGAAGATATTTCATCTGGCGACATTGTATCATCTGGCGAGATAACAGAGGAAGACATTTCATCTGGGGACATTGAATCATCTGGTGACATTGTATCATCTAGTGAGATACTAGACGAAGACATTTCATCGGGTGACATTGTATCATCTGGTGAGATACCAGAGGAAGACATTTCATCTGGAGACATTGTATCATCTGGGGAGATTTCAGAGGAAGACATTTCATCGGTTGACATTGTACCATCTGGTGACATTGTATCATCTGGTGAGATACCAGAGGAAGACATTTCATCGGGTGACATTGAATCATCTGTTGACATTATATCATCGGGTGACATTGTATCATCTGGCAAAATACCAGAGGAAGATGTTTCATCAGGTGAAATTGTATCATCTGATGAGATACCAGAGGAAGACAGTTCATCGGGTGACATTGAATCATCTGTTGACATTATATCATCGGGTGACATTGTATCATCTGGCAAAATACCAGAGGAAGATGTTTCATCAGGTGAAATTGTATCATCTGATGAGATACCAGAGGAAGACATTTCATCTGGTGACATTTTATCATCTGGTGACATTGTATCATCTGGTGACATTGTATTACCGGGCGAAATACAAGAAGAAGATATTTCATCAGGTTACATTGTATCATCTGGCGAAATACTGGAGGAAGACATTTCATCTGGTGACATTGTATCATCTGGCGAGATACCAGAGGAAGACATTTCATCCGGTGACATTGTATCATCTGGCGAGATACCAGAGGAAGACATTTCATCCGGTGACATTGTTTCATCTGGCGACATACCAGAGGAAGATTTTTCTGCTAGTGACATTGTATCATCTGGTGAGATACCGGAGGAAGTTCTTTCGTCAGGTGGCATTGTATCATCTGGTGAGATACAGGAGGAAGACATTTCATCTGGTGACATTGTATCGTCTGGGGTGATACCGGAGGAAGATATTTCATCTGGTGACATTGAATCACCTGGTGACATTGTATCATCTGGGGAGATACCAGTGGAAGACTTCTCATCTGGTGACATTGCATCAACTGGTGACATTGTATCTTCTGGCGAGATACAAGAGGAAGACATTTCATCTGGTGGCATTGTATCATCTGGCGAGATACCAGAGGAAGACATTTCATCTGGTGGCATTGTATCATCTGGCGAGATACCAACGGAAGACCTTTCATCTGGTGCCATTGTATCATCTGGTGATATTGTATCATCTGATTACATTGTATCATCTGGCGAGATGCCAGAGGAAGACATTTCATCTGGTGAGATTGTATCATCTGGCGAGATACCAGAGGAAGACATTTCATCAGGTGACATTGTATCATCTGGCGAGATACCAGAGGAAGATGACGTAGACTCATCAAGTGATTTACCAGAAGAAAACATTTCATCGTCTAGTGAGAAACCTGAAGAACTCATTACATCCTCTATTCATCCTGAACTGACTGTTGAAATATCTGAAAAATATATTTCTTCTGGTGATGTGGAAACACCTAGAGTTACCACTGCGGGTGCAGAATATGCTCATGAATTAACAGAAGGCGTCATATCATCTGGGGCCACGGAGCTGTCTCTTGAGATAACTACTGTGTACACAACACCTAATGTCACTGAATCATCTTCTGACGACGTAACTGGTGACATTTCGCTAGGAATCACATCAACAGCTGGTGATTTATCAAATACAAGAATACCTGTCGACATACCGTCCTCGACAAACTACCGAAAAGATACTTTATCATTTGTAGATACAACTCAAAAATTCGATAAATCAACCACAATGTATCAATATACAAGTAAAACTGAATCCTCATATTCCGAAAGACAAACGTCGGTTCAAAGTACAACCGCGGCTGTTTTTTCCTCGACAACACAAGTTCCGGCGTCATTCTCGGAGCCATCTATAACTAACGCAACGCCTCTGATGCAAAACCTCAAAACCTCAGACATCACATTACTTACCACTGACATGATACATTCTATGGAGACAGAACCCGGTGTATCGTCCACAGTCGATAGTAACAAAATAATGAATTACATTTCTACGCCGTTTTTTGAAAATAAACTTTTCAAACAAGAAACATCTGATGTTTCCGAAGATAAGCATTACACAACCGAGGGTTACCAAACTACTTTCCCAAGTCAGAGTTTTACAACTAAGATACATACTATTGCCAAAACTACTCCACATTACAAGAGGCGAAATCCGCTTAACCCATGGCTCGCGGCTAGAAGATATCTTGGTCGCCGTAAAAAACAAAAGAAGAAGAAGAAGCAAAAAACAACTATTGCTCCAAAGTACTCTACAACATCAAAAATAAGTACATACACAGCGGATGTGTCTGTAAACACCACAACGACGTTACATTCAACGCAATCGACTGCTTTGCAAGTAACAAAATACGAAGCAACTGAACCGGTGATCACAACGAAAGAGCACTTCGAAGACGGTGTTTTAATTACGTCAGCTGTACCAACGCCAACTATTGAAACAAGTAAATATGTTGAATCTGATACATACACCCAGGATGACACTTCCATTCAACAATCGACTCAAACAAACAGACTCACTAAAAGTGAAATGACCGAATCGCGCCGAACAACAGAACACAAACAATATACCCAACCTGTCACATATTCGTATGTCGATCGGTCAACTGATGTTAAAGACAGATTAACGCAACCTGCTGAGCAGACAACACTTTTATACAAATCTACCCAACACACATTAATACCGGAAGAATACGGAAAAGTTAATGTTACTTCAGATGGATTTAGTACTGTCGATTTTTCAGGAGCACAGCCAACAACCACAGAGACTAATGCAACAGAATCCACTAGTAGCACACACGATGTATATACAGTTCCAGGGTATGATAAACCTAAAACGGATGCTACAGACATGACAACCATTAGTTATGATTTTTCCACCACGGACCAAATGCGCACAGAATCAACTGACACACGGTCTGATATGTATACCGACATAAATACTTCTTCTCCGGTATTGACAACAAAACATGCGATGACTAGTTCTAGTGAATCACGAATAGGAATAACGCAATCAACAACAGCTGACCAGATGGAAACCACTTCCATAATGCAAAATAAAACGAACTTTTGTAAAATATGTGGGAGGCTTCCTAAAATGCCTGTGTTAATTAGTGCCTCGTCTGAACTCCCATGGAGCGCAATACACAAGCTAACAATGTTAGCGCAAGAATGCATTTCTATTCAATGTGAAGAAAATTTTATAACCATAATTGAATCGTTATTGAATAAAACACAAGATGCATATAAATCCACGCCTACAACAGTTGATCCTAATCAAAACATCTCCACGACCATAGATAATCAACGTTTAGCTTCAACGTCAGATTATAAAATAGACACAACAACAGATGAACTGACAGAAAAATTGTTCTCGTATGCAACAACAACCGACAAACCCACTTCAACTAATCGCATGGTGGTTTCTAGCCTGTCGAGTGAAGAAATTACAGACAGTCGAGTCATTGTCACTAAATCTATTAACTACACGCAAATGTTTTCAAAGTTAAAACATCAAACAACAAAAGACATTCAATCAAGTCAATCAAATTTGTTTTCAGAAGATTTATCATCAACACTTAGTCCGTACACTTCCCCACAAACTATCACAGAAACAGAGTTCAACCTGAGCGAAACACACCCACCTACAAAAGGTGATAAACGTGATGAAATAATATCAAGACCAAAAGAAATATCTTCAAAGGAACCTTTTGAAATTCAGCCTGAAACGACAATGACTGTAACCAAAGAATCTATGAGTACTACCGGTACTCTACACGTAACGTCCGATATACACTCTGATAGTGCTACAACCGATGAAATAAGTGAACAAATAAAGCAACAAAGTTCAACCGTGGATAGTACTAGTTCATCAAGACATGTCATGACAGAGAAGTATATAGAAACATCTGTCAATGTAACTTCATCACCAAAGACTGAAACTGTTATGTCTGACTTAACTACGACTGAGCATTATTTAACC
This sequence comes from Lutraria lutraria, assembly GCA_964023205.1. Taxonomy (NCBI): domain Eukaryota; kingdom Metazoa; phylum Mollusca; class Bivalvia; order Venerida; family Mactridae; genus Lutraria; species Lutraria lutraria. Next base: position 30,253,540 of record OZ026846.1, on the reverse strand, counting down.
ACCGGTTCACAATATACTGCGTTAACCGAAGAATCTACTGCAACAACATTTCATACAAGAAGTGAGACTACACCTTGGACATACAGTCAGACATCTTTAACAAGAACTATCTCGCCTATGCCTGAACCCGTAAAGAAGGATGTAAGTACCGATTTGCCACCTATCTCATCTACTGTAAAATATACCGTAAGTTCTAATACTACAACCGATGATATTGTACCTGATACTGATCAGATTTCAACAGAGAAATATGGAAGTTCTATAGCTGAAACCTCCAGCCCACATGAAATAATTACAAGAGAATTGTATACAGAAATAACCACACCAAACACTGCCTCCAAAGAGTTTGAAATCGACAGGTCTTCTTTAACTACTGAGAGGCCGTATAGAACATCAACGGAAGAATATACAGATCGATCAACAGCTCTAACAAGCAAGGAAATTACAACTGATGCTGATATATCAATTTTGACAGCGAAACATCCAAGTTCGACAATCAAAACTTCAAGTGCACAAAGATTCGTTACAACAGAAATATCTTCAACAGAAACTGCCTATGAGGAGTATGAACCTACCAAACATTATGCATCTTCTGTCAGTACGGATGTTTTACCAACTGAAAAATACAAGGACAGTTTCAAAACTCCTATCACGGAAATAACAACTGATGCTAGTACCGTTCGTTCAGTATTTACAGGTAAACAACAAAGTTCAACAGATGAAGTTCCAAGTAAACTGGGATTAGTTACAACAGGAAAATACACAAAGTTATTTTCAGATACTGCCTCAGCAAAGTATGAATCAGTACAACTTGATTTAACGTCCAGTGTACCGCAAATCACTTCAACTGAAGAATATGTAGACATATCAACTCCATCTACCAAGGAAATTATTGATACTATCACGGATAAGCAAACAGTGGAACACAGACACTCGACCGTAAAAGTTTCAAGCACACCAAGATTAGTCGCTGCCTCTACAGAATTTAAACGTGTCGAGCCTGATTCAACTACAAAAAGACCACAAACAACATCAACTGAAGACTTAATTAACAGATACACAGCTTCAACCAAGGGAATTACAATTGAAGTATCTCAAAAAACAACAAAGCAAGAACGTTCATCCGGTGAAATTTCAAGTCATTCAGAAATATCTTCAACTACAACTACATTGCCACCAGGTGAGATTTTTGTCAAAGATGATTTAAGTACCAGTAAATCGACGTCTAGCGAATATATTGTCGAACCTTCTACGATTAAAGAAACTAAAATCCATACTAGTCCAGATAAGTCAATTTCAACTGTAACAGGACAAATTTCAACGATTGAAAGTTCAAGTACAACCGGACATGTAACGACAGCGAAGCACACAGAAATATCCTCAACAGGATCATCGCCAATAACTATTAAAACAGTAGGGCCAGATTTGACATCAATTAGACCACATGCAACAACTACGGAAGCACATATTGACAAACCCATGACAAGTACAAAAGAAAGTACAGTCGTTCATAAAAAAGCATCTGAAAAACACTTAAGCATTGCTTCAACAGGACCTACAGCACCAATGCTTGAAACAGAAGAGTTTGCTTTGAGTACCGATAAATCACATGTGTCAACCACTAAACCATATACTGACGAATCCATTATTGTAACCAAGGAAGTTGAAATAAGTACTCAATCCGATGGTACTAGTTCAACAGTAGAAAGTTCCAGTGCGCCAACACAAGTAGGAACAGACAAGTACACAACAGAAAAACTGACAACAGGAACTACGACGGGGTTTATTGAGACAACTGTGTCTGATTTAACCACTACTGTGCCTTCTAGTACAACTGCAAAATATTACACTGACAAATCCAGTGCTTCAGTCGTCACAGAAACTACGGATGATGCTGTTACTTATCAATCTAAGGTTACAATGTTCAAACCTAGTACAATCATTCAAACTTCCAGTCTGCCACGAGAAGGTACGGCGACAGGTTATGTAGAAACATCTTCAGGAGGAACTACATCGACTTTGCTCAAAACAGTCGATCTTAGATTAACTACGAATGTGGAACTTAGATCAGCAACTGTAGATCATACTGACAAGCCTTCAGCTACCACCGAAAATACAACTGATACTTTTACTGCACAACCAATTTCTGTGTTGAAACAACAAAAGTCAACCATTGAAAGTTCAACACCACGAGACCAATCAACGACTGATAAGCATACACAAATATCTTCTACAGAAATTACTTCACCAACAGACGAGACAGTGGATCAAGATTTAACAACAATAATAGAACATATAAACTTTTCCGAGGAGGAGTATATGAATAAATCCACTGCTTCAGGAAAAGAAACTCCATCTAAGGAATACACAGAATTGTCCACCACAGGAACAGTCTCACCAATGCCCGATGCTGACGAACCTGTGATATCAACAGTTACACCACACATGCCATCCACAGAAGAATACAGTGGCCGACCAACTGTCACCACTAAACAAATCATAGGTGATACTGTCCCAGATTATTCCGTGACAGAGATGAAACAACAACTTTCAAGCGTAGAAATTCAACCAGAACACGTTACGACAAATAAATATTTAGCAACATCTTCTACCACAGAAACTGCATCAACAGAAACGGAACCTGATGATTATGATCAAACGTCAAGTAGACCACAAACAGCACCAGCTGAAAAGTATATATATAAATCAACAGCAACAGCTACAAAAGTTACAACACAATCAAGTTCAAGAATTGGCATTTCAGTTCCACCCGAAAAAGTAACAACAGAAAAAATTAAAGCAACATCTTCAACACCAAGTGCTTCATCAGAGGACGAAACACATTACGAATCTGCAAGCTTTGAAATCGACGAATACGATTACAAAATACCAACTATTCAACCAATAATAGAGTACAATTATGATTATGAGTGGTGGAACGCCTATGATCGAAGACTGGATAATACATCCGATTCCACAACAGTAACCTCCGAAAGTTCTACAATCGAACAAACAGATTCAACCACATCTTATTCAGAGGAACGGACAACGCAAACGATTGAAAAATCAACATTGACAACAGATGATGTTAATCTTACCACTAGGTATAAGGAAGGACAATTCATAACCGATGTGCCACCGACCGAGAGTGATTTGAAAAGAGAAACTGTGCCGACGGTTATGTTGGAGACCGCAACAAGGCCGTTTAAAATACCTGTAGTGACTGAAGACATTGTCAGCAGTCCCATAACTTCTATTCAAGAGCATTTGAAATCTAAAACACTAGCGACTGAATCAGACTTGACTGTCAAATCCGAAATCACCACTAGTCCAACCGTGACAGATGCAATAAAGAAGCCGGAAATAGTTGAAATAATCACTCAGACAAACGCTTCCAAGCAGGAAGAACCATTCAAAGTTGTAGCAAGTACAACAGAACAATATATTACACCAGCAGAGCTTACCACGAAAGGTTTATCGAACATACGATACGAGGCTGATCTAACATCGAATAATACGTATCCAAATCCAAGGAAGGAAATATTTGAATATGAAAATAACAGGACAATAGAAAAAGGTACAGCAAAACTAACTTTTAGGAAAATTAAAGTAACAGTCATTAGAACCTACGAGGCTGGGAAGAGGATCGCTCTAAATACATACAAGAAGGTGAAAGAAATTGCTACTACAGTTAGAGTGACCATTTATGATACGTCTAGAGAGCTATTAAAACAAGCATTGTATCGGATCGAAGCGCTATGGCAATATTGCAAGGAAGGGATTGGCCATTATATAGTGAAACCACTGCTAGATGCAAGAGTTTATGTAAAAGCAAAATTCCAGCAAACATATGCACAGTTAAGTGAATTATTCTATAGAGGACAGGAAATATTAGAGAGAACCAAAGATAACTTTCAGGAAGAAACATCTTCCTATTTTGACAGTTTAACACAATACTATACGGATGTATATAGACAGTATTCAACAGAAGTTAGAGATATATTTGAATCACTTAAAGTTCCTGATAGCTAATTCGTTGTGTACATTATACAAAGGACAACATGAACAAGCGACATGCATATAACATGATATTTGATGTATTAAGCAAAACACACTTATATTTTAGTACTATCTTAAACTTGCACAGTATGCAATACTATAAAAAAGATGTTTTATGAAAACTCTAAATTGATCATGATATTACCTCCACTTGAATGAAAGATTGGAGGTAGTTTTTTTTCATATTTTTATCAGCAATATATGATCATACAGTATATACATGCACTTAAATATGGACTGGTTCTTTGGCCTCTGTCTACATGTATATGCATTATGAATACCATTTTGATACATTTTGTACATTCACCAGTTATATATGTATTACTCATAATAGAATGCCAGTAGCAAACTTTTCATTTCAATGCTTTTGTTTGTGATGTGATTTTGAGTAAATTGTCTTCTTACATTGAACTAGTTTGTTAATTTAAAATGGTTTATTTGTCAATTTAGAGGTTATGCATGTTATAGGGCCATGCTTAAAAATATTTGTTTGGGGTTACCCTATCCAGAGAAATTTCAGTGGTTAGGTAGGTAAAAAAGATTTCCAATTTATTTTTTACATTGAATTGAAAATATCTGTCAAAATATTTATATATTGAAATGAAAAAACATCAAGTTTTTACCCATATGACTAAGAAAAAAGTTGGGTATAGCCGTATTTTGGTGAGTAGGTAGCACAGCCCCAAACAAAACATTTTTAAAGGATGGCCTGGCATATTCTCAATAATAGAGATATATAATTTTTTATTCTGGTTCAACAATTTTCCATAAGTATGATGTAATCTAAAAATTGGCATATGAGTCAGGTCAAGCATTGTCATTTGTTTGATTCATCTTCCAAGTTAGTAACAGACTTCAAGTTAAACTAGAGTTTGTCACAGAGGTGACTAATACCCCAGCCGTCGCTTTGACACTAAGAATGCAACAGAACACTACAGGGTAAAGTTCAAGGGGACGTAACTCTACAATGAGTGGATCACTGGGCATGAAAAATGTGTCTTGCACATCTACATTTCATAATGATAATATATTTCAAGTTTCAATTCAATCCCTAGAAAAATGTAGAAGTAGTTTGCTCCTAAAACTAAGACTGCCATTGTACACTGTATGGCTAAGTTCAAGGGCACATAACTCTTGAATGAGTGAATCACTTGGAATGAAAATTGTGGCTTGCACATCTACACTTCATGGTGATAACATATTTCAAGTTTCATTGCAATTGCTTAAAGAATGTGGAAGTAGTTCGCTCCACAAACTTATGATATCTTATGGGGACGGACAGACGGACGGACCAACAGACCAACCAACAGAATGACTTCAATATATCCTCTCTCAAACTTCATTTGTGGGGTATAACAAATTGTGGCCTATATAATTAATACTGAATTTTGACACTGCCACACAATTCCAGGGAAGGGATGGACATTTGTCAAATTTTACTGATTCATGAGCGCATGAAAATGCAATTATTGAAATATACCAACTTTGGCTGATAAAGAACCTCCCTATTAAAATCTGTTTAATTTCAAAAGACAAAAATCATGTTATATAACACAATTTTTTTTTTTAATTATTGTATTCATTAAAATTTCATACAAATAGGTAAAAAGTCTTTGGGATTAAAAAATAGAAGCAAAGCTTTTGTTACAGCATAAATTTACTTCAGTATAAAAATCACAAAATAACAAAATATAACAACAAATTTTATAAGCATATATTACTGAAATATACTTAGTGCATAATATTATTGATAATATTAAGACAACATAATTCAAAGGCTACACAACTTGAACACACATTTTGGTTAAGGAATTAAATACATTGCAACAACTACAATCAATACATGTTATACTTATATCACCAATAACAACATGATAGGAATATGTGTAAACAAGTACAATCAATACATATAACACTTTGATCAGAAGATATGAAATGATTCAAGGTAAGTCAGTGATGTAGGAAAACATCAATAATAGCAGCAGAAAAAAATCATTTAAAAGCAAACCTAAAATTATGAACTTATGGACAGCAGGCATAAGTAACAATAAAATTGTTGAGTGGTCACCAAATTTTATTTTATGGCAATTAAAATTATGGTTATATCAAATCCCTTTCAAAGACTGGAAAACCTTTGCTATAAATTTGGTACATTTTCCTGATTAAGTTTAAGCTAGCGCTGACTCCATGTTTATCATTATATTGATCAGATATGGAACAATATTATAATGTCAGTCATGAACAAATTTTTCAAATATTCTATTTCAGTTGATGATGAGTTATCTACAAATTAATAGAAATCTGAAATCATGATTTATGAAATAAAATACACCCTAACTTAATTAACTTTCACATTTTTTTCATATTCAATACAATGGAAAGATAACAAAATGGAGAATGTTTATTAAAACACACAAAATAATACACACAATATTAATATGGAAGTGGCAACAGGTCAGACAGTAAACCTAGGGAATGAAAACATTATATCCATACTGGTGTCTAGGGGCATAACTCTTATCATCTTATGTCCATACTAGTGTCTAGAGACATAAGAACTCCAATCTGCCATAAGCAACTGCCCACTTTCCCACATACAGTGACATGGTCAGTAGCTTGGCTTGAACCCACGACCCTCTATCAGTGAGAGGTTACAGTGATTTGAAGTCAGTGACCTTAACCACTCGACCAGGGAGGTGAAAATACTGTTCAAACATTTTTTAAAAATGTAAAGTTTTATTTACAATGGCAAGAAATCAACAATTTCTCCCGATTTTGTACTGACCTTATCCAAATCGTTACGTCATCCCCATCTTAAATTTTACCATTACCATAAGTGGAATGGTTTGAAAGGCTTTGCACATTTTATATTTTACTGTGGCGAGTATCTGAGTACACGGATAATCACAAATCAAATTGAAAAATCGAGTATGAATAATAAGAGATCCAATCGGTTCTTCAGATAATGATGTTGTTAAATCAATTAATTGGAAGGGAGTACGTATCAATTTAAGCCATAAAACAATTCATATTGTTTTATTTCATTATTCCTAAAAGAAAATTAAGTTTAAGATAGGTTACATTATAACAAAAGATTTGTGATTCGATTTGTGGATCGTAAGTGTTGAATCGTGGATTGGATCGGATCACCACTTACAGAACGATCCACTGCCCTGTTTACTATGTAGTTCCACTTCAAGGTGGAGTAAAAGCCCAACACAAAATTTTATCACATTGAAAGCAATTATCACATAAAATGGTGAAGAATTATTTGTATTAAGATTGCAGGGTTCCAGCTATAGTGTTCATACTATCTGAAGTTTTCATTTTATCCTTTCTATCTAGTCGTTCTAAAGCTTGTCTTCTCAGTGCAGTATTTAACCTGCTGGCTCCCCACATCCACAACCACTCAGGTATCATGTTAGATATCCACATCTACAAAATATATCATTAGTTTACATCTCTCATCAAATTTAGACAACAATATAAATGTATTTATAATACTTAAAATTGGAAAGTGGTAGATGGAATAATAAAATGAATGATAGTGTTAAATATATAGAACAGATGGAAGTAGCACATGATTAATTACTGTCCATTAAATAAAACCAAAGACAGTGAAATCATTGAACAAAGCAATATTTACAGGTCCACAATGGAAATAAGGTTCTTCTCTTTTTGTGATAACCCTGGTGCTGGTGTACATGGCATGGTCAGTGCTCCAGATAAGACGTATACTCATGTAATCACACATATTCTTTATCAGAAAACCCATTGCTAAAAAATCTTAGACGTACAAATACGCATTAAACCATTTGCTTATGTATATCGCTCTATAAGCGCTGCGTTTTTCCTAGTCTGTTGAAGTAAGTCCAATCAGCGACTGATTCCAAAAAAAGCTAGAGTAGACTAATCATCACACCATGATTTTCGGAACGGAAAAATGCGTATTTACATAGAACCAGTCCACTTCAATTTTGCCCTAAACCTTTTGCACAAATAAATGACATGTTACGCAGTCAATATTTAAAGTTACGCATGTTTCTAAACATGCAAGAAAATAAAAATACATTTCTTATAAATACATACGTGTATAACATACAAACAATATTCACCCAAGTTGGGCACAAAGTTACATGTACATGACCGGGTTATTTACTGAATCGAAAAGGCGAAGAATAACGAAAACCAAATTTGTCTTAGAATGTCGGTGTCCTTTTGCTGTAACCAAATTTTCTTTGATACCGACTTCTAAAACAGTTCAACGCCTTTGATTATACCGAAATGATACTTAAATGGAAAAAAATTCCATTACGTAATCTGCGGAACAATGTTTGAGGTCTTTTAATGGTTATCTTGGTGTGTTTTGGGGGGTATTGAGAATGGTGTGAACAGAGTGACATTTTGCACGTACGTTACGATTTTGGACTGAATTTTATGAAACTTATGGAACATTTATCGACCGATTTTCTGCTACTCAAATTGGTCTGAGGAATTGAAGTTCTTTATTCTTTATTCAACCATGATGTAAAAAAATAATGACATCATTCATGCCACCCTGTTCTTACACCAAGTAGGATATGTTTTGACATTTTGAACCATATTGGAATGTTTGCTCCGTAATCTGTAAATTACTGATCAGTTCTTGTATGTACAAAGTTTTTTTATACTTGTGTATTTTATGGAGTAATAATTTCTTGTTTACAATGACACAAGTTAAAATATAGGTAAGTAAAATCAAGTATCTAATTATCGAGTAGTATGTGTGAAAGAGCGTTTAGTCGCAATTAGCGCATGTTACTGAAATTTTCAGCATTGACAACTGACATGCTCTGAAAAGTAAAACCTACGAGTACATACGCGTTGCATACAAAAATTATCTGGAGCACTGCATGGTATTTCTAAATTATAATTTAAAGAATGTTTTCTTATATTATTTTATTTCATCATGTATTGCCAAAATAAAAAAATTATCTATCTATCAATACTTTTTAGGCTTAACATAGCATTTCCATTCTTATTCATTTACAGACCTGTAAAGTATGAGGCCAGTATCCAGTCGTTCTTCCACTACAGCCCAGTGTAGCTACAGCATGCTGGGCATAAACATCAGCAGAAGGAACCAGGAAGCCATTACTGGTCAAAGTTTTACTATATCTTGTCATCTTTGTGTTCACATAGAAAGGTCTTAATGATTGTATGACTATTCCATGGTTTTTGTATTCATACTTAAGTCCCCGCGCAAAATAATCCAAAAAACTCTGTAAAAAATAATTAGAGACTGTGACAATCTTGTTAATTAAAAACATAGATAGAATGCATGTGTTGAAAGTATTAATCACAACTTTTTCTTAAATGCATAGTCAGAAAACATACAGAAAAGATTTCTATGAGTAATATAAAACATAAAATAAATTACATCACATTTGGATTGTTTATCTTTAACTACAGTATACAAAATTTGTTTCAATGTTGTTACAGCGAGCAAAGGAAAGGTTGAAGCATGGATTACAATAATTAGCTTAATAGGACTGTAAATGATAAATGTGGGTTAAACAAACCTTAGTGCCAGCATAGACTGTCATTTGAGGAGTAATCTGAGAACATGCTCCAGAAGATACAATCACTATAGCACCACGACCCCTGAAAATAAAATGTTTCGATTAATTAGTACTTAGTAAACCCGTACCATAGAAACACACACACACACCCCCACACACACGCACCCACACACAGTCTTACATTACTATCAAACTGAGGTTTTCCATTATAAAATGTACCTCACTTTGTATGCCATTTACATAGAAATCAAACTGAGGTATACCTCAGTATGTAACTCAGGTCCCCTAAATCTCCCTTTTTAGGGGGGAATTGACTGGCAACGCATATACATACCCCCCCCCCCCCCACACACACACCAATACTCTTACAACAATGAAAACATTTCCTTCAGAATTTAATGAATATTGTAATCAGCTTTGCTTTTTCAGATTGATGAATCAGATATTCTAGGTATTCACATTCAAAATATTGTGGATGGACTAGATTTCTTTACACAGAAGTTATAGAAGCTGGCATAAATCATTGTTTGCCAAAAGGATCATATCACTAAGTAAAATAAGTCTCAAGTTTGAATATCAGATATTTTTCATATCTGACATGAAAGTAACAATATACTAGTTATGCTTTACCTCACCTTTTAACCATTTGTGGAAGAATCATGTGTGTCATCTGCAATATAATTAAGTAAAACATAAAATCACTGAATTATGCTACATAAACCAGACTCTAAAGAAAGAAGGAGAATTCCAACTATAAAAGATCCCTTTACTCTAAATCAAGAATACATTGAAATAAGACCTGTCTTTTGTTCTAAAATTTCAGACGACATAACAAGCAGATTCCATTGTCCATACATAGAATGATCCATACAAATACACAGATGTAACAAGTTGACAGAGGAGGGATATAATTTTACATTAGCATTGGTAATCAGATAGATACAGTTTAAATTTCAGCAAAGAAGCAGGTCACATACCATAGTTGCTGCAGCCACATTTATATTCACAATTTGCCATAATCTCTGAAAGAAAACAATATAGCATTTACATCGAGACATTTATCTTAACTACAATTGAAGTAAGAAATAGGCACTAATTCTTAGTAAAAAATATATGTTCCCAGGTACTTAAGCATTTATTTAGAATAACATGCTTTACTAATTTCTCAACATTAATTAAAGTAAATTGCTCTTAGTATTATAACAGACAAAATTACTAGGCAAGTATTTGATATGTGCATTTGGTAATACAATAAAAGCCATGTTGTATACAATTTAACTGTTATTTTATTGAAATACTCACATCTTCAGGTACATCAAGAAACAACTGTGGATGGTCATACATTACTCCAACATTGTTCACTGAAAAATACAAACACTTCATATGGACATTTTCTTTGAATTGGAAAGTCTGAAATATGAACCCTTATTTATCTTAAATATTAATTACAAAAATACTACATGACGCTGTTCGACAAAACATTTCATACTGAGATTTCTAATTCATACAGTTAATTACTTGTACATGTAAATCATCTTCATCAAGACAACATTAAACTATCTTAATCTAAAATAACTTTAATTTCTAAAACTTCAAGTATATGATCAGTAAATTTTGAGCTTTTGTGTAACCACAAAAAGAGATATTTAGTAAACACATATAAAATTTGTAAAATGAAGTTAGTTTCAGAAAACTATTAATTTCAATTCCAAGAGTTCTATGTTTTATTCATACAACAGAGGGTACTGTCATTTATTCCTCTGTAGACCATGTTGGTGATTCCGTATGATATATTGTTCTGGTTTTATCACAGACTAAGTTAGAACTACATTAACTTAAACACCAGCATCTGATAAAGACATCATCACTTTATTTATCACCACAAGTCATGATGCTCCTAAATTAAAAATATACAAAACATAAGTGATCTATGTCAATAATAAAATGACTTGCACTAAGATAAATACCTAATACTCCAATTTCCTTGTCTTTTATATTTTCCCATATTGTGCTGTATGTTTCTCTTCCTACAGAAAAATCGACTGCCACACAACATGTCTGTACTTGATAATCCTCCTCTAAAACACATAATTATTAAAAGCCATTCAGTATGTTACAATGTAACTGTGAAGAGTATTATATTTATGTAAGAAAACCAGACTAATATACTCAGTACACAAAAAAGTTCATACAAACATAAAGATGAGAATTCATAGTTCAATAGAATGACGCTTCATTTTGGCCACTTCAAGCCGAAACATAAATTTTAACAGTTAATTGACATACATGTATCACAATGACCCCTTATAAACACATGCACAAATTGCTTCAATGCATAGAAAGAAGTAAGAAAGTGAAATTTATTTGTACAATAAGTATACAGTCAAACCAATGCTTTTAACCACCTGTGAATAAAGGCCACCCAATGAATATAGACCATCCTTTCAATAAAAATGATTGATCATTTACTTATAATAGAACAAAACAATCTCTGTACAAGAAGTGTTTGTGAAACACCGATGCCCCTCGTAACCTTGACCTTTGACTCACTGACCCCAAAGTAAATTGGGGTCATCTACCGCACCTTCCTTCGAAAGGGGGCATAATAAAGACTATCTGTCAGTAAATAACTAAATGCCACATTGTCTTTCTCAAGGGAGGACTTTGTTCACAGGTTTGACTAGATCTGACAAATCTCAATATTTAAACTATTATGTGACGGCAATAAAATATATCACATTTATTAACACGTACATATCACCTTATGTAGACTGAAACCATTTTTAAAGTTTATATAAAAAGATTACAAAAACACTCATAAGAAATAAAGTAACAAGAGGGCCCAGATGGCCCTTTATCGCTCACCTGAGAACCAAGGCACTATATTTAATGACCAGATAATACAGTTTCCATCTCGTATAACTGTTTTTACGTAGATTTTGAAATCAAAACCAACAATGAAGGTATAATACTGTTAAACAAGCTAAAACGCAGCAAATTTTCTAATCCAAGGGCCAATAACTCTTGAAGTTGTGGTCCGATTCCACCCATTACTAAGCTTGTCCGAGACCGTAAGGTCATACACATTCATTCTAAATATGGTTAGGATTGGTGAATAAATGAAGGCGCTAGAGTGTAAACAAACTCAAATATAGCAAATTTTCAAAGTCAAGGGCCCATAACTCTTGAAGTTATTGTCCGATTTTGCCCATAATTGAACTTAGCTGAGACATTGTGGCCATATACATTGTGAGCAAGTTTAATTACGATTTGTTAAGAGCTGTGGATGCTAGAGTGTAAACAAACTAATTGTGGACGGATGCCGGACATTCATCGATCCTAAAAGCTCACCTGATGAATCAAGTGAGCTAAAAAAAGAAATTAGTCATTTGAACATAAACACTTACTGATTCTTACAAGAAACATAAAATACTGAACTATATATTAGCTGCATCATTACCAGTAAGTTCACAATATTTCTAATGTATGTAACTTAATTCAACAAGGAAGTGGAAAATAATATCACAGAAAGAGAAGCATTTCTAATTTTACAATAATTATGCGAAGAAAAAAACCCATTTGAGATAGGATTTGCAAGATCTTTCAACATTATTTCATTTGTGCACAATTAAGCGATAACATCCCTTCTTATTGAACATATCATGCACTTTACTTCTTTTTTTTAATCTTATTTTAATCATTACTTAATAACTATTTAACAGCTGCACAAAAGATAATCAACTCTATCAATTAGATGTAATGTAGCATAAATAAAGTTACAATACGTAATGATAAAGGAAAAGATATGTAATCAATGGCAATAGGTAACAACCACAGTTGACAACCTCCATACTGACAAAGGTTAACTACATGTGAGTGCTGAAAGAAGTTTATATATCATTATATGTGAGTATAAGCAATTCAATTGACAACACTTAACAATAATGACAGTGAAGAAAATTCATACACATTCCACAGCCAAGATATACAATTACATTAGTTTTAACAAAAAAGCAGAAAAAACTAGGGCATTAAGGATATCAACCACCAAAATAATCATAATCTTATTCAATGAATATAATAAAATTTGCATCTAATAATATCTACAGCGTTAGTATTAAATATCATCATTTTTTCAAAAATACAACAAGAAATTTGTCCATAAGACCGGACTTTGCGAAAGGCAAAAAAATCTACCGGACATTCTGTCCAACAAGCTTGAAAATTCTGTCAGACCGGAAGGAAATCTACCAGACCAAAAACAGTAAACAAGTATAAATGTGTATACATCAGATAACAAGTTGCCGAACGGCCGGACCGATGAGATAAGATTCTTTATCGAACCGACACACAATCCATTGGACATATCTTTCGGTCGGGCGCCTTTCGCAAAGTCTGTAAGACACAATTGGCCCCACTCTATTATTCTGGTCATGGTACACTATGTGTGTCGTGTGACATAAGATTTTCATATAATAAATTATGTAATAACAAAATACAAAACCAAAGGCAGATAACTCCAGGTCTTCAGCCTGAAGAGGGGGCCACAAAAAGGATCTTCAGTAATGACAACGTAAATCAGGTTGTCATGGGAGATTTCCTCATAGTATCTTTCTTGAATGCTGTTTATTTTCTATCAGCAAAATCAAGGTACTTAAAACTAGGTTGTTAATCTGATGATCAAACTATCGATGTAAAGATTGATTCTTGAGATAGAAGTTTTGGTCATCATGTTAACTAACAAAAGTACTGTAATTAATTATAATCAGGGTCCACTTTCGCCACCATTCATCTACAGGTACGAATGCAAGTATTTCTTTGAAGGAATAACTCAAAGAAAAATATTTCAATGAATTAAAACTTGAAATCATTGCTTTCATAGTATAGCAAGACATGTCTATAATATGATGACACGTTTTTTATGGTTATAGCAAAATTCATATTCTGATTGTAAAATCAAGAACTAATCTCTAATTTTTATTATTTTAAACATTGAACAACCCACTACCTCATAATTATGATAGCTCAAGATAGAATTAGCATATAAGAAAAGCAAACTGAAGATAGATACAAGCTGTACATACTACATGTTTTACGTGGCATACAACAACTTCTATACCTATTTGTTTCGCAGCTCTGTAGAGCCGATTCTCAGGTTTACTAATAAGAACTAGATTCAGACCTCTACTCGCAAGTTCTCTAGCATAAGCACGACCGATACCTTCACTGCTTCCAGTGACCACTGTAAAATAAAAGCATTATCATAAATATTCAATAGCATCTAAAATTAAAATATTACCTAAAACAGCAGCAGCCTTTTTAAGTTTGTCAACACTTCTGCTGATAAGAACAATATTCATTCCCCTCTTTGCAAGTTGCTTGGCATATGCTAATCCTATTCCTTCACTACCTCCTGTAACCACTGAAAAGATTCACAAAACCATATATTATCATGATCAGCTTTTACAACACAGCCTTCAAGCTAACCCGGGGCTAGTAAATTTCTATTTGGGCTAGTGAATTTTCTCAAAATTGTGTATTTGGGCTAGTGGTAAATTGTTTATTTTTAATAGTCCACTAAGAACGATCATGTAGGGTTTCAGATAGTGTTGCACTTCCTTGAAGAGTTATATTGAATTTATTTATCTTATAGAAATTTACTTGGTAAGTTCATTGTCAAACTGAAATTGAAGTATTGTTTATCTTGTTTCAGTTCTTAACCTGACTGAGAAGTTGGCACCAGAGGTCAACAACTTGAACAAAGAACTTTTTGAAGAGGCAGAAGAAATCTTTCATCAATCTCACAGCTTTGAAAATTTGTCAAAGAAACAACACCCCTTGACTATTTCTTTGATGAAATGATGTCAAAACAAACTCTGCCCAGTGGTAAACCAACAATAAAACAATGTCATGACATTTAAGCATATATAATGTGCTGTAGTTGAAGAGACTTGATGCTGTGTTTTTCAGTATGATGGTACTTTGAATATTATATGTGCTGCTTAACTTACTATACCATGTGCATTGCTAAATAAATTCTGTGTAACTTACTTTGTCTTTATCTCAATTAATAGAAATCTATGAATGCATAAAATTTATTCCAATTCATGGATGTAAATAGAGGTATTTTGCAAAAAGCTCCATCTTGTGTGCATGCAAAATAGTTCGAGAAAAAGTCTCACTTAATTTTACCCAAATCTCATTTAAAAATGACCCTTCAGAAGCAAATCTCACTTATTGACCCTCCGAAAATATGGCATGTATGTAAAAAAATACCTAACATCTTTGAAAACGGATCTTTCACCATAACAATCATGGAAAGTGATCGTGTTGTTAAATATTTCAAAATTGCAGTCACACATATTTCCCCAATTTTTAACAAAACACTGCCAAAATTCCAAATCCTAAGGGTATGGCCCGTTAGTATCATGGGTCGCCGTCATGTTCCCATAACTGTAGATCAACCACAGGAACCTGTTAATTCAATCAAAAGAAAATTATACTTAATAAAAAATTACCAACGTATAGAAATTTTTTTTATTGAGTTTAATTTTTGTATGATTGAATAACAGGTTCCTGTGGATCCACTGAAAACAATCCCTGAGTCAACACTGCATACACCCACTTCATTTAATAGCTAATATTTTGTTTTATGAAATACTTTTTTCAGCTCAGAATATAAAAGCAATAATTATCAGAAAGATAAGTGTGGAGTGATTCAGTATAATAAATTAATTTGAAGACGGACCGTTGAGGTTAGGTTTTATACCTGCCCATGATCCGAACTTTTCTGCAAGATCACAGTTTGGTGACAGTCTACTAAGTAGATGGACATTCAAAGAATCAAATAAGGTGGCAGCCGTGCGAAGCGCTTTTCGAGTTGCGTAAAGAGCGCCAATCAAAGCAAATGTATCCCTTATATCAGAAAATGTTTGCATAATTTCGCGAAAAAGAAAGTCAAACCGGTCGATGGCCGCCATGTTGGTTAGTCTGTGTCTAACAGACGATTGATGAACCAACCTCTACCCAGAGTTGCCGTTCCTTTCCAATCCAAACATGATTACAGTCAACTGGTACCCAATGTCAAGTGGTACCCACTATTTTTTGGTCAAGTGGTACCCACTATGTAGTCAGGTGGTACCCACTATGCAAATTTTATATTTAATTGATAATTGGGTGTAATTAAAAAAGTGATTGCTAATTTATCAACAAACTGTTGTTTATAATTGATTGAATTGGCTGACAATTAGAAGTGTTTGCTAAGCAATTTAACAAACATTTTTAAATTTCAACCAATTATTCACACAAATTAAAAAAGTTTGTTGTTGGTTCATTTAACTATCACTCATAATTGCTAATTTACCAAACAAACTGTTATTTATGTTTTATCGAATTAAAGTTTTGTGGTACGATGATTTAGTTGAATTTTAGTGGTGTATCAGGATATATTTATATAAAATTATGTTTTGGATTTATGATAAATATTATATTGTATATGTACAATAATATCATATTAGGTGAGTGGGTAACTTACATTTTCAATGACATAAAAACATAACTTTCTGACTCGTATTGAAAATATGTTATTTTCTATGAATGTATGGTGCTTTTTCTTTGTTATAGTCCACATTCTAACACCACTAAGTGGGTACCACTTGACTTCATATTGGGTACCACTTGACTTCATATTGGGTACCACTTGACCAAAATATAGTGGGTACCACATGACATTGGGTACTAGTTGACCAGCTCCCTAAAACGGAATTGATGTACATTTTATACAAAATTATAAAATATAGTTATATGTGTTGATTGTGGTTTAGATGTGCGCACAAGACAGGAGGCAGTCTCATGCGACTTGTGTGACTGGTGGCAGCACCGAAAATGTAACACTGGTAAGTCTCTGTTTCTATTGTCAGTAAGTAAATTAATTATGAAGGTCGATCGACACACGTGACAAAGAGAAATGCATGAAAGTTATTTTAAAAAGTATTGAAGACATTTTAGGTCAAACATTTATGAATATATACTGAAAGTGGTTTAGTTATGGCCAATATCATTATCAGCTGTGAATTAGTTTAAAAATTGTATATTTGGTCTCTGTTTCATTGGTTTTATATAAAATAAATATTTTGTGTTCTTTTTTGAAATTATATCAATGAATGATTTACAATGTTTAACACAGTGACTTATACAAACAAGTCAATTTCAGTAAAAAATAATGATATTTTTAAAAATATTTATCAAAAACCTACAGAATAAATGTGCGGTAATTATGATCTCTAAAAATAAATGTTACCTTTTTGATGAAATACTTCTTTGTATGCCAAGTTTAGTTTAAGTTGAAATTTACTAAAAATAAAAAAAGAAAGTATACCAACATTCATTTAAAACAATATAAATGCTTTGTCATTCTTAAATTTCTTAATTTTTCGCATTCTTGTAAACTTAATTCAACCATTGTTTACTTGCAGTTACCGTTACCTGTTGAAAACGGTTTCCACTTTTTATCGTCCAAGAGTTCTAAGAAATGAAGTTAAATGATTGTGTGTAGATATTTTTTTGAGGTTTTGTGCTAAGAACTTTAGTTTAGAGATTGTGTTAGGTTACGTGAAATGAATGTGGTTAAAAAGTTATATTGTATAAAATTCAATCAAAAAGTGATAATAAATTATTAAGACGAATTCATATTTGTTTTCTCTTTTTTCAAACTTAATTAATATGAATAACTATAACTAATTTTTACTCTTTCCGTATATACTGGTATAACATCAGTTTTATTTTGCAATATTAGCACAAATTGACACATGACAATCAATGCAAACTATTTCAGTTTATTTTCACACCCTGTACATTTGTCAATATGTATCTTAATACCACTATATTTTTCTGGGGCCAATCCAACTTGGGGCCGATTTGACTTGGGGCCAATCTGACTTTTTGGGGCCAATCTAAATTGGGGCCAATTTGACAGTAATCAATATAAACAGATAGACAGACATATAGATATTTTCCGAGCCATATGATAACCGATTGAAGGGGCTGGACAATGTTATTTGTCACCTATTCCGACACTCTGCTTTATCTAGAATACGATTGTCATCACACCCTAGAGCTAGCAATTAATCTTTTGCAACTACTATCCTCAAATATTAAAAAAGAACTTCACAAACTTGGAACTTTATTAGCAAAGCCCTTGACAGACGATGTTCGATTTTATATTGATTTCGTATGATATCTATACATACCTCAAAATAAGAAAATTTACAACTATGGCGTAGCACCACTAAAATTTGATGGCAGTACGTACATATACTAAACATTTTGATAAAGCAACCATGGTATTCTCAATAAGCAAGTCCAGTCTGTGTTCTCAAAACCTAAAACTATATTAGACTAACACAACTTATAGTGATATCACAGGGATCTGTGTCGGGGCCACTCCTATTCCTGCTTTTAATGATCTACCCTCTGAGGTCAAATCAAATGTTCGTCTTTTTGCAGATGATTGTGTCACAAAAACAGATGACACCTTGACATTTCAGGCAGACCTAAATAGACTTTCAGAATGGGAGCAGAAATGGAAGTTGTCATTTAACGTAGACAAATGCCACACCATGCACATATCTCGCTCCAAAAAATCACCAAGACTCAATACACACTACATCGACAATCTCTCCAAAGTATTAACCAAGCCACATACTTGGGGATAGAAATAACATCCGATCTATCTTAGTCATCCCATATCAATAAAATATCAAGTAAAGCCAGTCAAAATCTAGGGTTCTTAAAAAGAAGCATTTCACTCTGCAAAGAAAAAAAACTAAACAAGCAGCTCATTATTAGTGAGAGCAACCTTAGAATATAGCTCGTCAGCATGGGATCCGCATACACAAAAAGACATAAATAAGCTGGAATATGTATACAGAGGCGAGCAGCAAGAATGGTGACAAAAAATTATAGCAAAACACCCGGCTCCATTACAAACATACTATCTGAATTGAACTGGACATCTTTGGAAAGTAGGCGACAGACAAACAGGTTAAAGATTATACAAAATTGTCAACCAACATGCAGCACTAGAAATTAATCAATACTTTACACAGAATACAAGACACTGAACGGCATCATCACAACCGGGCATATCAAGTTCCCTATATTTACTGACATTTATAAATATTCATTTTCCCTCGTACAGTAGTATATATAGTGTGGAACTCTTCCATTACATGTAGTCAGCGCTGACACTATCCCAGGATTTAGGTCAGTGTTGGCTGCATGTGCTACCCCCTAGGCCAAACATACATATGTTTTATGATTTTAACAAACTGACACTCTCTTCTGCACATCATGTACATACTGTAGACATTACAGATTGTCTTCAAGGTGTTTTTCTTTGTCACAGTACAATGTCTTCCTGGGTTGATTGAGTAGCTTTGGAGGCCATTTTCTCTATCATCTATACTAAACCCCACGCATGGCCTTAATAATCAAGTCTGATTGATAGCCATTATTGTAAAAGAAGAAGAAGAACTTTTTGAATAAAATAAAACTTGTTCAACTGACACTTTGTCTGAATTGAGATCTCAGAAGACGGCGTTCTGAAACTTCTTAAAAACCTAAATCCTAGCAAAGCATCTGGACCCGACCATCTATCACCAATACTGCTTAAAGAATTTTGTCACGAAGTACCTACTTTTCAGATTAAGGTCTTCCATTTCCAAGCTTCTGGAATTGTTCCTGATGGCTGGAAAACAGCAACTATAGCACCTGTATTAAAAAAAGGCCATAAGAACAAAGCTAGCAACTACAGACCTATTTCTCTAACATGTAAAGCATCAGCACTTATGGAGCGAATGCGCATTTTAGTTTCTAATATCATGGACCATCTCGACTCAAAACATCTCTTATGTTCTTTTCAACATGGCTTCCGTTCTAAAAACAGTTGTGAAACTCTCCTTTACACAAGACATTTTTGACAATCTCAAGGACGGAAAACAAACAGATCTCATTGTAATGGATTTTAGCAAAGCGCTTGACAAAGTAGACCATCAGCTTCTTGTCTATTAACTAATGAAACTTGGAATAGACAAACGCACCATCCTCTGGATTCAGCCTCAAACACTTGTTGTAGAGGGTCAACAGTCAGAGTCTGTACCAGTTATGTCGGGCGTGCCTCAAGGTTCTGTTCTAGGTCCCTGTCTTTTTCTTTGTTATATAAATGACCTTCCTGATTCTGTGAAATACAGAATAAGATACTTTGCTTATGATACCATTGTTTACCTTACGACAGTTTCTGATTCTGAAGCTCTAAAACTTCAAAATAATCTTAATTACCTAGAACTTTGGGAACAAAAATGGTCCATGGAATTTAATCCTGATAAATGTGTTGATCATGTAATAAGAATAACTAAAAATAATAAGAAAAATCATATCATCTTCCCTTACAAATTACATAATATGGAACTAAAAACTACAAAAAACGCAAAATATCTAGGCGTAACCATCAGCGAAGACTTTTGTTGGAAAACGCCATGGCATCATAGCTAGGAAGAAGATAAATCATTAGAAATTGGCGGCGGGCGGGCTGGCGGGAGGGCATCAAACAGGTGGTGTCCGGTCAAGAACTTAAGTTTGGATTGACCAATCATTAATTGGAAGATAATAAATTATTACAGTCTACTGTTTCATTTTTTATTTAGTTAAATATTTCGAAGTAGTTATCATGTTTGTAATAAATATTGTGTAAGTTATATCAAGGACTTATATACATACCTTGGTTATATTAGTATGCATACATTGTAATACTTCTTTTACAGTCAATCAATTATTTTTAACTGAAGGCCATATTGTAAAAGGGCTGTTTGGTTACTATTCACGCGTGAAGCCAATTCGTCCCATTATACTGTAGAACGACGCCTGCTGTCCCACGGGAGTCAGATGCACTCCGTCACGACTGTATAATGCTCTGGATATTTGACCTTCTGTTCGCATCCTGTAACATCAGGGTATCCTTCAGGACTCTATGGGACCGCTAGGCTGTCTATAGAGTCGGAAATACACTACTACATGCATAATTATTAATATTAAATAATATAATTCTGTATAATTCTGTATAATTCTGTATCTCGGGTATATATATGTTTATCATAATCGATTTTGGCATGTGTTGAGATCATGCTTAGCTGTATGAGGAAGCTAGAAGACGGAAAGATCTGTCTTGAAATTGAGTTTGCATCCTCTAACAACAGTGTATCCTTCTGCACTCTATGAGATATAGAGTCGGGTATGGTGTAGTTACATGACCAGAACCGGGTCGCAGGTCTGTATCTCAGATAGATTTAAAAAGGTTAAGAAGTATGATTGCATCATGCTAATTACTTGATTAACTACACATTTAGTTGGACGTTCAGATAGTATTATCGTAACAGTGATCGCTGATCTGCATAGTCCATGATCAAAGTTTATTAATTGTCGTTTGTGATTATTGATAGCTGAGATAAAGTTAATCATTTGAAACATTGATTATCGGTATTCATTCATTTAGATATATATAAAACGCATGCTGATTTCAGTTTATTTACACATAATTAAAGCCAAAGTAGGCTAGAGGGAACTTGTTTATATAGATATGGACAGCGATAGTACACGTTCTAACAGCATTATTGTCAGTGCAGAGACTTGTTTTAAAAGCCTCTGGTCAATGTAAAAATCGTTCGTACACAACTGACAGTCCGTGTTTCAGGGATTGCTACAAAGTATGTCTTTGTTCGGTAAGAGCTGCTAAATAAAATGCACGTGTTTTCAAGCGCTCCTAATTAAGTTTGTGGTATTTCTGCCGTGTTTATTAACAAATCAAATATAAATATACATGTTAGGATAATGTGATAGTGACGTGTCATTTTATGTGTGCAAAAAAGTTTACAACCATTGTCTGAACAGGCAAAACGGGTTTGTAAGAAGTGATTATATTATCATACCTTAGCAATGAGATTTATTAAGAATTGCTCCAAGTGAAACTTTTATCAAGAGTTCGGACCTCACCGGCAGTCTCTTTTTTAACAAGGTTAACAAGTGAAACCTGGTTATTAGAATGCCGATATTGGCGGCGGGCGGGCTGGCGGGAGGGCGTCAAACAGGTGGTGTCCGGTCAAGAACTTAAGTTTGGACTTACCAATCTTGACTAAACATGGAATGTAGCATTCTTGATTGAAAACCTAGCTTATATTTGTATTTGAGGTCAGTTGAGTCAATATCAAGGTCATTGTTGCTAAAAATAAAAAAGCAGTGTCCGGTCAATAACTTTAGTTTGGATTGACCAATCTTGACCGAACTCAGTATGTAGCATCCTTGAATGCAAAAAAAAAACTTAGCTCGGGGATTGTATTTGAGGTCAGCCAGGTCAAGGTCACTGTTACTAAAATAGAAAATCAGTGTCCAGTCTATCACTTCAGTGTTGATTGACCAATCTTGACCGAACTCAGTATGTAATATCCTTGTAGGAAAACCTAGCTTGTGTCGTACTTTGGATCTGTCGGATCCAGGTCTAGGTCACTGTTTCTAAAAAGAGAAAAATCATTTTCCAGTCAATTACTTTTGTTAGAAATGAAATATTGCGATGAAATTTTGTGTGTAGGTGGCTTACATACAGCTTTAGATTTCAATTGGTGCAAGAAAGTACAAGGTCACTGTTACTAAAATATGATAACAGTCAAACAGGTGATTTCCGATACATACACACAGATAAACCGGGGTCCAGTAGGGTCAATGTCACTGTTACTAAAAAATAGAATAACAGTCAAGTAGGGGATTTCCTTTCAATAACTTGTGTTTGGATTGACCAATCTTGACCGACCTTGGTACATAGCACTCTTGCATTGAAATCTAGCTATGTAGTTTAGTGGGTTGTTGTCAGTGTAAACCGTTTAAATGATGTCCTTATAAGTAGTCTGAAAACTTTTCAATGATATCCCATTTGAGTGCTAAATATTCCAGCTTGTTAAGTATACAGTAGTTCTTTTCTGATTTCGATAGAGAGCGACTGGCATATGCAATGACACGTTCCACATTGCCCTCTTGTTGGTACAGTACAGCACCTAAACCATCATTAGAAGCGTTCGTGTGCAATTCAAATGGTTCATCAAAGTCAGGATAAGCAAGGATGGGTGGAGTAGACAGAGTAATTCTCAATTCTTCAAACATCTTCTGTCCATGTCCATTTTTTCTTCAGATTCTTTGGTCACCTGTTTGATGTAAGATGTGGTATCATATCTGCAATTGATCGAGCAATTTTTGAAAAATCTTTGATGATTCGACGGTAGGATCCTGCGAAAGCAATAAACAATCTCAATTCGTCAGGATTCTTAAAATTAGGTGTCGGCCAATTCTTCACATTTTCTATCTTTAGTTAAACATAGTTTATATATTGCTTCTAACTTTCATATAAAATAACATAGAATAAATATGTACAGCTTGTGCCGCAAGTTCTAAAAACTTAGTTACGGATCTTCTCGTTAACGTGAATGTATATACCAGTATCAATAAGTATAACGTAAAATCAATTGCAAAATGCGCAGTATGCAGTAAATATGTTTAAAAAAATAGAGTAATTGGTAGAAACCATTAAAGTAGCAGGGATTGGCTAACAATTTCGATAGTAGATATAGAAAGAAATATAAATATATATACTTTAAGGGTAGAAATGAAGAATATTTAATGTCGAGATGAGAAAGAATTGAAGTGAATAGAAGTGAATTGAGTATGGAAAGAATTTCCAGTAATGACGGTCTGTCAGGAATCTGTATTACACACGTTTAATTGCATTAACAACAATAACATTGTCCTTAACCGATATATTTGAGATACCGAACAATAATAAATCACAATTTAATGGATGAAGATGTCTGGTGTCGTTGAACATTTAAATTCGTACATTTGTGTATAAACTACAATGAAAAAATAATGGTCTGCATTCTCTTAGACAATGATAACAGAGATAATCTTCTGATATATGATTGTTAAAAAGATCACTCATATTAAATCTCGACATTCATTGCGTATTCGAGAATATATAACATATATAGAACGATTGCCATGTAGAAAATAACAAGGTGCTTTGAAAGATTGAAACTTGGTTCGAAGAAGTTCTTTTTTAAAAGCTCCTAGAGATTGCATATTTCTAAGTATGGTGGTGAATTGCGAATGGAACGAACGAATTTTCGAATAACGATGATTGAGGACGGAGAAAGATTATTTAAAACATAGTTTGGAACCATGCTACTTTTATTTTGAATGCTATTATGTTACTGTCTTCTATCGTTCAGCGAAAGCCAGTCCATTTCCCGGCAAAGCTTGTTTAATAATATTGACCTTGTTGTTCCAGTAACTATCCTAGAAGCTTCTATTTGTATTTTGCAAGTTTGTCTTTTTCATGTTCTGTGCAATTATCCCAAATAACGGAAGAGCATTCTAGCGTGGGTCTTAAAAATGAAATATATATTTGGTTAAAGCTCAATTAGCTTTTTGCTGTAGAAAAATAGATGCAAAAACATTTAATTGCTGATATTATCCCAAGATAATTATTACCGACGAAACAAGCCCTTTTTCGTCTGAAAACACTCATTTCACTGTGATTTTTGCTTTTGTAACTTGAAATATGTAGAGCGCGTGACGTCACTTTACTACGTGTGCATAGCTTGACTTCGGGAAAACACAGGTACGTGTTCTATAAATAATATTTATTTCAATGTTATTGAAAAAAATACGATAGTGGTTTCGGAAACATTTTTTCTTGCTTATAAAGTATGCACGGGAGGAAAACACACTGGATTCCTCTGTTATAGAACAAACAGAAACTATTAGGACCAATACATTTATAAGCTTATGAGACTTTAAAGTATTGCTCTGCTAACAGGAAAAAAATAATTTTAGTTTTCTCATTACTCCCGGTAGGTTAGAGTCTGAATTAAATATGTTATCTATATGTATATGCCACTTGTAATCGTCACTAAAGGTTAAGTGATGTTTATGGGAAACGGTTGTTCCTAGTCGTGCATCATTGAAATCAAGAAACTGGTGGGCCCTGGTTGCCAAAATAAATTACCTCCGTTTTTTCCAGGATTAAAAGTTCCTAACCACTGTTAAGACCAATTTGAATTTCTACCTAAGTCTTATCTTTGCAGGGTCTGTTTGAATTTCGTCTTTCGAGACTATAATTATGTCCTAGAAAATTCACTTGTTCTTCTATGAAGTGGCATTTTTCTGGTGATAATTTCAAGTTGCATTCACATAGCCTGGTCAATATCAAATCTAATCTATCCAAGTGTTGATGAGAATTAATATGATCAGGTCATCCATATAGATTGCACAGTATTTCATGTTATAATCTCCGAGGCACTCTTCCATAGCCCGTTGGTACGTAGCTGGACTTTTAGTACACATATTCAAAGAATCATAGAGGTCCTAAAATAAAAGCCGTTCTCTCCTTGTGTTTGTCTTCAACCTCAACCTGATGGTACCTTGATTTTATGTCTATTGTTGAAAATCATTGTCATTCACTGGGTTTCTGACAAGACATCAAATACCTCTTCCATTCTGGGAAGGGCATATATGCATCTTTCACGTTTCTATTGTAGAGTTGTCTATAATCTATGCACATCCTTAAGGATCCGTTCTTTTTCCTAACTAGTACTACCGGTGAGGCAAATGGAGATTTCAATGATCTAATGACTCCCGAAGCTAAAAGTTGTTCTAAGTGTGTCCGCACTTTATTGATTTTTGTTGTTGGTTGGTGGTCTACTTTCTTATCTAAGCTTCCTGTAATGTCCACTGTCTCATTAGGCTTCAAGGTGACCTTTAATCCACAGCGCTTTTAGCCATAGCTTTTCTGTTGTTTTTCTTCTTAAGTTCTCTGTCTCTAATTGTCAAACAGTTGAACGACAAGTACCGCAGTACGTGTAAGTCGGCTTTCTGTAAAAAAGCTTTCTCCGTAATTATCTTTACATCTTTGCATTAGTTCAGATAGAATATTTGTACCTATTATAACTGAATTTTTACTCGAATAAGTTGTATCTGGAGTTATTAAAAATAAACAAGTAATTGGTTCCATGTCCGGTAAGCCATCCATAACATGAAGTTCAGACTCTACAATCCTTTGTACGGGAGTTGTTGTCCAGAAGCACAATCGATGCATAAAAGTTATCAAGATGATCCGTATAAAAGGATTCTGAAATCAGACTATCAAGTAAAGATGGTGCATCAATACAATTAATGTAAATAGTTGCTTCATTGGTGTTTCCAACTTAAGTACGTAGGACCATTTTTCTGATCTAGTGTGCCAGTGTTAGATTCTTCAACCCGGGCACTAATATGTTTAAAGAATGGCAATCTCTTGCTCTATGTCCTTCTCCTCCACAGTTGTGGAATTTCATCTTCTTTGGATGCGTACAATGTCTTGCTAAATGACCAGTTCCACCGCAGTTGTAGCAAGTTATTGGTTTAAATGCATCTGTAGCAATCGGTCGGACTGGTTCATATGACCCTCTACCTCTTCTCTGCCCTCTTGAAAGTCCACAACCTCTCGTATAATTTCTAGTGTAGCCACTGTTGCTTATGCTGTTGTAAATGGGATAGTGTTTAATCTGTCTATCTTCTATTGCTTGAATCCTCTCATTAAGTCGTTTAAACATGTCTTTCATTTCTGCGAATTGAGATGTTTCTAATGGTTGGGCTATATATGGCTTATTGTTTTCTTTTCAGGTTGTTGTAAATTATCTTCTTCCAGTTTTCTAAGCTCTATTTTAAATTTGTCGTAATCTGTAATGGTATCATACTTATATTGCACTGTATGCTTCAGTCCTTTGTTCAATCCTTGATACAGACTTTGTTTCTAAACTTTCTATATACAAAAATGTATGCTAATTCTCTATTCCGTATGGCTCCCATCTGTATCGCTTAAGAGTATATCTCTTCTAGCCTTGATACATAAACATGTATTGTAGCATTGCCTTGTACACACGAGTATAGTATCTTCAGAATACTCTCTTCACTTTCAAAGCTTCCATAAACATTGTCTAGTTTGTTTATGATGTCTTGGATTCTGACACTATGTCCTAAGCGCCTGACAATGTCACTAGCAGTGCCTTCCAATGGTCTCCTATTGCCAGTCAACATTTGAGCATGGTTAAAAAAATCTTCAGATAGGATACAACCTAAATGTCTGATAAGTAACATCATTCTTCCCTTCTTCTCCATAAAAAATGATAATTTTTGGACCGGTGATGTGTGTAACAGGGACATTACGGTAATGTCTAGGAGAGGTACCTGATTTTCTTATTCCCTTATCCATTGAGTTATTATTATATCAGCAAGATCCACAATCGTGCTGATCTTATGTGAATCTATAATTCTGTGATCTAATGATCTTAGGAACTGACGAATAAATATATATACAAAAAATGTATATTGAACCATATATACCTAGTTGTCTTTTCGACATACCCATGAACCTCAACAGCTGGGAATTATATCCATACCCCATTACCCCAAGATTTACATATATTTTTTAGAAAATTATGTATTTACATGTAAACGAATACGATTATTTATCAGGAATAAACATTGTATTGAATAAAATTATATCAAGTATGTATGGCTTTCCTTCTCCTACACAACACAGTGATTATAGATACTTATAGTAATTGTTTCACTATATTGCTGATTGCCACTAAACTTGAAAGCAGATGTTTTAATACGTAGTCAACCATTGAATGGTGTCGGGTGCCGAAAGCTCTCTTGCGATATCGATGACCGTGATCAAAGGGGAACAATCAAATTAACCGGCCATTCTCCCAATTACCATGTAACAAAGGGCGATAATTCTGACTGAATTATTCGGATTCTTCTACATGCGTTTAACATATGGGTTCCCGTTCCATGTTGCAGTACACACGAGTAAATGGGAATCAGTTTACATGTACGTTTACTGTGTTATGACAAGGACTTATATAAATGTGTATGTAAATAAGTCCTTGGTTATGACTTAGTGTATTTATGATTTAATGATAACTAATAAATTCGCATTGGTTGTTGATTGATTATGTATTAATTAAGAAATTTAGTGTTTGTCTACAATAACTATTAAGATCCCAGTTTACGTATATTTCATTTCTCCTGAACAAATTAAGTCCTTAATTGGCCTTATGTTAGATACATTCTTGTATAAATATACACAAATAATCATTAACTTTATGTACAGTATTAATTAATTGCGTACTATATATATATATATATATAGTATATAAAATATATGTTCGAAAATAAACCTTATATACGGCCTATAGGAATCTTTTTTCGTACGTCACGGCCATATAGAGATATATATATAGTATTTATACAGGTAGTGTGATAATTAATTAAATAAACTACCCTATTCTATATCAACATACATGTGTATAAATATATATCATTATAACGTATACCTTTTGTAATACCATAATATTATATTAAATAAATCTTGGACGAATGTATTAGAAATAGATATACAGGTCAACTATTAAATACTATCTCCTCATTATTAGACCTGTATCAGAATTGCCAAGGAAGGCTTTATTTTAAAAAATCGTATAATTAATCATACGCAATATCGGTTTTACGGCACCCTTTCAGCGTTTTTTGTCATTACTGTTTTTTTTTCGGCAAGGATCGGCCGGGGAATACACATTATCTTGTATTCTTAACTGAAATGTTTTTCTTATGAAGCACCGGCTGACTTAAAGTGACGTCATCAAAAAACATAAGAAGCATGTAGAGAAGTTAATTTTTACATTGAAATCGACGCAATTCCAGTTATTGTCATTAATGAACATGTAATCCAATGATCACTACAACATGGATGTAGACAATGATCTTGACGGACAGCTGCTACAGCAATTCAGTTCCTTGGGAACAACGGACAAAGAAGTGCTGATAGCCGAATTTCAAAAATTGTTGGGCGATCAGCTAAATCCTGCAGGATGTGCATTTTTCTTGGATATGAACAACTGGTGTGTATGATATAAACAGAGTTTCTCTAAATTCCCATGTGTACCTACTTCCCACTTGTTGCAACTCATCCAGATATTTGACATCTGTTGGCTGTAGTGTGTAGCCAGAGGCAGTGAAAACTATTCGGCTTTTGGTTGTCAAAGTATACAGGCCGTCCCTATTACCGCCTACCTAACTCTTTACCAGTGTTAAAATACACGACAGTACAAGTCTGCAATCATACAACCATCAAATCCTCATAAGCAATTCTTCTTGTCGAAAAATATGAAAATACTCTCAATAACAATAAAATAATACATCAACTGATCGCATTTCTTGACACACAGATGTCCATATTGATTTTTGCTTGATGACCTTATTACCGCCTATTGACCAATCAATTACATAAACGTAGTAACGCGGGAAATGCCTGTCAGTACTAGATTCCAACCAATGTGCAGGCCATCTAGCATTTGCAGAAATATCAAAACTTAGTCAACGCAGGGGTTTTTCACCTTCTATAAGTTCAGAGGCCACGTAAGGACTACTTCCCAGTCAAAAACTTCTTTAAAATTATGCAGTTTTCACCAAAATCCAAACTTGCACCAGCTTTTTTATTTCCCAAATCAGCAATTGTAGCAATAATTCTTCCCAGTGTCAACAGGCTAAGGCCTCTTCCCATTGAGGAGAGAAAAACCCTTTCAATGTCAGCAAATTTTCGAGAATAGGTGATTTTTACCATGACATTTTCCGCACAAATATATGCAGTTCTATGTTGGACTGTGCGGGATGGGGACCAATGAATCAAGTGTCTCTCTGTCACAGTCTAATGAGTTGGACTTTGTAAACTTGTGTGGTCAATAATGTACTAATCAAGTCTTTAATCTTACAGTCTTCAAATTAGTGGGTTGCCCCCTGCCCGAAAGGATTCTTTTCCTTCTTTAAGTCTTTGGGGGACAACCTAGTTTTAGAGAGTTTCCTTTATAAAGTATATGGTCGAGCAACCTGTCACAAAAAATTAATTTGAGGACTGTGGCCCTCTTGTTATGTACAACCCACCATGTGAATATCAGATCATATACATGTAGTTTAAATGTTTATTATTTCAGGAATTTACAGGCTGCCATTTGTTCATATTACGATTTTGATCAGCCTAGTGTTAAATTACCAGAGATAGCATTTATCAGTGATGTTACTATTGGAGAAGGGGAAGCTGTTCCACCCAATACAACATTTACCAAAACATGGAGAGTTGCTAATTCAGGTAGTAATACTAAGGCTTAAAAATACTTGTTTCTAGTTATATGCCATATGATAAGTTACAATAGGGTAGGTAGTATGTAAGGCTCAACACTAACAATGGTCCATTAGCCCGAGGCTACTAGTACCTATTTTCTCCGAGGACTACCTAGGTTTCCAAGCTGGGTATCATGTCAGGCTATCTGAATTCTATAACTTCAAGTAAATCAGATAATAAAGAGCGGATGTAATGTAACCTGTATAACTTTGTTCAATACCTTTGTGAAAAACTGACTCATACTTGTCTTGTATTCTGATAAAGTTCACTCGATAGGCATTGAAATAAAATGACAAACACATTTGTATGTATTAGAATGAGGACTAACTGTATTTTGGAAGGACTACCTCATTTTCTTTGCTGGTAGTCCTGCTGACTACCTCCTGAAAAAGTTAGTGCCAAGCCCTGATAATATGGGGCTTTTATTTGATCTTGAAAGTATGTTGAAGGTAAAAAAATGAGAAAGTGGATGTACATCCCTCCAACCTAATAAAAAGCAAGTCTAGGGTTTCTGGGAAGAATAATAGAGATTTGAGGAGCTAGAAAAAGCATATTTTTAAGCCTATTGGCTAAGTTAAGAATTATTATGACCTTTTTTACTAAATTTTAGCAGGAAAAGAATATTTAGACTATCTGCTTTCCAAAGATCTCTGACTTCAATATTTTAGGTTACAACTTGGTAATGTTTAGAACATTTTTTGTTTGTTGATAAGGATTTTGTATCTGTCTTAACTTAAGTAAGTCATTTTTACGCCTATTTCTATTGATAATTCTTAGACCATGTTCAGTATGTATTATATTTTACACTGCACTGATAGTTCCATCTTTCTCTACAAAATTCCATTTTAAGCATTCTTCTTTTCAGGTGATGAGGATTGGCCTGTGGGATGTCAGTTAAAATTCTGTGCTGGTGAAAATCTAGCCAACACTGATCGAGCGATATTAGATGTTCTTCGTCCTCAAGACTCGGCTGAAATCAGTATTCAAATGCATTCACCGTCTACTCCAGGGGTTTATCAAAGTCAGTGGAGGATGTCAACTGCTACTGGATTATATTTTGGTGGTTAGTTTGGTGGTGTATATTTCTCTCGTTTTAATAGCTTTTTATGAGATGAATTTACTTGTAAATTCTTCTCATATAGCGATCACGCAGACACTGAATTTCAACACTGCACTGTTCTCTACAGTAGCTTTAGGATTGACTTCGTACTACATTTTTTGGGTCTTTTTCGTTACACAGACTCGCTAACAGAGCGGTAATGCACGCAGTTCAAACACCCATTCACACACAATCAGTAAGCAAATACCATCGGTGCTATAACTATATCGATTTTCTATTTTTAGCGTTTAGACCCCAACTCTATCGGATACTTCATTGGTCATTGTTGTTATACATACTAACACGCTAACAAGTCGAAAATCAGATGACAACGAGTGGCGAAATATCTTTTTAAAATCATAATGGTCACATTTTAATTATCTACCTAAACATAATACCCTAACAAGTCCTGATTCATTCAATAATCAGTTGTGAAAGTCAATAACCGCTTATCGTAGTCAATCTTAATTCACACTACACTGCAGTACGCCCCGCCTCCGAATGCTACAGTGGGCCGTCGAATAAATCAATCACAGCCAATTGCAGCGTTCGTTGTAACAGCTTATTGTTATCAATAATCAGAGTGCAGTTTACATTCGTAAACCGAATATCATGAATGTCTGCTTGACGAAGATTTTGCTAATTGTTGAAAAATGACAATAAATACCCGGCGTGATGTCAAAACAACGGTCCGATCAGTAGATAGCCGGTCTAATTGATGCAACTGACATCTTTTTGTTCCGATTTCGTTTTTTGCCGACCCTAATTGACCCAACATAAACTTGAGAGGCGACCCGTTCGCGAGTTGAATAACTGTCAAGATAGGTTTTGCAAACTGTGAAGAATTAATTAATAACAGCCATCTGTAATCAAAACTGCTTCTCCACAATCATTATGTATTTGCTATCCATAATGAAAACACGTGATTAAAAAATGTCGCTTGGTATCTTGGTTACAGGGTAATTCGTGATGTTTCGACTTCATCATGAAAGCGAAAGTCGATTTTCGGAAAATTTAAGTAGGTCAGTCCAGAAGTTTCCAATCTCTGTATAGTATTGGTCTTTGGTCAGTCGGTGTTCACGGCAAATAAATAAAAATCTGATCTAGACCTATGATAATTCTTACCACTTGGAAATTTTATTAGTGGTCATTTTTGGGAAAACATGCGACATTGACACATGATTTATGCATCATTTGTAAATCAAACCAAAAATAGCTTGTCAAATCTACCCAGTGATCTCCCTTACTTTGTTACAGGGAGTATATTTTATTCTTTCGATAAACGCCGATGTGGGTATAAAACCACGAACGATATAAAAATATACTGCTAGCTAACAGTGGTCCGAGTGATGTCGAGACATACTTTTTGTAAGTTGAAGGACTTGCTGCTCCAGTTCAGAACAATATATTCATAAATATAACATTAAATGTTGCATAAAGAAAAAGAATTTCTGCGTCGTATAAGACCATCGTTTAAAAAATCGGTTTTAAATTGGTATATCACGGCCTTAATGAACATGATTGGTGTATATTTTCGTGATTTCTAGACCCAGGAGTTCTTTAATATTAAGGATATGTTACAAGGCCTTGATAATTCATATGGTGAAATAATTCTTTTTAAACAGGCAACATTACCCTTGTACATTAATATTTGATTGAATAAACAGTAGCCTACAGTACTAGGTCCTCGTTTCGGACAGAATTATTGATAGTTTTAAATTTTGTATCGACTCAGAGAGATCCCTGCATCACAAAATTCATCTCATTTCAGGCATTCAGGCCTTTGATTGTTAGCTTTTCTGTTCAGAACAAACTCTAAAAAAGGAGGGTTAGGGCACAGTTCTACATTGTCCTGCATGAGCATTAAGCACTAAGAACGTTTGCTTATAGTTTAGTTTATAAATTATTAAACAATTTATTTAATACAATCGAATTTGACCTTAAATACATGTTGCAATGTTGCTATATGAAAGTACAGCCAAACCTGTGTTAGTGACCTTTCCTGAGTAAAGGCCATCCTGTGAATAAAGGCCATTATATTAAATGACCTTGAATAATGGCCACTTGTCAACAAAGAGCACATTTTGTTTTCCAAGGATGGCCTTTATTTACAGGTTTGCCTTAATATCACACTAGTACAAGGCTAATTCTGGCTTCATAAAGTAGGAATACATACTAGCAATTTTTTTAGCACAACCTTTATTGATGTCTATTCAATTATGGCTGAAATATTTTAACGAAGTTGAATATTGTTGTGTTACAGAACCTATATGGGTGATCATTACTGTTGCTGAAGGGGGCGTGCTTGCTGTAACTCAGCAGTTATCTAGGTTTGGAAATGACTTTGTACAAAACCCATCACCGCAAAATATTCCAAACCCGTTTGCTTCACCAGTGAAGTCAACATCAAGTAGTGAATGTTGTGGTGCCTCTATAGCATTAATGTCTCCTAATAGTTCTATGGTTGCTCAACAAGGAAGCCCTTATACAACCCAACTCAGTCCAAGTCCAGACCGGACGCCACGTCCAACTGAGATTTCTGAATCAGTTAATCCTGCTAGATCTCTATTTCAGGTAAATTGTGTTAGACTTTTTTATTAGACACCTCTAGTAGTACATTACATTAAAAGTGTTTATTTTATTTTGACATTAAATTGTTATAGTCAATGCAAGATGTGAGGAGTCACGGACACCAAAATTTCAATTAGCTGTGTTATCACTGTAGTGAATACAGGGGTGAAAGTTGTCTGGAACACGCCGAAATTTCTTTTTTTTCGTAGGTTTGGACCGTGTTGGTTTTTACTGTTTTTGGAAACTGAAGGTAGTTCAGCTTTCCTTGCTGGTTTTTTATTTCAACTGCACTGAGATTAAGAATTTCCATGTTTTATTAAATGTTCAACTTAAACCCATGTAAATGATTGAAGTCTTGATTGATATATTTAATTATAATAATGGAATTATACTATGTTATATGTTTTGTTTATTATTGTGTACAAAATATTCATGATTAATCTTGTGTATGGTAGCATACTATATAGAAATTATCTTATTATTTTTCAGGGGAATAGTTGTGTGGATGAACAATACAACTGTGATAATAGTGATACACATGAAGACATGTCCTAGCACTGTGTGGTTCTTTAAACATTCCATGCTGGTCAACTTCCTATGTATTTATTGCTTACTTTTCTTTGTTCCGAAGACATTCAAGCTGTATCACCATATAGTGTGACTTATTTAAACATATGATGGGGATGTGCCATATCTAGTTCAATTATTCTATGAATTAATGTGTAACTGATCTTACAATTGTTAATATTAGGACTTTTATACATGTGTATGTTGTTGCTGATTTTTGTGAAATATGGCAGAAAATTGTTAATTGTTTATGTGTTTAATTGGATTTGTTGATCAATGATCTTAGGGAATGAGCAAGCATCAGGTGAAATGTTGTTGTTGCTTGTGAATGTTTGAGATATTAAGTTGTTTATAGATTAAATGAGAAGGAATGATGGTAAATGAGACTGAATGAATCATTGATTTATACTGAGTCAACTTGAATGGAATAGCATGTACAGTCAATTTTATACTTGGTCAAATTGAATGGAATTGCATGTGCAGTCAAACCTGTGAACAAAGGCCACGCATGGGAAAATATGATGTTGGTATATAGAAAGGTGACCTTTATCTGGAGGTCATTTTGTTCTCATAATCAGTGATGGTTTTTAAAAGAATGGCCTTAATTCGCAGGATGGCCTTTATTCGGAGATGGCTGTTAGAATAGGGTTGACTGTATTATTTTGACTCACAGAGAAATTAACTGCATACTTCCATTTTGTTTGACATGTGTTTTTTTGTATTTTGATATTTTTATATACAAATGTCAATATTGAAGAAAATGTATTAAGAGAGTTGAGACATGTGCCAGTACAATTCTTTCAGAGGTACTGGCGTAAATGTTGAGCTACAATATGTAGTATTTAGCTGGATAAGTTTTTTTCTCTGTGAATGATAAGGCAAGGCAAAGTTCAGGAGTTCTTAAGTATAATTCATTAAAGCTTAAGTCAAATATGTTTTATTTAGGGTATAATGTAAATGTTACAAATATTTCTAGTTTTTAACAAGGTGTTGTAACATAAAAGTTTGTCATGGATTGGATTTAACATGCCTTAGTATTATCTCATATGTTGTTTGTGTTATTTCATGATTTTATTTAGATTACAAAACACAAGAATGATTTTATTTTTTTTATTTGTAGATACAGCATTGTCGCTGGTATCATAGATAAAGTCTTACATACCACACTTTATAAATCTCCTGTTAATATTTGAACTTCATGCTTATATTTCAGTGAACATTCGTTTGGTTTTAAATGCTACAAAGTTGAATGACTTTAGGAGTTTGTGAATTATTTTTTACTTCAGATAACATGAAATTTAGCAGCATATGATTTAAAATATCAGCGCCCTTGGCGTTTTGATCATAAGCAATAGTTCACCATAATTACCATGATTCTGTTTTTTAGCTCACCTCATTCATCAGGTGAGCTTTTAGGATCGTTGAATGTCCGGCGTCTGTCGACAATTAGTTTGTTTACACTCTAGCAACCGCAGCTCTTAACGAATCGTGATTAAGCTTGCTCACAATGTATATGGCCACAATGTCTCGGCTAAGTTCGATTATGGGCAAAATCGGACCAGAACTTCTAGAATTATGGGCCCTTGAATTACAAAATTTGCTATATTTAGCTTGTTTACACTCTAGCGCCTTCATTTATTCACCAATCCTAATAATATTTTCAGTAAATGTGTGTAACCAAAAGAGCTTGGACAAGTTCGATTATGGGCAAAATCGGACTAGAACTTAAGAGTTATGGGCCCTTGACTTTGAAAATTTGCTGTATTTTAGCTTGTTTACACTCTAGCACCTTCATTTATTCACCGATCCTAATGATATTTACAGTAAATGAGTATAACAAAGAGATCTTGGACAAGTTCGATTATGGGCGGAATCGGACCACAGCTTCAGGAGTTATGGGCCCTTGACTTAGAAAATTTGCTATATTTTAGCTTGTTTACACTCTAGCGCCTTCATTTATTCATTGATCCTAATAATATTAACAATGAATGTGTATGACCTTATGGTTTTGGACAAGTTCAGTTATGCTTGGAATCGGACCACAACTTCAAGAGTTATGGGCCCTTGGATTAGAAAATTTGCTACGTTTTAGCTAAACTGGTTCCCGTTCCATGATGCAGTGCACCAAAGGAACAGGTACGGTCTAAATTTTCCAGCGTTCTGATTGGTCAACCCGTTTCAGCTATTTCATTGGTTGCTGTTCATTCGAGAAACATCGGGGATTTAATGTACGCGGAGATGTTAGTGCTAATATTTGAATATCTCATGGATACCCTTTATTCAAAATAAAATAAATATAGAAACTAGAAGTTCCTATGTGAATATTCGTTACAGTATAGTCATATAACATATCAAAGATACATATCTTGAAAATATCAATTAATGCCTTGATTTATTTTTTTATTGTTTAAATGATTTTCTTTCTTTTAAAAATTATGTATAAATATATGCATATTTCGGTCTAATATGTATTAATTCCTTCTATTTTCCTCACATTTTCTATATTTACAATTAAAATATATATCTTATGTACAAAATGTATATCATATCATATCTGTCAAGTGACTTTTTAAGAAATTCTTTTGTTACTTAATTTCTCTGACTTCACAGAACTGAATTAAATTAGGAGTAATTAATATTATGATCTATGCTGTATATTGTAAATTTAACATGGTATCAGACACAAGTGCTAAAGAATATATTGACCCCCTTCGGTGAAATGATCCATAAAATATTTCTCCCTTATAAGGGTCCAGGAAGTGAGACGGTCGTGTTACGTAATATTGCATAACACCTTCTTAATTGGCTACTTATCTTGATTTTATCAATGCATCTATTGAAATTGAGACAATGATATATACTGGTCAATTGATGATCAACTATACTGTTTGCATTAATTAATTTTAAAACACGTCCAGAATCAGATTGGGCACGACTTTTAAATTTATTATTAGCATCGCATATTTATATGAATTTTATAAGAGTATAAAATCAGGCTGTAACACTCAAAAAGTTGCAATTGTGTACGGTGATTAATGTTATTTGACAGTTCAACGAATAATAATAAAAATTATAAAAATCTACATAAGTGAAAAAAAAATTAAGGGTCGGTATTCTATTTCAAAATACATTTAAGTACACTGTGTGTATTTAAATGCTACTTAATTAATTAAATGTTCCAACGACCAAGATCAGAAAATAACTATCCAGTTCCCTAATCTTTATGTATTATTTAAATTACGCGCGAAATGTGCATCGATAATGCAAAGTCTCGCGAGATCCCCCGGGCAGAATTCTGCCCGGATTCCGATCGAAATTGACCAATCAGCGTCCTGGAAATTTTAGGCCGTACCTGTTGGCTTTGTACACACAAGTCAACGGGAACCAGTTTACGTTTTAGCTTGTTTAACAGTATTATACCTTCATTGTTGGCTTTGGTCTCAAAATCTACGTAAAAATGAGTTTAACAAGATGGAAACTATATTACCTGGTCATTAATTATTGGCCTTTGTTCTCAGGTGAGCGATAAAGGGCCATCGTGGCCCTCTTGTTATTATACCCCCAGATATGAAATATATGGGGGCTATATTAGATTCACGCTTGTCGGTCGGTCGGCCGGCCGGCCGGTCGGTCGGTCGGTCGGTCGGTCCGTGCATCTGTAGACACAATTTGTCCGGAGAATTTCTCAGCAACTACTTTCAGGATTTCAATGAAACTTCACAGAAGTGATCAGTAGTAAGCCTAGTTGTGCTAGCTTAAGGCATTTTTCGTTCGGATTAATTTTCACTGAGTTATATTCCTTTGTTGTTTTTATACAGTATATACAATAGGCAAATTTTGTCCGGACAATTTCTCAGCAACTACTCAGAGGATCTCAATGAAACTTCACAGAAGTTATCAGTAGTAAGCCTAGCTGTGCATGCTTAAAGCATTTTTCGTTCGGATTAATTTTCACTGAGTTATAGCCCTTTGTTGTTTTTATACAGTATATACAATAGGCAAATTTTGTCCTGACTATTTCCCATTGACTACTGCCAGGAATTCTATAAAACTTCTCAGAAGTGATAAGTAGTTAGCCTAGTTGTGCATGCATTAAGCTTGTCTTGGTTGGTTAAATTTTCACCTTTGTTGTTTTTTATACAGTGTATATACAATATCTCAGTAACTACTCATAGGAATTCAATGAAACTTCACAGAGTTATAAACAGTTAGCCAAGTTGTGCATGCAATAACCAGGTTTTGTTTGGATTACCATTTCTCAGCAACTACATGCAGGAATTCAGTGAAACTTCTTAGAAGTGATAAGTAGTTTGCCAAGTTGTGCATGTTCACAGTAGATTTTGTCCAAGTAAATTTTAATGAGTTATGGCCCTTTGTTATCTTTTATATAATGTATATTTAGAAACTGGTCAGGATATATCTAAACAACAATTTGCAGGTATTAAAAAATGAAAATGCATTATATTTCCCTCTGTAAAATGTAACAATAACTGTGTCAAGGCCGCATCTGGGGGTATTCATCACCTTTAGTGATAGTTCTAGTTAATTCTGTTGTCATGATGATTATGTTATGTTATGTTTCTTACAATCTGATTGGTTATGTGAAAATGCTGAAATGAATTATTCAGATTAACTTAAAATTAATTAATTAGCACCTAAAATTTGGACTTCCAAGTGAATGTTCATGTTTTTGAAGGCTGTTAGCATTGTAGCTACCAGTATCTTTTTGGAATAGCCAATGTTTACATTCAATGTGTTACAATAGATATTGTTTATTTTTTATGCATGGAATAAGATATTTCTACTTCTGAAAATGACCCTTTAATTTGATGAGATTATTATGCCTTGTTAGTTCCTTTATTTAGCTGAATAGTTGTATCATATGACAACCTAAATGTACTTTGCCTGTGGACTAGTGACCAAAATCCACACTATGATTGTATGCTGATACATTGATAGATATCTTAAGTAATTTAAATTACAATATAGTAATTTTATGATGAAAAGAGTGAATTTTCCAATATGAAATGACAATTCATTTTGGATCTTGAAGTTTTGAATGATGTGTATATTAAATAATAGTACAATGTTACATATTTAAGTTATTATATTTTAACTATAACTGCTTATTTTATGGAAAAACTGAATAACTAAACCAA
Source organism: Lutraria lutraria (assembly GCA_964023205.1). Taxonomy (NCBI): domain Eukaryota; kingdom Metazoa; phylum Mollusca; class Bivalvia; order Venerida; family Mactridae; genus Lutraria; species Lutraria lutraria. Next base: position 30,213,205 of record OZ026846.1, on the reverse strand, counting down.
ACATGTTAATTTAATGATGTTACCTCATAATGTTCTTTTACACACCCATAATAACTCCACTTATATGGAAGGAAACCTATTTCTTTATGTCTATATTCCTCTTTATCTAAATACTTCTGGGGCCTATAATTAGTACTCTTTCATAGTCTTGTCTTTTAGCTTAGAACATTTGTTATTTAGCATTCAAAAAATGTTCACTCCTTAAACTTACTACATTGAACTTTGTTCAGGAGATTTAGTTCCATATAACTAAATAATTTACATTTTCATGCCCCTGTATCAACAGATCGGGGGGCATATTGATTTTGGTTTGTCTGTTTGTTTGTACCAAACTTCAACCTTGCCTGTCAAACCAAAACACTTCCACCTGCAATCATAATATTATGTTGGTTCCTCATGACAACCTCTATGCATGTGCATTTTCAGGTTAAAGGTCAAGGTCACTCAGATGGGGGCATTGTATTTTCAAACGCATCCTGTTCTGACTAAATCCGTTAATTAAGGGGATGCATGACTTGTTTGTTTGACTATTTCTAGTCGTCCACAGCTGCCACATTCATCGTACATATTGTATATGGCTTGATTGGTCCGTCTGTGAACAGACTTTAATATTACACTCATTTATTCCTTGGACAAATTGTTAAAATGCTTGCTTGTGGTTTAAGTGCATGCTTGAATCAACCAATCGATAATAAAGAAAAATAAGTATTGTGTGATGAGAGGTATACATTTTCTGTGTCAGATTCACTTGTATGTTATGTAATGAGGAATGTTTTATCTGTGTTGCCTGTTTGATTAGTTATCATTTTGTCTTGCCATGTTGAGAAGAATATGTTAACCAAAACCTTTAGGGAAATAAATTGATCTCTTTGTTTATTGGTATTGTGCGATTTTATTAACTTGTCAAAGCTGAATAATTTCACGGTCAATGCAAGCATTAATTTTTAGCTTCGATGTGATTCGATAACTTTCATATGTTGTATGGTAATCTTCGTTAAACTGATTGCAGTCTATACTCTTGCTGTAAAATAAACAGAAACTATTGACCCTGGTACCAAGCCAGAAATAAATGCATTCAGCAACCGTGTAATTATTCAGCTTTGGCAGTTTAATAAAATTGCACTGTACACTTTTAATAAAACTTTACATAAAAAAAGTTTATCATTTGTCATTGTTATGAATTGCATGTGTTTGAAGATAGATGGTGAACTGTTTAATTATTAATACTTGTAACAATAAACAGGTTATAACAAGAAGTTGTTTTTATCTGTTATAAAGTTATTTTTTGATTGATGATAATTTCAATGGAATGAACTTTTTACACCTCAGTGACCTGCAATAAATCTAATAAATTTGAACCTGTGAATAAAGGCCTCCCTTGGGAAAGACATAATAATTATGACCATTATTGACAGGTTAGCCTTTATTTGGAGGTGGCCACTAACATGGTTGACTGTAGTTATACACATCCCAAGGCAATTATTATTGACATGTGATATTCTGTTGTATTTTGTGTTATACTGGGAATAATTGCACCCACCAAAGAGCTAATATGTACATACAGTTTTTAATCATAATTGTTGTAAATGCTACATGTCATTTCAAATTGCTTGCTGATAAGTTTCTCCACAATCAAAAGTAAATTAATGATGAATCTTCATGTACTAATTGAATTTATTGTAAATAATAGTAAATTGATCAATCTTTGTGCTTAAGTATATGATCATGCACGAATCACACACTAAAAAGCCTAAAACTGTAAAAATAATGAACACAACAATCAGTAGTCACATGCTCCGTAGCAATACTAACCACACTTATCATGACAAAGCTAAAGTATTTTAGTATAATATATTATTACATACACCCAGCTTCCATGCAATGGCTTCAACTAAAATGAAGCACTTGTTTCATGCTACATGTCAGAATTAAGGCTAGACAGTATACTCTATTATTGTCTGTGTTAACACTACCATTGTTACATGGGTATTTCTAGGCAATATGACCTTGGGACCACAATTTGGTGACTAACTGTCCATCTTTGGCAGATACGTCAAGTGGTCGCCCCCTTCTCATGAGAATCAAGTCCTTCATATAATAACATACCGGGACGTGAAATTTTCATTCAAAGTCCTATGAAGCAAGTTTGAAATCTCGGGATCATATTGTTCCGGAATAAGCCATGACTTTGACATTTTGTCATGACCTTGGTATTTTTGGATACTTGTATTGAAGATGTTCATTGTTTGTCTATGTTTTAGGTAGACTAGGTGTAATGGCTTTGTTGACATGATCATTGAACAACTGCCTGATGATAGTGTCAGATAAGTTAATATCAGTGTTTTCTTCATTAAAAATGACCTTCTGTTAGGTGCTTCAGAGCGGTTTTACGTGCCAGTCAAATTACCGGAAGTAGATCTCTCCTGATCTTTGTCAATCATTTTGGAAGAATACCACTTATTAAACAATTATTCCATCGAATTCTACATCGGTTTAACCAAGTTTGTTTCTGCAAGTCCTAAATGATAATGCGTTGATAAGCATCAGGAACTTACTCATACCCATTCAAGCTGGTCTCTTTTAAAGTGTCATAACTGGAGTTCTGTGTAACACTAAGTTGAGTGTAACTATACCCAAGATATGAAATGAGTATATGGTGGCTGTATTGGATTCACGATCATTGAAGGTCGGTCGGTACGTCAAGTCAGTTAATGCGTAGGCAAAGTTTGTCCGGATAATTTCTCAGCACTACTTACATAATGTAAATGTAACTTCAGAGAAGTCATAAGTAGTAAGCCGAGTGGTGCATACATTAAGCATGTTGTTTAGATTGATTTTGACTGAGTCTTGACCCTTTGTTCCTTTTTGTTTGGTGTATGAAAGATAAAGGTTTTGTTTATTATAGTGTCACACGCTTATGTTATGTTCGCACAGTACCTCCCGAATCCCCTCTCCTTTGCCGGGTGCCTGTCTGAGATGGGTCCACGGTAACCATTATTTAACTTACTGGCGGATCACCAATCGACCGTATCAGTTGTAACCTAGTCTCCATTGGGGTTTGAATTGATCTCCCGCTCCGAAGGCGGACACCTTAACCACTCGGCCACGTTTGCAGTATACATGTATATTATATATTTATGTATATTTAGAAATTGTTCAGGCTGTTTCTGTGCAACTATTTGCAGGTATTTAAAGAAAATATTAATGTTTTATTTCCCTTTGTAAAATGTATCAACAACTGTGTCAATGTTGCATTTGGGGATATTGATCACATTCAGTGATAACTCTAGTTTACAATAGCATTGCCTATCAAACACTCAGCAAAAGGAGTGCCAAGTGCTCTTAGCCGTTTCAAAATTCCAGCAACTTTTTTCAAAATGCATAAAACATTAAATTGTGTTAATTTTTTTTCTTTGAAAGGAGGAACAATGCTGATATGCCTAATGACAACAAAATTAGAAGACGATCCTGTATCTGACCAATTTGCTCTTTCTTGAAGTTGTTACTGCCTATCTTTTCTCCTTCCTATCGCTTATTCTCGAATCTCGTATCTCTTTCTTCTCATTCTAATTCCAAAAAATTTTTTCAAGTTCATGTTGCTTTAATCGAAACTTATATTATACAACAACAACAAGACAGAGATTCCCCCCCCCCAAAAAAAAAAAAAAAATTTCTGACGTACATACGGAAGACCAAACATTTTGCATGAAATTTCCTAAAAGAAATGACATGATTGTTTGCTGCTGGTTTCACTCACGAAAATCTATGTTAATATTCGGAAGATAAGAATAAACTGAAAATATTTCGAAACATGAAGTGCTATTTAATGAACCAAGTATAGTTAAATATATTGATCTTTTGAAATCCAAAAATGTTAATGAACTTTAGAAGTCTATAAACTTGCATCTCTAAATATTTTGATAAAGGAAGAATAATTATTACTTTACAAGAAAATTGTTTGTTTAATTATTGTTAGATACAAAGTTTAATACAATGTTAATGTTATTTATAAATAATATGGTGCTCATTTCTAAATATAATGCAATTATCATTATGCTATTGACCATATGTGAGTAAAATGTAAATATGTTGAATGTTAGGCTTTGTCTTTGGCCTGAATAAACTGTCTATATACAAATGAGATGTTGTTGTTAATAATGAACCCTTTTTGCAAAATATAATAAGTTTCAAGTTTATCTAAGGTAGTTTAAGTAATTGTACAATGTTATGCACTCTTCTATTGAAGCTGTTGAAATAATGCTGTTGTCTTTAATACCAGCTGTATTTTCATACTGTTACCGCATTGTTGCTAAATCAAAAAAGAACAATTAGCATATTTTCAAGTTAGTTAAATCTCAATTAGTTTCAGTTTATAACAATGAAGTTAAAGTAAAGAAAACTATATTACCAGAGGTCAACATAATAATTTAATATAATATATATCCATATGAGTAAAACGAACAAAATACACGAAGAGTAAAATAAACTAGAAATGTGTCCGTAAGGACACAGATGCACCAACTCTATTATGCTGGATATGGTACACTACGTGTTACACATGATTTTCATGTATAAAATACCAAAATACAAATTCAAAGGCAGATAACTCAAACATATTCAGCTTTTGATAGAGTTAATACCCTTTATGCATAATTCCATATGCTGATAAACATTTCTGTATAATTTCATATCTCTAAACCAAATGCTTTTTGCGATATGTGCATCACAAGATTTTCACATGTGAAATACCCGAGTACAAATTCAAGGGCAGATAACTCGAGATTATTCAGCCTTTGACAGAGTTAAAACATTTTAGGCACAACTTCATATACTGATATTTCTTTCTAAATAACATATGACTCTGGATAACCTGCATGACACATGCTGCATGACCATCATCTTTCAGCGTGGGGGCACAACAATTTCAAAACGCATTTACCATACACACAGACTCAGTCAACAGAGAAAATTAAATACACGAGGCCTACCCGTAATGAAGTTCTTAAAAAATATGACAGTTTCCTTCTTAATTTTCAGTAATTCAAATAACATTTGAATTTGATAATATTGATGTTGAAATCAGCAAAAAAACATGCAACGGATATCTAAAAATTAGAGAAACTAGTATTCTTGTTTTATTTTGCCGCCTTGTTGCCATGGCAACAGTACCACCTCATACCGAGGCAAGACTGTTAAAATAACCTTGACATTTGAAATTAATTATAACACAAATATTAATACAAAATGAAAATGTCTATTGACAATTAAGGCCTCAATAACCATTACAAAACGCTATAATAGAAACTGTGATATAATGTGGATTTACCCCACCCACTTTGAAAATACGATAATCTACATAGTAACGACCGCGAAGCCAAAGTTAATGGCACAATTGGCGAGAGGTTGTCTATGCCTTTATACTGGTTTGTAAACATAATCATTTTCTCCAATTTACCATCGCTGATAGGTAAAGATTTTACTACATTTTCGAGCATTCAAAAATCCAGAAAAGGTTACATTATTAATAATAACGCTTATTTTCTCATTGATCAAACTGAAATCGAACGTTTACATAATTTGTTATGAAAAACATACGAAAAACAACTTATTTAGTGCAGTAAAATGAAAATAGGTCATTTTTCAATTATTTGGCGGCCATCTTGGACGCCATCTTGGATTTCTCAAAACGTACCATGATTTCACGTGTCTACCCAAAATGTTTGAAAATTTTAAACATGCAGCTTTACATTGATATAAAATTTATCCATGGACCTTTTTTGCACATGGGAGCCCCTCAGGGACTGTACTGCTCGGAGACGGGTCATGAAATTCTTTTATGACCAATGTAACACATCCATCCTCTATGTACGAGTATATTTGAGTATATTGACTCGGAAATAGATGAATTTGTGGTTTAACATTAATTTTTTTCCTCAAGGTTCCAACCTCAGTCCTAATTTTGGTTTTTGCAACATAATAATTGTATGTAGACAAGCATCTTATGTGCCTATATATAGGGACTACACCACTGAAAAACATTGTTTTGTATTTCATGATTTAATGTTAAAACTAGTGGTAATATAAGTGTTGTTACACTAGTACAATTGTCTGTGTTAAATATCCAATCAAGGAATAGAATTGTTGACTCGTCCTTTGAGTGTCTGAATCAATTTGCTGTCAGTATCAATGGTGTGCTTAGACTCAATCATCAGTACTGATGTTGATCAACAACAATGCTTCTATACAACACCTTGATTGCCTTTAATATGATGTCAGCAAAAGTATCAGATATTTCATTTATTTGGGTCACCAAATAATAGTACATTCTTTTAAAGCACAATCGAATCACTATCTTCCGACTTTTGACCAATCAAATAATTTTATTGATTAATGTAAAATAATTATTTTTATTCCTGATGGACGTTACGTCCATTAAATCAATGAATTTTATCATACTTCGGTACAATGCTTACCTTACTAATGATTCTATATCAACATTTAATAACCATACATTTTAATTGTTGTTTTGAACTATTGTTTATGATATTTAAAGCCACCAAACAGTTCAGTCCTAATCACAGAGCTGAAAACTGAACTTTAGAAAGAGCGAAAGAACGATGTGTAACCTTGAAGTACAAATGTTAAACCACATATTTATCCGAGTTCAATCTGATCAAACTGGATACTGAATTTACATAGACCTGCACTGCAATATGGAACGGGAAACTAGTTTCTAACGGCGGATATAGATACACGTAGTACTTTGGTCCGCATCACAATTCATGCGCGCCGAGCGAGTGACAGCTGTGGAAAGCTGAACTTGAAATCGTTTAGTTTCCAAAAATAAGACATTCTCTAGTTAATCCCACAGATGGCTGTATTGATGTCAGTGTTCGGGCCACACACAAAAAATCCCGTCACTGAGCTTATATTACTATCAAGGTAAAAAGCCTACTATATGTCTATACGCCAAACAATGTGGAACATCGCAAATACGTGCGCTGAAGGAAAATAGCTACACATGTATCAAGCGATCTGATTGGTCGGATATGTGTGTTCAATAGACTGTTCATTTCATGCCGACCAATCAGATCGCTTGATACATCACACGCGCTTGACTCAAAATGGCTTGCAGCGAAGTTAAATAACGAAAGATACACAATTTTACCGTTTCACAGTTATTAGATGTAATTGAATGAGATTTTCGATAGGAATGAATATCTTATAGTTTATTTGAATGACATGTATCGCAATTTTCCTTCAGCGCACATCTTTAATGCTGAAACAACGAGATGCGATGTTCCACAATGTTTGGCATATAGATATAGTAGGCTTTTTACCTTGATAGTACGTATAAGCTCAGTGACGGGGGGCGTTTTGGTGAACCAAACACTGATACAGCCACCTGTGGTTAATCCCATTCACTAGCATTTAATGATAAACCTAAAAATGTACACGAAGAGTTTTAAATGTTACATTATCGTAATTATCACGGATTGAGTTATAGAGGTTAAATCGACCATGCAGGTTCGGAATATGTTTGTCAAACAATACTTTACGAACGTACCAATTCAAGGTTCAAGTTGTCAAGGAAAAAATGCTTAATTGAAAACATACATTTATACAAAAATTCCAACACTTAATTTTAGAACTTAGTGATTGTGTCTTTACAACACCAATAAGTTACATAAACTAATAAGCATGTACATGCATATACATGTAAGAACAAGCAATGTGTCATGGTCGTTTTGCCCGCCAACATGTCACATTCACTGTGGACTTCTACAGTAGGCGTTAGCCTTTGCAAGAGTACAACTGTTCATCCCGATTGTACCACTAGCACAAGTACTTCTTGCCATTGGAAAATATTGCATTCCGTCATCAAGAAAGCCGCACCTAAAACAATGCATACTTTCATTGAGAAAAGAATACATGTATGCATATGTGCATAGAAAGTTATTGTAATGCATATACACTCAAATTGGTGCATGTTCCTATTATGTAAACGGGTGGTATTTTACAAGAACAAATCACCACAAACGAATGAGAGCTGGGGCCAATGTGTATATTGGTCTTAGGTAAGAGTTAATGCGCATTGATTTATATTTCTTACAATCGAAAGCGGACTTTTCAACAACTCGTGATAAAATCCACAAATTATTAGACTGAGTAATCGTATGATTTAATGAAGAACCATACCGGCAAGAACTGTAGTATTGCTCCTGGCGAATATCATTCAGTTCGCTATACGTCATAAGCTGTAAACCAATCAAGCTACAAGCATTCCTGGCTTCCTGCACCGTGGAGTAAGCATACTCATCGTTAGTGAGTTTGACTTCACAAACTGAAATATGGTGAACAATACCACTGACTTTTTAAAACACATTATGTATACAATGATACCCGGGACCAAAATACTCATTGGTCCCAGATGATATATCAAAACTCTTAAAGTAATACATACCGACTGACGTAAATTCTGGTTCGAGTGTATATATAACGGTACGTGCTTTATCGGTCATAATTCACTTCAATAGTTATACTTATATCAAAAGAACATCCCAGGTATATATAATATAATTCAAGTTTATCGAATGTATTCGTCATAAAATTCACGCATGCTAAATTTTGAGGTTGAATACGAGCAACTTAATTGTAAATGGTAAGTTTTACAATCTAATGCACCTTATATTAGTATGACCCGCTAGACAATGATCACTACAAGAAAGGTGGTCGCTTTCTAAAATTTATGTTTCAACAAGTCTCGTCGCTTTGCTCTAAGACTAATAGCATTATTGTCCAATTTGGTAGTTTCGAGAAAAATGCGTTTAAAACTTATCATAACATTTCTCCATATCATCAAATTGGATAAGAAAATTGACAAAACGCCATACAACATCAGCATAATTATTAATCATTATATCAGAATCAGTTATCTGTAATCCGCACATATAGGCTTTGTAGACCATCAAACAATTAAAAGATATGTGATATTTTGCATTTATTTGCTTTTCGGTTGTTAAACGGCCCTTAAACATGCAGCTATGGTCATTTTAGAGCCGCATCAGAGAGAATGGAGAGAAGATACAGGAGAACCGGGCAGCATCCTTACTCTTATTTCGATTTACTTTTCCGATGTGAAGCTCCGATAGCCTTTTTCTTGTGATTTTCTAGACATAGTATAAGAAATTGGCTCGGTAGTTGGGATCGGGACACTGAAAAGCATCTCTTAGAAAATAATTCAGGCGAAGCCGAGATTCAACCAATACCACTAGACCACCGATCATCATTTATATTTTGCAACAAAACATATTTCGATTTGGTATCCTGCGCGCATAATGTATTTAAACATGCATGTACGTACATTTTATTGATTGACCCTTTAACACATAGAATGAATATTCCTTCGCTGACAACACTCACCAACAGTTTGTACTAAGAGCAAAATAGACCCAAGAGTAATCTTACTCCAAAAAATCCTATGATACGGTCATATCACAAACTGCAGACAAAACGATATTTCAGCAAACGCTGCTTGAATCGTTTATTATGCTAGGTTTCCACTGTCATGCGATCTGCTACGAACACCACGACTGGTCTTTCGTATTTGATCGTGGGATGATTTTGAAATTACAGGTTTGGATACGTGGTAATGTGAGTTGATACATTCAGATACGATTCGTTGCGCTACGATGCGATACGGTCACGACTTGACAACTTCATGTGTCACGATCTGTAACGGGTTGGTTTCCCGTTCTGATACGGTCACATACGTTTCGATACGATTGTTTTGATACAGTCCACGATTTAGTCTCGATCTGACACGATCATCACGATCGGGATTCCTGAATTGAGCCGATCTGGTACGTGTAGACACGTTCCAATACGTTCATCACGACGTGATGCGTTCCGTTTCGATATGATATGACTGTCTATCACGACCAGAATCGTTGGTGATCCAGATTTAAGCTACGACTGGATCAAGACGGGTAAATATACATCCTGACTGAGTATGCGTATGGACATCAGTATTTCTACAAGTTCTACAATTAATAATCAAGATCGGTCCCGATCACCACGATTTGGAAACCCGATGGAATACAATCTGTCGCTTTTTTGTGACGATCCAATACGGACTGTTGTGTTTTGTGACGACCTGATGCGATATTCCCGATTGAAAATTGGTCGTGTTAATCGTGTTAACACGATTGTCACGACTGACCTCAATATCTCTGATAGGACCAACACGATTGGTCCACGATAAAGACCACGATTTCAATCGTGATGCGAGTCGTGATAGTGGGAACCTAGCATTAACAATGAAATAAAATGCTAGGGAACACATTATTCTGATAAGTTGTGACAATCACGTTTGTTAAACTACAGCGAAAGTTTTGGTTAACACACACACACACACACACACGCACGCACGCACGCAAGCACGCATCCCCGCACGCATGCAAGGGCACACACACACACACAACAATGCGATTTTATACTTTTTGAAATGAAGGCCGATGTTGCACAGCTTTATGCGACGGCCGATTGTGCACTTACCATCAATGGACCTAACTAAGGTCAGCTCGGTATCCATATCTCCATTCTGTATCTGTTTAAAAACTTTCTTCCTCGTTGTTATCAAACTGCAGAAACAAACATTATGTGGTTATAATTTTAGTTAATATCAAATGAACAATTATAAATATTTTATTTACAATAAGACTGATTCAAACATTCGCTGCACAGTTACATTTACTAATATACATGCACAACGTTAGATCTTTTCTTTGCGATTGTTGTGTGAACACAAATCACGGACAAAGAAGACTTTGAAATGTATTGAACAAATTATATCTCATAAATATATATAAACTCTTAGACAAACAAAAGTTGTTAAGTCTTCTCAAAATCCTTGTGCGTGTATTTTCAATGTAAATATATGTAACTAATTAAGTCATTACTGTTATATATTTTAATTTATTTTTATATAATCGTACTGTATCCTCAATGTTACATGTAAATTAAATTACGATTAAACAATTTCTCCACATCAAATTGTAAATGTTTTTTCTTTCTTTTAAACATAACAAACTGTACACAAAATTACATACAGACACGATCTTTCTGTAGTGTTGAACGCCACACCGACACAGTCCACCGTATTGTAGCATTGCCACTCACAAATGATTCTATCCTGAACTGTTGATTCATTAAGATTATCAAATAAACCAAGATCCTTGATGAACCATCCTGGATATCGTTTCACCAATGTCGAACTTTGCGCAGAAGTCATAATAATTTCACTTAAAGTCAATGCTAAATATAAAGAGAATAAATTCAACATGGCGACTCCACAAATACGCCCAAGACCAGGCGTACACTTACGCGAATATTCTGATAACAAATTCATTTTTTATATTCAACCCCAAAATAATTAATTGCTAAAGTAACTTCCTGACAAACTACGTTAATCACAGTTGACTCACGCGTCTTTTCCAAGTAAACACAATAAAATCTGATATTACAGAACACATTAGTTTCTAAATCAATATGCATGAATGAATTCGACGCATCTGAATGGTAATAGTCATCGTCAGGTATAAAAGAAATGAACTACTTCCCGGAGTTATTATAATTACTCTTCATTTTGTGATGCCAATAAATTGAATTGAATTCATTACTGGCTAGAATCGATCTGTGCCAATATTATCATCTGAGGCCGTATAATAAACAACCCGTTTGCATATGGTCAAAGAGAAACACCGCCTACGTCAATCGTAAACAACTCGGGCATTTCCATCACTGAGAAATTCTTTGGACAAACGCCGAGGGGTTCCGATTGCACCTACGTGTCCTATGAATTGCTTGCAGTTTTGAATAAAGGAGACAAAACATTATTATGCGACAGCATAACAAACAGTGAACATATTAAGTGCACTGATAATGAATAAAAATGCTGAATAACACCAATGGTAAGTATACTGTTTTGTATGATATTGTTCGCTTTATTAGCCATACGGATATTTATGCACACCATGAATACGTTCGACATTGTAAGACATGATGTGTGTGGGTATACTTCTAGATTAAACCCCTTCGGAAACTCGAGAAACTGTTGAGCAAGAATCTCCGTTTTCATATTGAGGGCCTTAAAATAACAAAAAGCACGTGATTTTCTAAGAAGGAATCCCCTTTCAATACTCGAAAGGATATTTGATGAAAAGCTGCATTCGTGCCTTGATAGGCCTACAGAAGACATTCGCCCAGTCATACGCCAACATTGTAAATCAAAGCTGTGAAGGTTCTGTTGTTGTTCGGAACTACAAAGCAAAAGTTGAATTTCTTTAGGGTGAGGTATTGGGCAGAGTTTGGAAACCGAACGATAGTTCGCTCAGGAATTTTGATGCAGACCAAAGTACTACTAACGCTTTCTACACCCGCCATGCAATTGTTAAAATTGTTCCGGTTCCATGTACTTTCAGTACTTTTATTTATGTTTCCTCATCTGATCACCAAAAGTAGTTCAGCAATTAGCATACATATAGTCTACTCATCTGATCACCAAAAGTAGTTCAGCAATTAGCATACATATAGTCTACATTACCTGCCCCTTTGTATACTCAACCTATGCAGAATGTTATATATCTAATACATGAAGACATAGTACAAGAAAAAGTTACATATTAGAAACATTAAATTAATCAATTAAAATTTCCCGATGAACCACATTTTAAAAAAAATGTTTGACTCAAGTTATCATCGCACCGTCCTTGAATTCAATGATGACTTCTATATGTTTACAATAGAAGCTAGGAACCAGACGAAATTAGCATAATATACATCACGAGAATTATGACGTCATCTTTCCTTGAAATGTGTACTGACAGTAATTATTGTAGTAATCCGAGGAAGAGGATTGTTTAGAAATTTTGTATTGCTCGTTTACGATTTTGCATAGCCATCTGATTTTGACTTGAATTCGCGTAATATTTGAATTTGTATTTATTCCATTGAACTGAAAAATGGAAGATCTTCTGTATGCAGGAAAATTAAAACCGACCGGCTAAACATTGAGAAATGGTCTTAACTTTGTGTTCGTACTTAGCTACAAAAAATGACAATGATGATAGGAAGAGTTGCTTGGAAATGTTATCCAATTAGACTGTCACCTGTCTTATCTGTTTACAATGCACATTTATATGGGTCGGATAGCTAGATCATGTCATGCAACTGTATCCTCTGCCAATCATACCATACTATATAAATGTGCATGCTGATAAGTCACGCCTGATATGTTGTATCTGTTGCAGTAAACATGATCATCTCAGTTTTTTGTTTGTTTATATCGAGTTTTACGCTCCTTTTCAACAGTCAGAGTCATACTAGTATAAGGCGGAAAGTTCACCTAAGCATCGATCGTTCCTGGGAAGCACCAGTACTAGACTCCAATCCTCTGGAAGCAACTGCCAACTTTATCACATAAAAATACATGGTCGCTATCGAGGCTTGAACCGACGACCCTCCATCAGTGAGAGGCTACAATGATCTTAACCACAGATTGTGTTTTTGAAACATAATGCCCCCTCCGCGTGATCTTGACTTTTGACCTTATATGCTGACCTTAAAATTATCTGGTAGAGGTTGTCATGAGGAACCAGCATATGAAATTTGATGACTGTATGTGGAAGCGACAGACAAACAGGCGGACAGGCCAAAAATGATATTCCCCAGATCTGTCGATACGGGGTCATAATAAAAACAAATAGTATACATTAATTAGACTTAATTGTTTTGGTGCTTCATGCTATTTAAAAATGAACAAAAAAGGGTCAGTTGAATTATCACTTTTATTAAATTCCCAATTCATTTTTAGAAGTAAGTAAACACATAACAAAGTTGTTCTCTTTAAATTAGTGTCATCAATGTGTCAACTATTAAAATTCCAATCAAGTGATAATTGCACTAAATGGAGATTTTATTCAAGTTGAATAGAAAGGTATTCTCACACTTGGGTAGAAGGTGCTCATTGAATCTTAAAAACTACTTTATAAAAAATAAGCTAATTTCAATACTGGAGCTCATTGATTGGATGGATTTTTTATCGAAAAAATATTGTTCACATAAAAAAAATATGTTTCAGCTTTTATAAGATATTACGTAATATTCAATTACATGCTGCAACATGACCAGTATTAACATATATCATGACGTAACAAGATGGCGACAAATAGCTTGAAAAATCTGAGCTCAGCAATGTTTTATTAAAAATAAATGGATTTCTGTGATCATTGGATTGTTTCATAGTATTTGAAGTGCTGGATAGTTTTACCATTTGTCTATGAGTATGTTTAGTGGGATATAAGTGTCGAAAAATTAGTGATTTTTATGTGTTTTCTCCACCTTGTGTAAATACTCGGATTATCAAAATGGCGGCAATATTCTCACAAGTAGATCTTGTTCAAAATATGGAAATGGGTGATTGGGAGTACGCTGCAACAAACAAACGAAAAAGACATAATACTTCTGTAAGTACAAATCCATTGTCCCCCATCCCCATCTGGTTTAGAGTTTGAATCAGCTGATATGGACTCCAAATTGACAATGATATTTGAAGATATTTTGAACCTGAAGATAGATCAAGCCAATACACATAAACTCATTACGAATTCTGATCGATTCTACAAACATATGTGCAATAAAATCAACAATATTGTGGATGTTACCAATCAACAATCATCCCTTCTCAAAACATTGGCATACAAGTCCATTGATATCGAAGCGCGTGGACGCCGCAACAACCTGATATTCCGTGGGATTAATGAAAGTAAAAACGCTAACTGTACCTCTCAAGTGTTTGATTTTTGGCAAACATAATGCAGTTGGATACGGAAGGCATGCAAATTTCCCGTGCACATCGGCTTGATGTAAAGCGGAACGATCAACGATCACCAAAACCAATTATTGCGAACTTTATTCATTCTGGTGCTGTAGAGTTTATACTGTCCAATGCAAAAACATTGAAAACGTGCCCAGGCTATTCGATTGATAGGGATTTTCCCAAGGAGATATCAGAAGCCAGGAAGCGCTTATGGCCACTGTTTAAAAGCACAAAACAATCAAATCCTAAGAGTAACGTGCAAATAATTTACCCGGCTAAACTTATTTGTGACAATAAGGTGATCAGTGATGAGTTCCCTGACTGGCACCATATTTTGAACACAAATAGATTGGTCGGTATTCATCAAATAGAAGAAACGACTATCAACCATATCGACATTAGTTGCAGTGATATACCTGTAAACCGCTGTGATAAGCAATCGTCCGCTTGTGTACAACAATCAATGAGCAGCTATATCATCGGTACTCCTGGTAGTGAACAGCCACCACATGCTGACATTAGTGTGCAATCAAATGCGATAGATTTGATGCAGACAAAAAACGTTACATCGTTATTTGAAAACATAAAAAAGTCTGCAAATGTCGAACAAATGGATATGACTTCAATACCCCAAGGTGCTTCCTCAACCACCTCTAGCAATACACAGTCCGACTCGCAACGCAAGTCTCGTTCTTAAAACAAAAAAACGTCCGGAAATCGACGACAACAATCACCATCCAAACCACGCGAAGGTAAACAAAAGAAACTCAACGATGATGATTGTCACCAGAACAACAAACGTCCAAACGACCAGAACAACACTAGAAGTGATGCGCGTCCAAACGTAGACTCTGGCTAACGGTTCCAGGAGAAGGTGCAAATTAAATTTGCACTACTTTATGTACAGTGTTTCATTTCAAAGAGTTGTAATAAACTACAGTGCCCTGAAATTATTTCTATTTTCCAGTCTAATAACGTTATTATGTTGACAGAGACATGGTCAAATGAATTACAAGACTTTAATGTTAATGGGTTTCATCATTTCCCATTGCACAGAAAGAAAACGAAACACTCAAAGCGCACTCTGGTGGTATTATTATTTATGTACGTGAGAATCTTGTAGATGAAACTTGTATATTCATACATATCAAAGCCTTATCTTACAAATTTCTCGATTTGGAATCTCGCAGTTGACAAAAGAATTTGTTGATATATGGTTTATTTGAATCACCAGATCGTAGCACTTATAACGTTGTTGCTGAGTTCTTAAATAGGCGTTTAGATTTGAATGCAGAAGAGATGTATTTAGAAAGTTGCACACGTGTCGGTAGATTCAGGGTAGGCAGTGGTGGTGACCGTGGTGCACAAGGTCAGAAACGACCGATATTGGTCACATTCAGATATTCTGAGGACGTACATACCTGTATGAGCAATGCTTATAAACTCGCCGGTACCAACCTAGCATTAGATAGGGACTACCCTACGGAAATAAGAGCAGCACGCAAACGTCTGTGGACCGAGGTTAAACGTCTCAGGACTCAATATGGCAAGCAGTCGGTAAAATTAGTGTTTCCTGCTGCAATCAATGTGAAGGGACAAATCGTTAGTGACGAATTTCTTGGCTGGGAAACGTACATAAAGGATACACTAGATATGAGTAGTTTGAACCTGTGTCGTGTGTATCACAATCTGTTTACAATAA
Organism: Lutraria lutraria; assembly: GCA_964023205.1. Taxonomy (NCBI): domain Eukaryota; kingdom Metazoa; phylum Mollusca; class Bivalvia; order Venerida; family Mactridae; genus Lutraria; species Lutraria lutraria. Next base: position 30,196,625 of record OZ026846.1, on the reverse strand, counting down.
CGATACTAATAAGTCTATCCATATAAGCAAACCATTACAAGTATCAACATTTTCTCGAACTACTCCGGAATGTATTAATGTACCCTCACCACAAGAGCAGCCTCAAATTGTAGCACAGTCTCAGACACTCTTCAAGAAGCCTGCTACAAGTAACCAGAACACTAAACCTTCTGTCAAAAAGGAAAACAAACCAGCACGTGGCAGGAGTGTATCATTAGGTCGCGCTTCGGGTCAGCGAGGTCGAACATCAAACAGGATCACCAATCAAAACGCTACCAGATCTACGAGCGTAACTACGGACAATGCAACGGTTATTCCCGACACGGATACCGATCGTGACGTCATTGATTAAGGCGGGGCAAGAAGTGATCAATAGGAAAATCAGTAGACCAATGCAAAGTTCAACACGACGTGTAATAATATTTAATTTGCTGTTCTGAATATAAACGGACTATAGTCCGACAACGACCTGTGAATGATCATAGATCAGCTAAGTCCATATTGTAGGGTGAGTGGCTTTTCGGAACGTTTCGTAGGTTTCCGTAATATATAAATATCAGTTATTTGACTATCATAGCTGAGATAAGTGCGTAGCGCGATCGGTAAAGGCGCCAAATATTTTACTTTTGAAGCCTGGTAGTCAAGATGCTATGGGTTCGAAACACATGTGGACTTTTTTCCTGTCCATTTTTATTTGATATTTGGCATTTTATTATTGCAAAATTTTATTTCAATATTTGGAATGAATTTCATATGTATTTCATTTAATTTCATTTCAGGTAATTTCATGAAATTTCAATTACTGCGTTCATTAGCAGTATCTGTACTTGAGCCACTGTCAGAATCTAATAATTTGCTTCATTATAAGTTATATAACATGACATCCTCTACATACTTAGGAACATTATTTGAACAGAATTTGATTTTGATTGCATATGATATAATATATGTACCTTTCAAAACATAAATGCACCGAAATCACGAGCAATGCATTATTTGAAAAAAATAGTGGCAAGATTAAGGGCACGAAAACACAATTCAGCTTAATAATGTTACTAGTGCGGCGCACTGATTTCAGGACCACGTAGCTAGGCCTCTTACAGTGGTCTACAAATGTAAGAAGCCAACAGTGGCCTACAAATGTAAGGTCGTGTTTAGTAATGCTTATCCCTATTTTATGCAGTAAATTTTGGTACAAATTTAATTTTAATAAATGTAATTTTTTGCCTTCTCTACATGTAATTTTGTGACTCTTGTTAAAGTCAATGCATCAAACGCATTTTATAGCCAAAGGGTATAAACTTATTATAAGTGTTTTTAATTGTTTAATTAAGACATGCTTGTATTGAATTTCCCTAGCTGCTGACAGCTAGTGCAGTAATTATGTCTTTTTATAACTAATCTAATGTTTATAATAATAGCTCAATGATTTTATTGTTTAAAAAAGTGACCGGAAGCTCATAAGATAATTTTAACGTTATCTGTCAAACAAAAGCCCGTACATTTTTTGGTGTCCATTTTTGATTGGCTACCTTGGTATGAACAATCCTGTAACGCGGTTTTTCATTGGTTCGAACCCATTTTAGGGATTTGTTTAAAGATGTGTCCTTCTGTGGTAGTCACTCTTCAATTTGACTTTATATGTGTTTATTATCTTGAAAATAAAGAAAATTAAAGGACACATCTTCTTGATATTTAGATTTTAGCTACCCCGGAAAACGGAGCATACGTCAGCAATACAAAACTTGACAAAAGAAGGCAGCACGAAACTCGAAATTAGAATAAAATCACGGCACAAAACCTATTTTAAAGAATGGAACCGTCCATGACCTTCCGTCACGACTCACAGCTCGATTTCTATCTATAATAACAAAATATAATAATAAACTTAATTCTCCGGAGCTTCAATGTGTATTTAACGAACATGACTTAGTGTGCAGCTTTATTTGTCATCCAATGAAATCGCCGTATTTCTGCCTTTTTCCTAGCTCTTAATTTCATAGAACGCCAAAAATCGCTACAATATCCATAGTACGTTACTACGCCTCATAGTGTCGAATCTTAATTTCGTAGAACGCCAAAAATCTTTACTACGCTCATAGTATCGACGGTTCTATAAATGTATTCAAAATGGGAGGAGACATTTTATTGCGCATGCGTATTCACCGCTTACGACACGGCCATCTAATTAATATTTATACCAGGAATTGAGAATGCGCTCTTCTCGTGTTAAAATCAGTTTAAATCACGTACTAGGCACTAGTGAAATAGACCACGTCACTTCATACGTGCAAACTACGAATAACTGGCCAGAACAGCTGGCGCAGTAATAAAGATATAACCCCAAACTATGGAAGTATCCAGAATGAATAAATTTGTTCCCATTCCATGTTGCAGTGCATCAAAAGGCTTTATACAGACAAGTCAACCGAATGAAGAGCTAAAAGGGGAGACAAATCGTGTTTACCAGTTTACTCATTCCTAATGTCTTCTCTCCATCCGTAATCAAAGTAGCTAAAATTTTGTCAACAGAAAACCAGTGGTTGATGTTATTTTCGATAATTAAATATCCTATCGTCAGAAAAGATGTTTAATTTAGTTTAAAAAAAACATGCAGACTAAATATACTCAAAGCAACTTATTAACCGCCAATTCGAAACTGAAATTTCTCAGAAATTATGCAGCAGAAATGTATGATATTTTGCATACAATAATTTCATTCAAATACCCGTAACTTTACACTATTTGATTGCATATTCTCTTGTACATTTATCCAGTCGAAACGTGTTCTTCACTATTGATTATATTGCTCGTGAAACCCGTGCATTCAATGAAAATTAGGTCAGCATAAATTTCAATCGGTTCGGTTTTCTATACGCTATCATAAAAAAAACATAAAACATGGATCAAGGCCTATAATCACGTGGTATATTGTTTTGATACTAAAGGGTCGAGACTAATGGCGACGCACACAAGTTCGCAGGTAAGTCGTATTTTTCGCCGAAAGTTCAAATGTTGCGATTTTTTCATGTAGCCCATGTTCCAGTCAACAATTTTCCGAATCCATCAGTACCAAAATTAGCATTGTTACTGTCGTAGTTTGTCCGAAGACCCTGCAGAGAAATTTGAAGTGGACAGACTTTTTCATTAAAAGCCGTGGTACTAAAGGAACAAGTTATAAAATGACCATTTGTAGCCATATTTTATGGTTTCAAGAACATATTATCATAACGTAAGAGTTATCCAAGACGTATAGTATTAGTACAACATTCTAAATGGAATATTATTTAGAAATGTGCAATAAACATGACAAAATAAAGAAATGATACTATGTGGGAACCAGATTTTCATGATACTATGGGGGAACCACATGTACACAGTATTTCCAAATTCTAAAGGGGAATTTATCCCTTTGTTTTCAGACAATGGATGAAAACAACAACCAGGTAAATATGTTATGTGGAAATAACTTCCGCTGCAAAAGTGCATACAGTCGGCACTGCAGACGTCATGCCAATACATTTCAAAATAAATGTTTATTTAATTAATGCCATTATGCATCCTGATGATAACTCTAAATCCCCATTAGATTTTTGGATGTTAAAATTAAAGTAGGTCATGTTACCTCGAAAGATGTCTTATCACCGAAACTGAGTTTCACTTATCCAGATATTTTCTTATTTAGTCACTAAGTACATTTAGAAATATTGCGTAGTTAATGCACGTATAAGCCAACATCAATGCTCAACGTTTTACAACATACTGTGTAGGATACAATCAGAATCATTTTTGTGTTATATTGTGATTTTTCGTATGATTTGTACTATGATTTAAACTACATGTATGCGATTAGAGTGATTTACAAAACAATGTGTTCTGAGATCAAAATCATACCAATAGTCTGTGATAATCATAATTTGTGTGATTAACGATTAAAATAAACATTATGAATATATTGACATCTTATTGGTTATGCTGTAAGGTACTTAGCCCGGCATTTGCCGGGTAAACCATTTTGTCACTAACGAATACGTCTTTGAACACAAGCGGTGTTATTATGGGCTTCATAGAAGATAAATAGACACATACACACCGTATTCAATAACATCAATATAGCAGTATAGCAAGTACGATTGCTTATCATGGCAACAGGCATTACTCGAAATATCATACAATGAACAAAAAGACATTTACACATATTTTCTTTGTTATGTATGAATAAACAAGAGTTTAATTTTAGATTTATTGACTGAGATAAACATATTACATAATTTATATCGAGTTATATTAAGTTCACCACATAATATTGTTTTCATAAAGGCAAATATGCAATAATATTTCCATTGAAATGGTTACAAGCATCAAACAATATGACGTCTTTTGAGTTATCACTGATTTCAGTTTTTTGGCTATAGGTGATGCTATCTTCGGATGATACTTGAAGGGAGACTTCCAGATTGGAGTCAATCTTTTGAGGTCGGGAGGTTTTGGCCGCTGACGACAGAATGGCAATTTTAACGGCGATATAAGATTAGCCTTAGCTCTTTTAACCGCTGGTGATTCTGACTTTAGCTGATGATATGGCGACTTCACTGGAGACTTCAGCTTTAATGGTCGTTTCTGTGTAGTTCGATTATCAATCACTTGCCCATATCACATTGCCTTTGCGCCGACCTTTTCTCGACGTACATGTACATACTTTCGATGATTAGTCTTTTTCTTCGTCATGATCTGTAAAAATATATAGAAGATGTAGACTATTTAAAATTGCTGCTACTTACATGCACATAATGGAAGGGGAGACAGCCAACACAAAGCTTTGTTTGTACAATAAAAAACTTTTTTTTAAATCAATAACTATCGTCATTTCAAAAACAGATTCGTCTTATACAATGCCAGATTTTGTGTGTTATCTGACACAATTACATGAAATCTTACAAGAAACAAGATTTAAGTAATTCGTGTACTTACCTGTTTGTTAATTGTTCAGTAACAAAAGTTTAGGGCATATTCCACACGACAATGATGGGTTCTCTTTTCTGTAAATGAAGAATATAATTTTGAGTACATTTGGTTCCCCCTTAGTATCATGAAAATCTGGTTCCCACATAGTATCATTTCTTTATTTTGTCATGTTTATTGCACATTTCTAAATAATATTCCATTTAGAATGTTGTACTAATACTATACGTCTTGGATAACTCTTACGTTATGATAATATGTTCTTGAATCCATAAAATATGGCTACAAATGGTCATTTTATAACTTGTTCCCCTTTAGTACCACGGCTTTTAATGAAAAAGTCTGTTCACTTCAAATTTCTCTGCAGGGTCTTCGGACAAGCTACGACAGTAACAATGCTAATTTTGGTACTGATGGATTCGGAAAATTGTTGACTGGAACATGGGCTACATGAAAAAATCGCAACATTTGAACTTTCGGCGAAAAATACGACTTACCTGCGAATTTGTGTGCGTCGCCATTGGTCTCGACCCTTTAGTATCAAAACAATATACCACGTGATTATAGGCCTTGATGGATAACATGTCTGTAGTTAATGTGTGCCTTCACATCGCGGCGCTCACAGACTAAATGACCTGACGAAGGTGTAATCAATATTTTCCCGCGCGCTTAGAATGACCTTTAACATTGCATAGTAAAAAGGTCAAATAAACCCGCCCACTAAGTATATTAGTATTCATCCTGAACTGTTCTATGAAAATTAGAAATGTCTCCGGTCGCTACGCTCCCGTCGACATTTCTAATTTCCATAGAACAGTCAGGATGAACACTAATATATACGTAGTTTGTTTTACCGAGTCATGGGGATGCGATGATTTTGACTATAGTGTTGAAAATTTAACGCACTATAAATTAGATAGAACTCGGCAAATAGACACTCTGGTGGCGTGATTGTTTACATTAGAAATACGTTGGTCATAAATGGTAACATTGAAAATAATGTATTATTTTTCCAAAATGATAGTCATATATGGTTTAAATTAATTAGAAATCATTTTGCATTTGATAAAGATATTTTTATTTGTTTATGTTATATTGTTCCAAGTAATTCGACAAGAATTGCTTTTGTAGACCAAAACGTGTATGACATACTTTTGGATGATATCTTTAGGTTGCGTGCAGATTATAATGATAATGAAACATGTTTTATGTTGTTGGGTGATTTGAACAGTAGAGTAGGAGATTTATTTGATTATGTAAATGATGACAATGATACACTTTTATACCAAAATATTTTACCTGATGATTATGCGATAGAAGTGTCGTCACCGCGCGTTACACAAGATCATAGTTCTAACTCAAATGGCTTATAACTGATCGATTTTCTTAAACAAACTGGTATGAGAATTGCCAATGGCAGGGTAGATAGTTGTAAGGGTGCTTTTACATTTATAGGACCAAATGGTTCAAGCGTAGTGGATTATTGTATGGTTGATCCTATTGTATTCGAACATTTCTCCACTTTCCGTATACACGATCCTAACATATTGACAGATCACTGTTTGATTGAATTTTCTTTAAAAGGTTATGTGCAAGTCGAAAGTCGTGATGATATTACGGACACTAGTGAATCGGTTAAAAATACATATTCATGGAAAAGTAAATATAAAGATAACTTTATGACAGATATCTCATCGGATTCATTCAAATGCAAAATAAATCTATTAGCCTCGCAACTCGATAATGTTAATAACGAGGATGATATTACGTCATCAATTTCTTCGTTTGTCGATGCGGTTGACTACATTTGTAAACCATTGTTTGGTAAAAAAATCAATTTAGATCCAACCACACACAATATTGTACGTAATCACGAGCGTAATTCCCCGAGAAACCCAGACATAGACTCAAAACGTAAAACATATTATTCATTTCTAAATACTTACAGGAAAGAGAAGAACGACATTAATCGTCGTAATTTAGTCACTGCTCGTACGGATTATAAAAACTCGGTTAGAAAGAAGAATTTTGATAAGGCCTGTCTGCGAAATCAAGAATTGCTGAAAAATAAACATAAAAACGCACGAACATACTGGAAATTATTAAAAGAAACTACGAAATGTAAATCAAATAATTCTATTTCTTTCGACACATTTTCGCGATATTTTCAAGCCGTAAATAATCCGGATGATCGTTTCTTTCAACCTGATGAAGATATAATTCATTTTAATGAGCTATTTTTACAAAACGAAACCAAAATAATGTTTGCAGAGTTAGATTCACCTATCACAACAACAGAGTTAAAACAGGGTATCTCAGAGTTAACGCTAGGAAGTGCAGCCGGGCCGGACGGTATTTTAAATGAATTCTTAGTTTATGGTAAAGTTATCTTTGAACCATACCTACTAAAATTATTTAATATTATTCTTAATTTTGGTTATTTCCCGGAATCATGGAGTGAAGGATTTGTAATTCCAATTCATAAAAAGGCAAAACTAATGATGTTAAAAATTATCGAGGTACATGTATAACACTTTTAAGCACGGTAGGCAAATTGTTCACGAGGATATTAAACAACCGATTATCATACTGGGCGGAGCATTACTATGTTTATATAGAGGCACAAGGGGGGTTTAGGGCAAAAATGGGGACAACGGACAACATATATGTATTACATGGTTTAATCAATCACTTTTTAAATAACAATAAAAAGCTATTTTGCGCATATATAGACTTTTCCAAAGCCTTCGATTATGTTGTGCATGAGAATATTTGGTACAAAATGTTAAAACTCGGTATAAGAGGTAAAATATTCAATTTTATTAAATCAATGTATTCGTCGGTGAAATCTCGGGTAAAAGTATTAAATCAGTTAGGCGATTCGTTTGAGTGCCTGCTTGGAGTACGCCGTGGGGAGTGTCTCAGTCCGTTCCTATTTTCTCTTTACGTCAATGATTTAGAAGACGAATTATTTTTAAACGGTTTTAAAGGTTTAAATATAAATCATACAAAAAATGTTTCTTTTACTTTACGCGGATGATATTGCTATATTGGCCGAAACGGCCGAAGATTTACAACACGGGTTAGATAGGCTCCATATTTACTGTAATAGGTGGAAATTGAAAGTAAACATTGACAAATCCAAAATAATGATATTTCACAAAGCTGGTCGTCTACCAGCAAATTTAGAGTTCGTGTACGATAATACTAGACTGGAAATTGTCAATTCGTTTGTGTATTTAGGCATCGTTTTTACATCTGGGGGTTCTTTTGGCAAGGCTCAGCAGACACTATCAGGACAAGCCCAAAAGGCAGTTTACACGCTCAGACGGCATTTAAATAAATTTTCGGATATAGGCGTAAATCATACTTTAGAATTATTTGATAAATTGATTTCACCAATTTTATGTTATGCTAGTCCAGTCTGGGGGTTTTGTAAAGCGGATAGCACAGATCGAGCGAGTTCATTTGCATTTCTGTAAATCTTTATTGGGTGTACGCGTATCAACACAAAACGATTTTATTTACGGGGAAGTGGGTAGAACTGATCTAAAATCTACACGTGTATATAATGCGATAAAATATTGGTTAAAAGTTGTCTCCGTAGACGATAGAAAATATATAAAAATAGTTTATGATTGTATGCTAAATGATATCAACTTATTTCCAAATAAAACGGATTGGGTTGGTTTTGTTCTTGACACTCTATGTAATTTAGGCTTCGCAAACGTATGGTTAGCACAGGGGGTAAATAATGCTAAAGCCTTTCTTTTAAACTTGAAAACACGAATACGAGATACTTCCATTCAAAACTGGAGATCTAGACTTACTGACTCACCAAGGGCTTTATTTTACAGGAGCATAATGTAGTTTTAAATTTCAACCTTATCTAAATAAACTCAATATCCGAAAATATCGAGTCTCATTTTCAAAACTAAGGGTCTCATCACATCATTTAGAAATAGAAAAGGGTCGATGGAAACAGCCACCAACTCCTCAAAATGAACGTTTATGTCTAAACTGTAATAAATTGGACGACGAATTTCACTTCCTTTTCGAATGCGAACTTTTAAAAGATATTAGAAAAAACACACATCAAAAGATACTTCCTAAATATTCCTAGTATGTTTAAACTATGTCAGCTTTTTGCGTGTGAACACATCATTCAATTACGAAATCTCTCCGTATTTATTAATAAAGGGCTATAAATAAAACAACAATTCTTGATGTGCTAGTTTGATATTCATTTCTTTCGAAAATAGTTATTTATTTGAACACATTTCATGTATTATTCTTAAAGTTATGTCTATCCGGATATACAATACTTATATTTTGATATACAGTATTATTACATGTATAATCATTAATTATGCTCTCACACATTTTCATTATCGATCATGATATCATTTGTTACATATTTGTAAATCATATTTGTAGATGAACTTTGTAATGCCTTTCGGCTAATTCAACTTCATTAAATGATATCATTTTGATTTTATTGAATACATTTTTATTGATAATAGTGATGGTGTCATTGTAACGCTGATTTTAAAATTAGCGGTTACATTTAGTAACGGTCACACTAAGTAGACCCTATATCATACATTTTGGTTAAACTTACAAAATAATAATAATAATAATTCTTACGTCTGTATTTTTTACCTTGACTACAACACGACTATACAGAAACATTTTATATTGATATTGCGATCAGGGGTCATCTTTGACCTAATTCACAATTTTATGTATTGTTATATAATTGATGTTCTGAATAAATCTAAATAAATCTTATTACATAGTGAAGATGATATTCTATGGTTACGAATTAACGGTAAAACATTATTTTTAGACTCGGATCTATATTTAGGCTTATGTTACGTTATGCCTGAAGGTAGCAGTAGGTACAACGCTATAGACCAGAATTGTTTTGACAGATTACTTGATTCTGTTGCAACTATACATAACTCGACGAATGGTAATTGTCATATCATACTTTCAGGTGATTTTAATGCTCGTACTTCAGATAATAACGATTTTGTCGATTTTGACTCGGGTGATTTTATTTCTGTACTAGATGATTATCATGTTGATTCATTAACCCCAAGAAAATCGCAAGATAAAGTCATACTGATAATAACGGAAACTCTCTTTTAGATTTTTGTAAACAAACAGGTATGCGCATTATGAATGGCCGATGCTGTCAAGATAGTACTATAGGCAAATATACATTTGTTGGTCTTAGAGGTCGTAGCGTCGTCGATTATGTCTTATCAACCGAAAACATATCTAATTTATTTACATCATTTTATGTTCACGATCCTAATCCATTGTCTGATCATTGTCTAATTTCCTTCCAATTAGATAATACATGTACATTATGTAAATCCGATAGTGATCAGACAGATTCCGACAATAGTCACTGTGATGGGTTAGACTGTAAACATATTGAATGTAAATATTCATGGTGCAACGATATGAAGGATGACTTCATAAATTCTGTTAGTACTGTTGATTTTACCGAAAAATTAAGCCGTATTGCCGAAAATGCTACGAACTGTTCAAATTGTAAAGAAATTGAGACTAATTTAGAATCATTTTCTGAATTATTGTGTAATACCACAGATAAACTATTCAAGCGTCCGGTCAGTCATTACGTATAGGATATCGATCGAGTAGCGCTCGAGGTGTTTCGAGAATCCCGTGATCAGGTCTTTTCTACACAGATAGGCCGATGTACGAGGTTGGTATCTGACTTACACAACGTTAGACATTTGCGAGATGGCTTTACATTTACCGACATGTCCAATAGCAATACAGAAGATATATTTTCTCTGGCTCTGGTCATATGCAGCGACATTGACATGACAACACCCGAAACGATGAACAAGTATATACTATAACGATTTATAAATAATCTAAATTTGACTGTTATATTTTCCTTGTCGCTTTACCGGTATTTAGAAATGTGGGTTTGGCTACCAACTACACCACCCTATGACGATGAGGTCATTGAATGTTAGTTGAGAGCTTGCTTATATATTCTTATTGCAACGTTACTGTCGGTTTAAAAGAAAAGGAACAAAGTTTTCAGACACAAATATGTTTTTACATAATATACGTAAAACGTCGATTTTCTAGTATTTTATTGGCAAAGAATAATATGTAGCCGTGAGTTCTTTTCATGCCCTGCCATTCGATACGGCGGTAGGACATAAAGTGACACCCCTGTCCGTCCTTCCGTCCGTTCAAATTTTGATCTCAAGACATAATTCATGGATTTATTTTATATAAGTCCGGCCGATTATCACAGTGGTTAGAGCGTTGGTATACTGATAAAAAAGTTGTGAGGTCGAACCCTGAGCGAGACTCGCACTGTCCATGACCAATTCGGCTTAAGATATTACATCCCATTTTGAATTGTCAACCACCTCTGAATTATGTGGGGTAGCTTTACTAGCTTGGTAGCAGCTTACGGATAGAATGGTATTTAGTGTAGATAAATTCAGGGAAGCTGGTTAGGATGACTACCCGCTACGATATAACTGATATTATGTTGAACATAGCGTTAAATCCGATTAAATAACTAAATAAAGAAGAATGGTTTCATTTTCTACATGAAAGTGTGTGATAATAGAATACATGTCAACTTCGATTTCCGTTAAAAACCAAACATTTCACAGGAGTTATGGCCCCTTTGACTTAGCACTTAGTGGAGGTATTCGTGTCATCTGGTCACATTTCTAGCCTGGTATTGCTATTGTTTCAACTATGATCGGAAGTTTCACGTGTACTCAAACATTCTCTTCAAGTTAATAAAACCGACACCCATATCGTCAAATCTAACAAAGAAGGAACTGTATTGCGCTTTCGTCAGCCTTGTGTGTGTCATTGCGATATAATTAAAAGTAAATGATCTAATTAAAATTGCTGTTCGGTTTGTTATATCATGTATATGACACATTTAAGGTATTTTGTCCATCCTTAGTTCAAGTAAACTCGGCTGTCTAATTTGTGATTGCTCATGCTTATATACTAGTAATCATAGAGCATTACACATTGTTTATACAAACAATAAATTCTTAAAGCGCTTATGTAAATGATTGTGCACGTGGGCAGGTCTAGCTTCTTTCGAATACAGACCTGGTCACGTGCAGAAAACAGACCCGCGCACGAAATTCTTTTGATAATACAGGTCTTTCTAAAGGATATGGACCTATCACAAACAAAGAAGTAGGTGTGTAAAGCCATGATAACATATCACCAAATAATCACAAACCGTGTTTTAATGATGATTGTACTTTCAAACGTAATAATATTTTATCCGTATTAAACCATTATAGAAAGAATGACTCAAGCGAAAATCGAGTGATGCTTGTGAAAGCACGATCGGAATATAAAAACACGCTGAAATCTAATCGCAATCGGTATTTAAATGATCGCACTTCTAAGTTAGAAACCTATAGATACAAAAACGCCAAATTGTATTGGAGAATGTTAAAAGAAACAGCTCACGTAAAAAACACCTGCTATACATCTGTCAAGTTTCGAGCATTATTTTAAGGCTATAAATAACCCTGATGACCATTTTTTCCAGCCGGATGAGGCATAATGTATTTCAATGAGCGTTTTGTTAACGGGGAATTCCAGGTCATGTTTAACGAACTTGACTCCAAAATTACAGAGTGTGAAATATTAAAAGCTATAAGCGTATTGAAAACTGGCAAAAGTGCTGGTCCTGATAATCTTTTAAATGAATATTTTAAACATGGAAAAAATTATTTACTACCATATCTATATAACTTATTTAATACTGTTTTTAAAACCGGATGTTTCCCTGATACATGGTCAGAAGGATATATTATCCCCTTGCACAAGAAAGGCTCGCACAATAACCCCGAAAATTACAGAGGGATTACCCTATTGAGTGTTTTAGGCAAATTATTTACAAGAATCTTGAATAATCGTCTAAATAAATGGGCCCAAACATACAACGTTTACGTTGAAGCACAGGCCGGCTTCCGAAGCGGCATGGGCACAACAGATAACATTTTTGTTCTGCATGGCCTAATAACTCATATGATAAATTCCGGTAAAAAGTTGTTCTGTAGTTTCATAGATTTCAGTTAGGCTTTTGATTACGTAGAAAGAAATTGTTTGTGGCTAAAATTAATAAAAATAGGAATCAGAGGTAAAATGTCTATTATAATTAAAAGCATTATTCAAACATAAAAAGTTGTGTCAAATACAATAATATGCTCAGCAATGAATTCACTTGTATGTTAGGAGTACGCCAAGGCGAATGTTTGTCTCCCTTTTTATTTGCCATGTATTTGAATGACCTTGAAGAATATTTGAGTCTCAATCAGTTTACAGGTATCGATGTTTTGATGACAAAATTATTTATATTGTTATATGCCGATGACATTGTGATTTTTTTCTGATTCGGCCGCTGGACTGCAAAAAGGTTTTGACTTACTGTTTGAATATTGCAATAGATGGAAACTTAAGATCAACGTACAAAAAACAAAGGTAGTCGTACGTGTTTAGGAAAGCGGGACTACTATCACGAGATACTCGGTTCACGTTCGGGGGAGAAATAATTGAAATGGTCAAATCATTTTCTTACCTAGGTGCTGTTTTTACACAGGGTGGCTCCTTTAATGAAATGCAGCGTTCGTTAGCAGGCAAAGCTCAAAAAGCCATTTTTAAATTAAACAGTTACCTCATTAATTTTCCGTATGTAACGGTTAGCCATAGAATTGAACTATTCGATAAACTGATATTACCAATCGTCAATTATTCTTGTGAAGTATGGGGCTTTCACAAAGCAAATAATATTGAAAGGGTCTATAGTCAATATTTTAAACGTGTTTTGAACGTTAAAAGATGCACACAAAATGACTGGTCGATGACATAAACCGCAAAAAGTATTCCTCTAGAAGATAGAAAATGTTTAAATTGCATTAGAATTGAAGATGAATATCATTTTATTTTAGAATGTTCTTATCAAAGAAACAACCATATTCGTCCGATAAATAATAGTGTTTCTCATTTAAAACTATTATACGTGGTTTAAATCTTAATGAATGTAAATACATGTGCGTGTTTTGTTCGTTTGTTGTTATTTTTGTATTGATACGAAAATGTTTGTGTTCGATTTCATGATGTATGTTGACTTACAAATGAACTATATTTCATACTATACACCTTCTCCGCCCGATTCTGTCCTGTCCTCATTTTTTTCTCTGTTGTCTCTCTTGATTTCTTCTTACATTTATGATACATAAATCATTATCTAAACTGACTTGTTTATCTACCTTTCTTATAACAATGTACTATAATTACTAAAGCCTATTTTGCCACTTAATTGTTACTGCCATATGAAAATTGTATTGTGTTATTTGTATATTCACATGAGCCTATGGCTTACTGAAATTTGAAATAAACTATCTATCTATCTATAAAAAATGAACACATTCAATTGTCTACCACGTAATCTTAATTCAATCCTTGATTAGCCGTCCAATCCCATACAATGGATAAAATTTGGATATACAATGTATATATACAGTACAACCTCTTCAGAACGGCCCTCTTTTCAGCAACATCATCCATTCAACGACAACATGATTTCTTCCAACTGTGCGATTTAACTATTAATTCAACCTCACCAGAGCAACAACCTCTTCACAACAACATACTTTTGCTACTCCCAAAGGGTATTGCTTTGGAGAGGGTACACTGTATGAGTAATATGCTTTTTTTACTCGCCAGAAATGGTACAGCTTTTAAACGTGTAAAAACGCTGAATATCTATAATTGAATGTATTAATACTATACTAAACAGACATTTCATAGACAGGTTACTAAATTTCATGATATATGATTACATGTAATTATATTTTTTTAATGTATGCTGAATTTATTTTTGATAAACGATAGATGCATAAATACGAGTCATATTAGACAAGCAGTCTGTTAGAAATACGGTTTAGCCACCATGAACGGCCACCTCTGAACAAAAGCCACCCCCCTGTTGCAGTCAGTATACTAGCAACCCAGATTATTTATTTATGTTCCCACTCTCTCAACAACAGTCATGTTTGTCCTTCCCATTAGTGGCTGTTGTAGGGAAGTTAAACTGTATGTAGTGAAAAAAAACACATTTTAAATGTACTTGAACAGAAACGTCTATATAAAACACATTGTCTCTGATATTTTAAAAAAATCTTTAAGCGTATAACGGATCTTTGCAGAATGCAACGGCGCTGTCAAGAGTACAGTTCACCATTCCAACAGTCTCGTTCACATAATTGGTATACGCCTTTGGCCGTGTAGTAAAACCATCCAACGCATAGCCGCAACTAAAAGCAAGCAAACATTTGGTTTTATATGCATGTACAAAATAAACTCTATGCATCATAATATATACTATATTCAATTGCTTTTATCCTATTTTTTCGTAATCAGAATTTCCAGATAAGAGCGTGGGTTTTCTTTGTATACATTTGTGTTTAACAAAAATCTAATTGTTTAATAAAAAAGATGTGTTTAAAATCCATAATTTTAAACGTATCTGTAACTTATTATAGAAACTGCCGCTTGTAATTAGAAGGTCTATTATTTAACAACATCAGATAACGTAGAAAATCGTTATTCTTATAGCAAGAATTAATTTATATAAACAAGTTAGTACCACGCAGCGAAGTGCGATTCTATTTGTTCAATATTTGCTGATTAAATGTCCTCGTTGACATAGGCTCATTAAAATCTGTTTGAAATATATATTTGAATTGCCATCTAACGCTTTAGTCATGGAGAAATTTTCTTCAACAAAAAAAAAAAAAAAAAAAAAAAAAAAAAAAAAAGCAGCATATCAATTATGAGTTTGATAAAAACCAAACTTTTAATAATGGAAACCTATGATGTATATTTAGCATATAACGTATTTAGGTAACATACTCGTTGGAATTATAACCTATTTCTTCCCGAAGTGTGTCTAACTCATTATATGTCATCAACTGTAAGTCTAGTGTTTCACATAATTTGGTGGCGTTGTCAACCGTCCAGTTAATAACATCTTTTGTGGCAACGCTATCATCTTCTAACTTGCATACTGCCACAAAGAAAATATGCATTATAAATCGACAACATATCTACATCTCTGTATAATTAATAATATGGCAATACGTTTGCTTTGTTATCTGACAATAGGTATAATTTATTAATTGAATATACGTTTGATATGTATGGCAAAATGCTGATTATATGAAAACACTTATTATGTGACATTATATTATTCATTATATGAAAATACGAATAATATGACAATACGTATGCTTTAATTTATGAAAATAAGTACAGTTAACTACATGTATATGAAAAAACGTATAATATGTATGGCAAAACGTATCGTTGATTATATGAAAATACGTATAAAATGTATGGCAAAACGTATAGTTGATTATATGAAAATACGATATAAGAAGTATATAGTACTACAGTAGCTGTTACGAAGTTTTTTTATAAATACAATGTATTAAAATGCTTCAATTGCACAGTTATATATCGCAATGAAGAAATAATTTGAAATTAAATTAATTGCACAGTACGAGTCCAATGTCAATAAAGAGATCTTTGAAATAACAAACAAAATATGCCAATAAACTTTGAAATCAATATGACGACAGATGTCGCATCGCATAATAAAATGCCATGCTGGGTCTAACGCAATAAATAAATAAAATCAATACAAAATTAATATTTCACAGAAACCATAACATGATACACAAAATGGGCACATAAGCCCTTTATTGATTTCGGCCTATGCGGGGACCGGAACGGTTGGAGTTGAAAATAAAACCGTATTGCAAGGAAACGCCGCATGGTATAAATTCAATCTGATTGTGCTGACCACTAAATCAGTTATCTAACTAACAAGACCTACACGAATAATAAAATATCTATTTTGCGCATTTGCATATAATTTAATTTTCCTCTATAAATGCCACTAAAGTATTTGTTTAAAGCACACAACAATTTATGGCGACATATTACACTCTCCATTAAAAAAAAAAAATTGCGCGCGAACGCTTTAATTATAAAAAATCATTGCGCTGTGCTTCTTTAGAAATATTTTAGTTTTTTAATGAAAAATTCTTAAACTCTTACTCAGACGTGTACGGAGACATTCAACATAAATGAAATTACAATGCGTGTTTATTGATTCTTTCGGATGTGTTTTCTCCTGTACTTTGATATCAATTATAATCAAGATAAATCTTAAAATTGTGTTATCTATATGATTCAGATGATTTTATCCCTTCAGCGGCAGTTTGGTTCACAAACTCAATGTGCAAAGTAAATACAGGGATTCACCCCAAACTGACCGCATAGCATATCAAAAGCCCATAAGCTGTCATCGAGTCTAAATAAATCTGAAATCTAAACACATAGTTCACATTTGGCATCCGGTGCGTCTACGACACCCGTTGTCGGCCCGTAGCCCCTTTTCCCTGCGGCGTCAGTGCAGAAGTCCGTGCGGGCTTTTTGTTTAGCTTAATTGTATACAAAATTTAAAAAAAAATAGCTCGTAGACTCGTAGCTCGCAGGATGCATTTCACGATCCTGGCACGATCATCGTGAGGATATCGCACGCTAATCGTAGAACTATCGCATGACTCTCGTACATGTCAATTTACCTCGGACCGGTTTCATCAGGCTTATTTCGTACGACGAGTTTTCTTTGTACGTATAAACACTAGAAAGCATATTCAATCTGGAATAAAAATGTAAAATACGTTAAGTAATGTGAAATAAGTAAAATAATGTGAACTACATAAATGTGAAATATGCAAAGTTTGCAAACCAATGTGGAACTAATGTTACTAGTTTTCGTCGGTAAACTTAAATATGCAGGGTTGTTGGCTATTGTTGATTAAAGGTTTTACGTTGGAATATTTGAGTTTAGAGAACTTTTGAAAAAGTGATTGTATACGTTATTTTGAATTCGAAGTATATGGATTTCACTTGGAGAACCGAAAAATACCCATTTTAAAACACTTTTTTCATTATTGAATAGGTATTTCCTAACTAGGGTGCGCACCCTAGATAGAACTATTTTAAGACCCCTGCCAAAACTAGGTAAATGCACGAAAACTACATGTCATGGTGGTGTTGAATAAACATAAATAAGACAAATATATTTTAATACTTAAGGTGGGTTCCGAAAAGTGTTCAGTTTCTAGAATTCAACGCACAAGAAAATCTTTTTGCCGGAACATCCTTCAAAGTATTGGCTAAAGCCAAAATGATGTATTCAAATGATATTTCCTTGAAATTTAACCGCTCGAAAAACGGCCACCTAGTGGAGCGATATGTTGTATATGTTTTGTTTTTATGTTCGCGTTATTTCTTGTACTGCTCCGATAATTTTATATATTAAGCTATGAAATTTACTGTGCACAATGCTGAATCATTTACAAATCCGAAAAAGTTAATATAGCTTCATTTTGCCGTCATTAAATCAAAAAAGGTTTTGATCGAACTCTGTAGTGTTGGCAATTTTTCGGGAGGAAACCCGTTACCCACCTTAACTAAAACCTCGTATTGATAAAGAAGATTAATTAAAACACATTTTTCTTACTGTGCACGGCCTGTCTGACATGTTTCGTTGTTTACATAATTAGAAATACAAGTCAAAATAGGAAGTACACATTTCTAAAAATAGACCGAGGATATCCTTTCGGTTTCAATACAAAAAGGAGTAATAAAGGTTTCCTTCCATAATTAATAGCAGTCTTTGCCGAAATACTTCAGCATGTGCTAGGCATTGTCCAAATCAAATTTTCCGTCAGTTATTTTCTCCACATGCATTATTTGAGTAAGGAAAGCAACTGACCCCCTTTAAGATTAAATAATGGCATTTTTTCACAGGGTGGCATTTATTTGAAGGTGGCTGCTAACAAAGGTTTGATCGTATTAAAAGACAAATGGACATGTTTTTCGTTTCTTATATAATTATCTGTGAGTCTGGTGTGGTAGGTATATCATTATAGTAGAAAACGACACTAAAGGTATTATATTCCTTACTTACTATTTACTAGTATTTCCAGGCTTTCCAGACTATGTTTTGTATGTGTTCAAATAAATTAACAAACATAATCGTACCTGCAACTAGAATCATTGTTGTTGTAAGTCACACCATAACACGGATAATTCAAGTATTTAAAGCATCTCCAGTCACACACAATTCTGTCGGTCACGGTAGTTATGGACCATCGATCAATGTCGTCATTCATTGTATTTTGATGCCATCCGCTGTATCTTCTAACAACGACTAAATCTTGAAATGAATTGTCCATCATGACAAAGCATATCATCGAAAAGAATTTACATATATGCATCATTGAACAAAAGGTATCCTGGATAAAAATGATGAAATTGCTTCGAAAGAAGTAGCGCAACAAGAAACAAGACCTAACACTACTCTAAACAAGCTGTCAGCACCGTCCCCTTTTATACCAAGAGATATTCATTGTTACCAAGCAGACCTGTGGTGCTTTTACATTTACATTGTATTTGTTCTCTCACGTTTGGCACATTGTTGAGTGAAAGTAAATACGTGTTTTTCAAAATCTTTTATTCCTAAATTATTACCAATTAGTGCGCAAATAAAGACATCGATGCTACGATCGACGATCAGTATTGTTTCATCTGTTTGTATGATAAATACCCGCTGGGTAGATGTTGATCCTTAAGCATAAGAATATCTCAATGTGAGAATAAGTGGCAGGTATTCATAGAAACCTTGTAATGACAGCGCAAGATTGTATTGATAAAATGAACTACCGAATGAATTGTACGTAAAAAACAATCGGACGATTTGCTGAAGTTCATGGTCAGGGACCCTATATGCGACACGGATATAAACAAAACTTATAAGCTCGTCACTAATGAATAAGCTTCCCGACAGAAATGTGCGGATATGTTGTATGTGTGTTGCTGAATAAAAAAGTCCGTACTAGGGCTTTGCTGTAGTTACGTCGATTGATTCCAAAACATGTTTGCCAAGAGGTTTGTGAATTAAACACTTAAATGAGATTGTCTGGAACAAAAGAATGTACACTTTTGAATCTTATGCAGTATATGTAACTGACTTCCAGATATATTATCCTAGTGAATGAGAAAGCTGCCACAAAATATGAACCATAGAACCGAAATCATCTGTGCCCATGGAGATAGATCTAAGTGTGATCTCGTCGCTTTAATACTTATGCTATGTGGACAAATTTCTACCAGGAGATTTATACACATACTAACTACAGAGCGATACAAAACATATCCAGGCCCCGAGGTTATTTAACTTGAGAACAGTATGAGCTCAAATCTCTTTTTTTTCAAACTTTTATGGTTGATTAATGTTGAAAAACGAGTTCAGATGAATTATACTGTCAGACTAATATATCAATGATAATTTATCATAATTGTCTGATCATAATTTACAAAGAGACATTAAAACACAAACTATGAGATTTAAGCTCTGATACTGATCTCAAGTTGTATAACTTCGGGGTCAGGGATATATAAACTCATATATTCCCGGTACTGGCTTATACAGTAAAACCGTATACAACGACCATCTCAATATTGATACCATATTGGTACGACGACCACTGACTATTGGACTGGTTTTCAACATTTCCTCTGTATTTCAACTTGGTAATCATCAGATTACTTTAAAAAAAACATATTTATCTAGTCCCATATCTGGGCTTTATATCGAGAGTTCAATAGGTCTCTTATAAAGTCATACTGTGTTGAAAGGAGGAAGGTAACAAATTTATTTGGGGGGGGGGGGGGCGGATTAGAAGCAAAAGACAACAAACTGATAAGACTGTAACGAATATTTTTAGAATTGCTAATATTTAGAATTGGTTACATGAAACATGTCAAAATTAGTATTTTCCGTACAATATTGATTAAAACATACATGAGTATATTAATTTTCTTCTTCATCCATTTTGTATACATTTACTGATTAGGTGATTTTATGAATATTGCTATCAAAGTAACAAACACAGATGTATTACATCGATGATACTGCATTTTTGTTTCTCGGGAACGATTACAAGTAGAACATTATAAGTGTATCATAATGTATAAGTCTAAGGATTATGGCGTCAAACAATGCCTCTTTATTGCACGCTGCACACAGTGTAACCTCCA